>OY986435.1:169346626-169946626 GCA_963920525.1 Dichetophora obliterata
GCCATAGTTATAGCCATAGTTATTTGAAACAGTCAGATATGATTTTTGAATATGCCTTTCTTAACCCTTTTAAACCGTGATGCATCTATTGTTCAGGTAACTTTTAATCTAAATATCTTTACTTTTATTTCACGAAGTTTATCAATTTTACATGTATCGATTGTTTATTTACAGGTTATTGTTTATGTTTGCCTTTCATATTGTTTAGCTGTTAGTTTTGTCGTTTTTAAATTTTCACGAAATTCTTGCGTCACAATCAATTTTTTTTTAAATGAGTCGCAGAAGTTAGTTGTTTTTTCATATACTTAAATACTAATAGCGCAGTTTTAGTGAAGTTGCCACATTTTAACTAAAAAATAACATATTTTAAAATCTGAAATGATTTGATTACATTTGATGCAAAAAAAATATTTTCAGTACAAACTTTCGTTTCTTGAAAATCCTTGAAGGATATGAAAATGTCAAAATTTAGGCATATTTTCATTTTATGTAAAGACCATTTACTCCAAAAAGTTATAAACAATTCTCAGTAGCTTAGCGTCAGGTTCCAAAGGGTAAAAGAAATATTCTCTACGCATGTTTTTAACCCTTTCAATGGCTAGGCTAAACTAAGAACAAAATAATTATTTAGGTCCTAAAAACAACCCTTGATTTTTTTTGCTTTTATTCTGCACAAAATCGAAAATCCAACTGACTGATCCAAAAAAGATGAACCAAAATTTATTTTTATCATGTTGGTTCATATTTTTTTCATAGAACCAAACGACTTGATTTAAAACTAGTAAGGAATTATCTTCGACTGGGCCGAAGTTAAAATATCCCCACGGCTGAATTAGTGTATATATAAAGTCTTAAGCAAACTGTTAAATATTTATCGGTGAAATTATTTTCGTCAGAGTTTTACTGAAAATAATAATTTTTGTGTTTAACAACAATAACAATTATGAAAATTGTATTGTTATGAAAAGAAATTTTAATACAAAGATATTTAAATTCTCGCTATCTTAACAATAAACATAATATAATTAGATTTCGCAGAAAAAAATTTCATTTCAAACATTTCAAAAATTTTGAGTTCATTGCGGCTGTTTGTCGCCCTTCAAAATGTGCCGCCCTAGGCATTTGCCTCGTATTTTTCGTAGAATTGAAAGAGATTTTGGTAAACTCACTTTGTATGGGAGGTGGACGTGATTTTTGTTCAACTTTTACAAATTTTATACTAAAAATGCATATTAAAGGTTAAAGCATATGTGCAAAATTTTAAGTCATTAGATTAATTTTTGTGGAATTGAAAGAGATTTACCGTTTTGTGTAAGTCACTTTGTATGGGAGGTAGGTGTGGTTTTCAACTGATTTTTACAAATTTTAAACTCAAAGTTTATATTAAATATTAAAGACACTGTGCAAAATTTTAAGTCATTAGATTAGTTTTTGTGGAATTTAAAGAGATTTTACCGTTTAGGGTAAATCACTTTGTATGGGAGGTAGGCGTGATTTTCGTCCCATTTATCAAATTTTTTTTTATTTATTTAGTTTAGTTTATTTGGTTAAACAATTTTGTTGGCATATAAGAACAATTCTTTTGCATGCCGAATTTATTATGGATATAACAACAAATGAATTTTCATACTCAAAGTTTATAATAAATATTAAAGACGCTGCGCACAATTTGAAGTCATTAATTTAATTTTTGTGGATTTTAAAGAGATTTTACCGTTTTGGTTAAGTCATTTATATGGGTGGTAGGCGTGGTTTTCATCCGATTTAGCTCATTTTCGAACTTGACCTCAATTTTTTAATAAAAGCCTTATATATTAAATTTCCTTAGGATAGCTAAAAAATTACGGCTGTAATCGTGACCACAGACGGACAGACGTTCATGGCTAAATGGACTCAGGAGGTGATGCTGCTCAAGAATATATATAATTTTCTTTACCGGCCACGCCTCCCTTCAGATCAAGAAAGACAAACCACTTCAGTTTCGACTTTGCACACTAGCCTTTTGGTTGATAGCCCTAAACCTCTACCTGAAGATTTAGTTTTTCTTGCCACTACACTTCTTTTTGTAAAAAATGTCGCTGGCTCATTGATATCTTGCCGAGCCCTGCTCGATTCAGGATCGCAAGTTCATTTCGTCACACACCGATTGATCAATAAGCTACAAGCTAGAAAGATCAAATCAAGATCAGTTATTTCTGGTATTGGAGAGACCGATCTAGTCTCTGAACATACGATTGATCTCCACATAGAGTCACGCTTCAGTGACCACTCAACTGCATTGACAGCGATTGTCACACCATCGGTAGCTGAATATCAGCCTCAATGCTCACTCGACAACGTTGATTAGATCATCCCTTCAAATTTAGCAGACCCTCTTTTTATAAAAAAAATAGAATTGACGTTTTGATTGGAGCCGGATTTTTTTTTTGACCTGTTTAGCTTTGGTCAGGTGCGTCTGGAGCAAATTTGCCACTGCTGCAGAAAACTCGATTGGGCTGGGTTGTCTCTGGTGGCCATGGTCACTCTACCAACAAGCATTCGTGCTTCGCAGCATTGGAAAAGTCATCGACGCAAGATCCAGATTATTATTTGGTCAACTTAGTTCGCAAGTTTTGGGAGATTGAAATATGGCAAGGAGGAGTTGGCATGCGAGCATCATTTTGTATAAAATTACCGTCGGTTGCAGTCTGGTGAAATTTCCGTTCGTTTGGCCTTCGCTGTATGTCCCAGTAAGTTAGGTGAATCTTACTAGCAAGCTCTTGCTCGGTTTCAAAACTTGGAAAGAAAGGTGCAACGGAGCCCCGAGCTCAAGTTACAATATTGTTCGTTTATGAAGGAGTACCAGCACTTGAATCACATGTCGTTAGTCAAAAGTTTGCCAAAAATGTTCCTTCTTATTTTTTGCCACATCATTGTGTACTCAAAGCCGACAGCACAACAACCAAGCTTAGGGTTGTCTTCGATGGCTCGGCTTGTACAACTTCGGGCTATTCACTGAATGATGCTTTGATGGTAGGCCCTACTATTCAGCCAAAATTGTTCGATTTATTGCATAGTTTTCGTTCTTTTTTGAACTTGCACTAACCGGCGATATTGCCAAAATATATCGCTGCGTTTGAGTGCCAGAACCAAATAGGTTTTTGCAGAGCATACTGTGGACAGACCTTCCTGATAGGGATGTGCAAATTTTTCGCTAAGACACCGTAACATACGGCACAAAGTCTGCAGCATTTTTATCCATTCGTGCTATGCACCAATTACCAACTGACGAGGAGGCTGATTTTCCTATTGCCGCAAAAATTGTTCGGCGCGATTTTTATGTAGACGATTTAATTTCTGGCGGCGACTCCGTAAATGAAGTTTTTGAAATTCTTAAGCAAACAAGACAGTTATTGGGCCGAGGAAAGTTTGAGTTGAGGAAATGGTGCTCGATTGACGTAAACATTCCTAGCGAGATCGAAAAAGGTTTTTAAAATTCCACGACGGCAGCGATGTAACTAAAACCCTTGGCCTCGTTTGGGACCCATCTACTGATAGCTTTATATTTTCGTTTATTCCATTTGCTCCAAACAACAAAATCACAAAGCGCAACATTCTGTCGATAATTGCACGCTTTTACGACCCCTCAGCAGGGTTTGATAGAACCAGTTATAGCGAAGTCAAAAATATTTATGCAAATTTTATGGAAAGAGAAGATAAATTGGGATGAAAGCTTACCACAAGCGCTTCAAACGCTTTGACAAACAATTTGCGCAGAACTCGAACTCGTTTCAAAATATACTTTTCCTCCGTATGTTCCTAATGCCAGCCTCGAGATCCACGCATTTTGTGGTGCAAGCTTGGCGGCGTATGGAGCATGCGCTTATGCGTTTAAGCATGCACACAGGCAAAAGACTTGGTGAAGGTCAGCTTGCTTTGTTTGAAATCGCGAGTTGCACCGCTAAAAAGTATTAGCGTATTAAAAGCTTGAGCTATGCGGAGCCACACTTTTGTCGAATTTGGTCGATACGATTGCTAGCATGGGAATTTTCAAGGGCGACATACACTGTTGGTCCGACTCCACTACTGTTCTTTCTTGGATAGTAGATCATTGTTCAAATTTTAATGTTTTTTTCACAAACCGAATCAGCATCATTCAAACATTGACCAGCAGCATGACGTGGCATTATGTATCGTCTGAGCTCAACCCAGCTGACATTTTGTCCAAAGGAGCTTCACCAACAGAACTTTTGTCTTCGCACTTGTGGCAAAATGGCCCTGAATTTTTGAAATATGAGTTGAGTCAATGGCCTGCGCACCCTGTATCAGTTGAGGATCTGCCTGAAAGGCGCAAGCGAGCATTCATAGTGGCTTTCAAAACCATCGACTTGTCAATAAATTGTAAATTTATCAACTCATTTGGAAAAATGCAAAGGATTTTCGCATATATCGCCAGAATGTTTCGACAAAAACCATTTAAAATTTTTTCATATTTAACAGCTGATGACGTCAACGAGGCACAGAGTTGCTGATTCACATGGTGCAGATATCAAATTTGCCATCAGAGTACAACGCCCTACGACCGAAAAAGCAACTCGACGCATTGAGTAAAATATTTAATTCATGGGCTGGAGGTCGTCTACACAACACATCGCTGGACTTCGAATCGCGACATTCGTTAATTTTGCCGCGACATTATCCGCTAACAAATTCGCTCATTATTTATTTTCATGAAAAATGGCTGCATACTGGGCCGCAAGCTCTTTTGGCATCCATCCGCCTCCACTATTGGCCGATTGGTGGATTAAAGGCTGTAAGCCGCGTCATCAACAAATACATCCAATGTTTTCGAACAAAGCCGAAATTAGCTGAACATATTATGGGAACTCTACCAGCTGATAGAGTACAAGCAAATATAGCGTTTCTTGTGACAGGCATAGATTTCTTTGGGCCTTTTCTCTATCAATCGGAAATTAGAACACGAGCGCCCATCAAATGCTATATTTGTTTATTTATATGCTTCTCGACGAAGACAGTGCATCTGGAATTGGTGAAGGATCTTTCCACACAAGCCTTCTTGGCTGCATTGAAGCGTTTAATTTTCAACAGAGGAAAGCCAAAATCCATCTGTTCGAACGACGCAACTAACTTCGCTGGCGCTAAAAACGAGTTAGCTGAACTCAAGCAACTATTTCTTCAGTCCGAGCACCAGAAAGCAGTCCAGCAGTTTTGCCTTGAAGATAGTATAGATTGGCAGTTCATAACTCCTAAGTCTCCTCATTTCGGGGGCCTCTTGGAAGCATCCGTGAAAACTGCAAAATATAATTTTTAGCGCACAACCAAGCTTTTAATATTAAATTTCGACGAACTTCGAACTTTAGTTTGTCAAATTTGTGCCATAATGAATTCACGTCCTTTATGTTTAGAGAAAATCCCGACGATCTTGGTGTGCTGACGCCCGCCCACTTCCTCATTGGGGCGCCTTTTACTTCAGTAGTCGAGCCAGACGTCTCTATGCTCAATATTCACAGGCTTGGTCGCTGACAAAAATCACCGCAAATGCAACAGATTTTTTGGAAGAAACAAATGGCGTAATTCAACATCAAATATAGCCGTGGGAGCTATGGTTCTACTGAAGGATGAAAACTTGCCCCCGCTTAAATGGCCATTGGCGAGAGTCACCAAAATAATCAAAGGTGATGATGGAGTTGCACGCGTGGCAGTACTACGAACACCTAGCGGCACAACCAAGCGTGCCGTAGCTAAAATTTCCATTTTGCCCATAGATGAAGATACGACTGAAAGCCTGAACCTTTCAACGAGCAGAGGATGTTAAGAGTTCTACTTAATCATCATATTTCTTTACATTTACTCATCAATTTCTGCTAAATAAGAGTAGCTGAAGCTTTTTCATTTATCTCAATATTGTTATACTTTGCTTTTGCTTAGTTGACTTGCTCTCTGGCTACATTACTTTGCTTAAAACTACAACACAAATTTAGCATTTTGTTAATTTAAGTTCCGCTTTCGCGACATCGCTTGTAACAGTACCTAAAGCTTTCAATTGCAATGCCTAGCATCATTATTATATTTTGTTCACTTGAAAAAAAATTATTGGCGAGAACACATCGCATAAAATAGCATCAAAAACATAGCATTTTTTTTTTCTTTAGTTTTCGACAGTAGCAAAAACCATTGCTAGTCTTTTCAGGCATCTTGTGATAGTTTTCAACCCTTTCAATGAAACCTTGCTATTTTTGTTGTTTGGATAGCTAATGCACAATCGGTCTGTTCGGAAATGCATCATGATGCGCAAACTGCTTTTTAGCATACACAAAATGTTCGAAAAAGGCCTACTTTGCGCCAGTGCAAACGTCAAACATTCTAAAATGTAATTTTTTATCAAGCGCAACTTATCATTCGCATCAAAAAATTCATCCTGCAATTTGGACGCTTATAAAATGCCAGTTGTCATACTGCGGTTTTGCAGTAGTGGTTAGTAATAACTTGTTAATATAATCTATTTTAGGAATAAATCGAGAAAAATGCAAGTTTTTATAAAGATCAATTGACATTTCTGAGCTTCAGTTATATTGTTAATCTATTCAGATAAAAGTTATTGTGTCAAACAAAATAGGTTTTTGGGCTATTTTGTGTAAGACTCTCGATTGGAATGGTGCAAGTTTGATTCTCACTGCTTACGCTTAGAAAGGAATATTTTTAATTTTATATTCTCTTGTTGTAATAGACGCAAGTAAAAAACAACAACAATTCCAAGAAAAAGGTGTATGGAAAAAGTGTCGGTTTTGAGATTTCACTCAAGCAAATCACAAAACGGGGCGTAAAAAGCTTCGCTTAAAAAACAAACGATGCACCCTACTGCATATGGGCCAATTCTCGGACCAGATCTGTGGAACGTAAGCTACGACGAAATTCTTCGTATGGATATGCCCGATGACACATATCTTGTCGGTTACGCAGATGATTTCGCTGCTATTATCACCGCACGAGAGACCACAGAGGCACAAAGGAAGCTCAATCAGGTCGTTCTTAGAACACAAGCGTAGCTACTGAAAAAACTGAGCTTCTTCTTCTCACAATATAGCATATCCCACTAGAAGTAGATCTGAGATCTGGTGAACCACCTAGGGATAAGGCTTGATAGCAAGCTATCTACTGGGTGCAGATACAATACGCAACGACAAAAGCAGCCCAAATAACAGCATGGCTTAGCCATTTAATGGCAAACATAGGCGGGCCCATGCAGAGTAAGCGACAGCTGTTAATGTCGAAAACACACTTCACACTCTTGTTTGGAAGTGAGCTGTGAGCTGATGTACTGAAAACGACACGAAAAAGAAAGCCCCCAACGGCCGTACTATAAATTGTTTAACTGCAAATATTTCTCACTCAAATTTTGACACAATATTTGCCAACTGTTGACTCCGCTGAATGCGGCCAATATATGTGACACATGCTCTTTATTTAGTTTTCTTTTGTTTGACATTCGATGGTCGCAGCTCGTGGGAAAATAGGTAGCTGTTAAGGCTACCTTCTTAGTCATTATACCATGCTTCAAGCTTACCAGATCCAATACGAATCCGTTGAATTATGACCTAATGACTATGTTACGATATCGAAAATTTTGTGTGGCATCAGAGCATTTGTGTCAACACAAATGAATTTTGTCCCATATTACCACAAGTGTCCTGATATGTAAGACTTTATGGAAAAACCTAGAACCAAAAGATGAGAAAAGTTTACTTAAGCATTTGCATTTTTATTTTTTAATAATATTGGTTTAATATACAAAATGCACACATTTTTGGTATACTATGTATATTCTAGTTATACAAGTGATACAATTTCGTTCGAAAATCACAATATGAACACTCAAAAAAAACAATACTATCAGTTCTTATAACTATAAAGGTACAAAAATATGGAAAAAGAAAATTAATTGTTAACTCTTTTAAATAAGTAAACACTTCTTTGAACAAAGTACAAGCACTCAAAAACAAATGCAGCTTAAATTAAGTAATTGATTTACTTAAAATACATTATTAAAAAATAAAACTTAGGAGACAAGTTTGAATTAACTTAAGTAACTACTAACACAACTAGTTGCAATTTATTTAAGTACTAGCTTATATTGTTGGTTTAATAAATTCATTAAGATATCACATGCTTTTTAGGCTTGATTTAATTCGTTTATATAGTTATATCGAGGTCTGAGAAGCCAGTTTCATTAAGTTTTTGCTTATAACTCTCGGCGGCAGCTTTTAGCAAGGCACTTGCGGTCGCATAACCAGTGTGATCGACCAGTTGGCGTAAATAGCCACCAGGACGCTGCAGTAACTCGTAAGGATGCGCCAGCTCTACAGCTTGGCCGGCATCCATGACCAACACACGATCGCTATCCATTACTGTATGCAAACGATGTGCGATGGTCAGCACAGTGCAAGCGGCGAATTTGGTGCGTATTGTTGTCTGTATCAGGCTGTCTGTCCTATTTAAAGGAAGAGGAAGAGAAAGATGAAGGGAAAATATGTAAATGTTTATAAAACTCAAGTGATCGCAAATAAGCTCAACTTACTCTGGATCTACATTTGCAGTAGCCTCATCCATGATTAATATTTTGTTGTTCCTTAGGATAGCGCGTGCGAGACAAACCAGTTGACGTTGACCAACACTAAAATTGGAACCACCATCGTACATACGACAATTCAAGCCTCCTACTAGCGTAGACACATGCGCGCGCAGCTCCACATCTTCAAGAGCCTTCCACATGTCACTATCCTTGCATTCATCCAGCGGATCTAAGTTATAGCGTAGCGTTCCCGAGAACAACACCGGATCTTGGGGTATAATCGAAATGCGGCTGCGCAAGTCATGCAATCCTATATTCTCTATGTCGACGTCATCGATGCGGATTATGCCCTCATTACAGGCTAGCCGAAAGAGCGACTGTATTATCGAAGACTTACCGGCACCAGTGCGCCCAACAATGCCAACCTTTTCCTTTTGCTCAATGGTGAAATTCAAATCCTTCAACACGTATGCCTCCTTTGGTGAGTACTTAAACCTAAAGTGGATGAATTCTATGCGTCCCTTGCTGGGCCACTCGCCGTTGGGCTTGAACTTTGCTGGTGTTTCAAGCGGAGGTTCGGGTGGTTGTTCCGTATACTCGATAATACGTTCAACAGAAGTCATTTCGTTCTCCAACTCAGCCGTCTGTCGCATGCCCCACTGACACATGCCGATCATAGTGATGGAATGTAGAATAGCGAGACCAACATCGCCACTGTTAAATTGATTTTGTAGTATAAGAAAACTAAAGGTGACGGCAGTGATGTAGATCACACAAATAATGTCGGACCATAGAGCAAAGGCACGTGTGCAGGAGAGAAAGAGGAACCAGGCACAAGTATTGGCATTTTGATAATCATGAAATTCGCCCTCTAAAGCCTTTTCGCCTTCCAAGGCACGTATGGTAGTTAATCCTTGAAATGTCTGATTTGTGAGTGAATACACAGGGCTACGAGCTGCAGTGAAGAAGAAAAGTGTTAGTCATAAAATTGGAAAAAAAGAGAGAAATTGTATGAACAAAAGCAAGCTCATGTGCTCATAAGCAATAACCGCTTAAGTTGACTTAAGACAGAACTGAAGTATTGATGTAGATGTGTTTATAAGCACACAAAATCTGCAGCTTCTAGCATGACCCTAGCAAAAGTTATGACACAAAAGAGCCTTTAATATAACTTATACGACGATTGAAAACTTTGAAGCAGGATTTCTCGAAACTTTGAAATCAGACTTAAGCTGTTATCGCTTATCGACTAGCGATTTCTTGATTAATGACTAAGAACATATGCTGCAATGAATCCTGTTTTTATGAGGTAACTTTTATTTTGTGCTGAAATGTGCTCCGGTGTTGCTCGGCAGTGAAGCGTAGACTGATTTTAAAATATATCATCTTACAATTACGTGTGTTTTTAACATATCGTTCCCTAAAATGCAAAAAGGCGTAACATCACTTTTACAGATTTAACAGGAGAATCACAAAACTTTCTAAATTTCGCAAGCGCTTACACTGAGGGCTTTTAGAATTTTATTAACCCATTTCCAGCTATTGGTGCATTTTTGCACCAGTAACTTTAGAATTTTCTCCAGGTAAGCGCGAAAGTGATATTACCTGGCACTGAAGGGATTATGTTAGTAAGGACCTTTGACAATATACATTATTTTTGGTTTGAGTCGATTCGGTCACAATCTTTGGGGTTTTTTTTTAATTTTTGAAAATTCCGGAAAAATTTCAAACCGCGTTATCGAAAATTGCTTTTCAATAGTCATTATTATAAAAACCCGCCAGATGACCTTCGGGGAATCTGTCTGTCCAAAGCCAGAATTCAAAGTG
This sequence comes from Dichetophora obliterata, assembly GCA_963920525.1. Lineage (NCBI taxonomy): Eukaryota > Metazoa > Arthropoda > Insecta > Diptera > Sciomyzidae > Dichetophora > Dichetophora obliterata. Next base: position 169,357,023 of record OY986435.1, read on the forward strand.
TGATGGTTGGTTAAGGTGGACAATTTATTTTTTTTTTATTTATTTATTTATTTATTCAATCAACTATTAACATTTATTGTTATACAGTTACTGTAAGTACATAATTTAATCGTAGGTTATAAAACTAATTCAGCATAATATCGTTTTTAAATGCTACCCTATTTTGGGTGATTTCAATCGAGCTGCAGATAATGTTGAACGTTTCGGTCATATTGTAAACCGGGTCACATTTGCCATAATTAGTTCTTCTGTAGGGTATATAGAACAATTGCCTTTGCCTAAAATTTCTTTCAGGTGCATAAAATTTGAAAAGAGATAGAAGTGGTGCACAATCAATATGATTCATCACTACATCCCGAGCAAATAAGGCGAGAAAATACTTTCGCCGGAACTCCAAAGACTTTAGTCCAAGAAGAGCACATCGCGCTTTTAGGAAGGCATAAAATCCCAGTGGAGCTTGCGAATTGCTAACCTAGTGAAATGCCTTTGAATATTTTCAATTCTTTTAATATGTATAGAATATTGAGGGTCCCAGATAACACAATTATACTCTAAAACCGACCTTACAATTGAAAAGAAAATGGTTCTCACGGTAAAGGGATCGGAGAACTCTTTCGTATTGCGCGATAAAAATCCCATCATCGCATTCGCTTTTGATATAATAGCATCAAAATGTTTGACAAAGCTTAACTTTCGCTCAAATAAAACCCCTAAGTCTTTCTTCAAATCGACTCTCTCGATCAATACCGTATCAATACCGTAAGAACCTTCGAAAAGTTGATTCTTCATAGAAAAAGACATTACATTACATTTAGACACATTAAAATGCAATTTATTGGTCTCGCACCAAAATTGGAGACTATCCATGTCACGTTGAAGCAATAGGGAGTCTTTGTGAGAGTCCACACATCTAAAGATCTCTACATCATCAGCATACATCAGGCACTCAGAAAAGCGAACATAATTCGGAAGATCATTGATAAACAGAACAAACAACAGAGGACCTAGGTGGCTACCTTGGGGTACCCCAGAATAATTGTCAATGTATTTAGATAAATTATTACCAATTTTAACATATTGTTGACGACCAACAAGGTAGCTCTCTAACCATAGAAGTAGCGAGGGATGGAATCCGAGGCTACTTAGCTTATTAATCAAAACAGAGTGTTGAACTCTATCGAAAGCCTTTGCGAAATCCGTGAATATGACGTCTACTTGATGACCTTTTTCCATATTATTGGACAGAAAGTGTGTAAAAAGATTTAGATTAGTAGAGTTAGATTTACCTGATACAAATTCATGCTGCATCTCAGATAATCTAGTTTTAATGGAGTTATAAATTTAATTTTTTACCAAAGATTCAAAAATTTTAGGAATAAGTGGTAATTTAGCTATCGGTCGATAATTTGCAATATTTTGCCTTTATGGGGTATAGCCCATGAATTGATCTCAAAATGAGTTCATTCTTGAGGCAGGACTCTTAAATGTTCCTCTGATTTCCGTAAAATAAAAAGGTTTACCTTGAGCCTTGTTTGTTGGTGCCAAATTTTGGAGAAAGCATTGCTTTGGTATTAAGTTACTATAACATTGTAATTGTAATATGCTTTCGATGGACGATCAATCCAATATAACTTGAAGAACGGGGACAGTCATCCATCAATGATGAGGAAACCTGATCTATCGTTGTTCTGCAGACCTTGTTTAAGAATGAGGGTTCTATGTAAGAAGCATAGAATCCTTTGACCGAGTATAAGCCAATTGGTATACTACGTCTTACGCTTCCTAGTTTTCCGAAAGAGGCTTTTAAGAAGCCTTAATTAAGCCAACGAAGTTGCGTAAGTGGTATTGTGGTTTTCTCGGTATATTACCGTGGAACCAATGGTTATTTTTAACCTAGTCATGTACAATTCTAGTGACTGAAGATGTCACAGTTAAATATAATTATTCTAAGAACTTTTGATCTGTCGGGGATGTTGAAGAGCCTTGTCTGGTGGATCCTTGAGCCCGGGTATTGACTTTCGTGGGCTTGGTCCTACGGGGTTTTATTCGCTCTGGTTGTGGTTAGACCAGGAAGGTCGGTGTGAGTTACACTTTAGTTGAACTCGGGTTGGTAATTCCCTTAAATTACTAAGAGAAAGATGGTAGATAAGCTTCCGCTTATTTCAAACAGTGAATATTAGGAAGGTAAGCAACTACCGGATCACCTTACTGTTACCTTTGGAATTTGAGAACAGGCGACGGGGAAACCTAAACAGTCTGAGTTGTGTCCACAAATGATTGGGGAACCTAATGACATAGCAACAGTACCATAGGTTTTATATAGGTATCGCTTCCTAGTTTTCACGACAAAGATTACCTTCTTTGATCGTGTGAGCGAAGTTGCGTGCCAAAAAATGGGTTAAATTATCGGTATGTATACCGATAATGACCCATGGTTATTAAGTCATGTACAATTTTAGTGGCAGAATGTGTCACGGTCATGTATAGTCTACAGATGGTTAAATGTTGGTCTGTGCTATGAAATTAGGAGAACCTTTCTGGTGGATCTTTTGAATTCCGAAGGGACGTTGGCTCCAAGCTTTGAAGCACCGTAGAATTAAGCTTTCACAGCGGGGGTCTACGTTAAACACATAGAGGATTTCTGTCACTATTATAAGTTTTGAATTTTATGTTAAAATAAATTTAGAGCCCGTTTGCTGTTTTAAAGTGGGCAGGTACGGCTGTGAAGCTATGTGATGCAGCTAGTGGTGCAAGAATGCATCAGTCCGCCCAGCCCTTACCTGTGGAGGCAACAATTTTAAATTTTGCCAGATATAGTTTAGGGCCATATATAGACTCTGAACGAAGTTTCATCGATCTTGGCCTGATAGTTAAGGAGCCGCCCGAAATGGGTTAATAAAAATGTCGTTTTTAGTTGTAGAAGTGTAAAATTTTGCAGGAACATATATTTTGATACAGTGCATCATAATCAATCAAAACGTCAGTTTTGAATATTTTGTTGTTCCGTCTTCTTGCATTTTAGGTGACGATATGTAATTTATAAATGCCGCAGATGCACAGTGTGAGATTTTCTCAGTCTGGCGTTACAAAATATTAAAAAAATACTTGCAAAAAATACATATTTTTTCGAAAATGTAGTAAAATATCAAGTGTCCGACCAAATATTTGGTTACGACCAGTTTCATCCCTTTTTGTCAGTTTCGACTAGTTTCCAAAACTTCGTAGGTTAGTAGTTCCTATAAAAATAACTTAAACTATGGTTTTGTTTTTTGCGAAATTGCTTTTCAAAAGTTATAAACAGGTTTCACACGACTTAATAACGTCGGACGGAATCGTGTGGGCTATAAACTCGTTCTCGGGATACAAATCTCCGGGACCAGACGGTATAATTCCTGCCATGTTGCAAACGGCCGAATCGCGAGTCGTCCCATGGCTGAAGAATATATTTAACGGATGCATCAGGCTAAACTATGTACCTGTGGCTTGGAGGACAGCGAGGGTTATATTCTTACCGAAGGCAGGTAAGAGCAGCCAGCTCTATCCGAGAGACTACAGGCCAATAAGTCTGACCTCCTTTGTACTCAAAACGCTCGAGAAACTGATTGACTTGCACCTAAGAAACAATTCAGTCCAGTTATCAACCAAATAGCACGCATACACGAAAGGGAAATCGGTTGAAACGGCACTACATTCCCTAGTAGTAACCCTAGAAAAAGCCCTCCACCACAAGGAAAACGCACTCGGGGCGTTTCTAGGTCCATCTCAGGTGCATTCAACAATGTATCAACCACCACAATCCTTAGTGGATTACGTGCAATAGAGGCACCACCAGCAATAAACCTATGGTAAGACAAGTTGCTAAGCTGCAGAAAGGTGCGGGCTGAGTGGGGCACTAAATCCATGGTAAGGGAAGCTCGCAGTGGGACACCCCAGGGAGGGGTCCTCTCGCCACTACTATGGAATCTTGTAGTTAATGAACTACTCGAAAAGTTCGCAGGTAGAGCCCCGAGGATAACTGCCTATGCAGACGACATAAGCATAATTATAGTAGGGAAATGTCTATCAACAGTAAGCTCCATAATGGAGAGCACACTCAAAGATGTACTTAGATGGTCAAATTCAGTTGGTCTTAGTATTAACGCAGAGAAAACGGATCTGGTTCTGTTCACGAAAAGGTACAAGATACCACAGTGGATACCACCGAAATTTAACGATATACGTCTCATACCGAAAACGCACACAAAATATCTAGGAGTCGTCCTGGACAGCAAGCTGTCATGGAAAACCAACGTAGAAGGAAGGGTGAAGAAATCCACCATTGCGCTATACACATCGAAGAAGATGCTAGGCAGTACCTGGGGTCTCTCACCCTTTCTGATGCACTGGATCTATGTAAAGGTAGTGCGTCCTATTCTACTTTATGGAATTATTGTGTGGTGGCCTGCTGTGAACAAATTAACATTCCTCAGGCACTTGGAGAAAACTCAGCGGCAGGCAGCGCTATGCATCACGGGGGCACTGAAGTCAACTCCAACTAAGGCACTTGAAACCATTCTAAGTATGGACCTTCTGGACATACACACAAAAAACTAATAGCCGGAAAAACGGCACAACACCTTACGGCGGCAGGTAACATGCACATTCAAAATTTTGGACATTGTACAATCGGAAAGGATCTACTTAGTAGCACGGACTACATGGTACCTCGCACGATAGACAATTCCAAAGCACGAACTCTTCTGGAACCAAATGACTGGTGCAAAGGTATAGCACAAGCACAGCAGGCGGTCAACATATTTACAGACGGCTCCAAAATGCCTACGGGGGTAGGTGCGGCTGTGTATTGTGCAAATCTTAATATAAGGCAGCCATATAAACTGCCGAACCACTGTAGTATCTTCCAGGGGGAAATATTTGCCATAAGGAAGGCTGCTGAGATAGCCCTCAAATGAGATAGATCAAATCCATGCGCTCCGCTAGCATCAAGTCCAAAAGTGTCATGGCTGGCAGAGATGCACTAGATGCACTATGCGCTTCGAAGAGAGTGCGCATCTACTGGGTCCCTAGCCACCAGGGCATTGAGGGAAACGAGATGGCAGATGGTTTAGCAAAGGAAGGCGCTGGACTGGAATCAGAACTCGCAGAACATGTACTTACTCCGCTACAAGAGTTGTACAGGAACCTCGAAAGAAGAGTCACACAAGCAGTGAATCGTAGATGGAGAGATACGACATCGTGCAAAATCTCGAAAATCATGTGCAATGCACAATGCGAAAAACGAACTCTGTTCATCTTGGCACGCCCGCGCAAAGATTGCAGGACACTATTGGGCATGCTCACTGGTCACTGCATGACGGCAGCCCACGCGAGGAAGCTTGGCATCACCACGGATGACAACTGCAGGAAGTGCAAGGAACCGGACACAGTGGAGACCCTGGAGCACCTACTATGCACATGCCTGTCCTACTTAGATCGAGACTAAAATACCTCGGCTCATCGACTTTCCCGTCGCTTAAAGATGTAACCAAAGTATCTCTGGAATCCTTCCTAAGGTTTGCAAATTCAACGCAAATCTTTAAAGACTTTAAATAAACACAAAGGTTCCTTTTGTTCGCTATCGGTACCACTAAGGACCTGAGTTGGTCTATGTGAGCATCCGGATTAACCTAACATAATCCATACACTGTGAAAATATTAAAAAAACATAAAAAAATACAATTAGTGCATGTATTCAAATAGATGTCGTTGTGAAACCGTAAGTTGTACAGAGAAAAGTGTGCATATATTTTAAAGAACTTTAATTTGTCTTTTTGGTGGTATATTTTAGTGCAGCATTTTTATGAAAAATTCCTTTTATTTTAACTTGAAATTTTCATTCACATTTTTCATAGTCTCCGCAACAAATTTTTTATATTTTTAGTGTAGTGTTTAGTTAAGGCATAAATTTTAAAGACTAAAACGCAATTTTAGGTTGGGATTTTAACGAATTTTTTAAAAAATGCCTACAAAATATTTCCAGTTTTTACACCGAAAATTCCATATTTTCAAATATCGTAACAGTTTTTAAAAATATAAAAAAAATAAAAAAAATTTGAAAAAATTCTTTGAAAAAAATTCGTTACAGCAATTAATTGTTCTAACCTGACCTAAGGCTCAATAAACGATTTTAAACTATCAAACAACTAGAGTTTGTATTTAAAATCAAGAATGATTTCAACTATCAATTTTTATTTAAATCATAAAAAAAAATTAACAAAAAATGTTTGGTTTTACAAATTGTTGGCTTCATTACAATACTAATAGATTTATTTGAAAATAACATATATTATTTTGAATGTTCATTGGTATTAACATAAAAAAATTGATTTTGCGGTATAAATAGGTTAAAAATAGCAATCGTTAGAAACCCAACCTTAAAATGCGTGTTAGCCCTTAAAATGAATGCCTTAACTCAACACTGAACTAAAAATATAAAATTTTTTTTGCGAAGATTACGAAAAATGTTACTGAAAATTTCAGGTTAAAAAAAAAAGGATTTTTCATAAAAATGCTGCAAAAAGTATACCACCAAAAAGACAAATTTACACTTTTTTCTGTACAACTTACGGCTTCAAAACGACATCTATTTGAATACATGCACTTATTTTTCACAGTGTATATCTTTAAAACAAAATATGTAGGAGAACGATCCACCCAAAGTTTCAACATTTTCAAAAATAGTGATGTCAAAAACGTGGGCGCTTTGACGTGGAATCACCGTTATGTGTATGAAAGTACTTTTGTTTCTTTTTCATAAAAAAAAATATTTATAAAAACTTAAATTTTCATATTAAAAGCCAGTTTCGGTTTTGGTTTCGGTTTCAGCCAAAATTCCGGTTTCGGTCGGACACTAAAAAAACAAAGAAAGCCAAATCACAGATAGCAAACAAGTGTTTTGTTCGTTATATTTTCGAATAAAATATATCAAACAATGTTGTTTTTTTTGCATTTTTTTTTTATTTCTCGTCCTCAAATAAACATTTATTAAATAATTGTTTTCTTTTAAACTTAGTTTGTAGTAGATACATAATTTGTGTTTTACTAATAATCAAATGAATTTAGTTGCTTTATTATCCAAGGACGTTTTAAAATTATCCACGAATATATAGTAATAAGTATAGACACGGTTTCGATAGTATCGTAAGTAAAAACGCAGAATGCCTTTTTATGCAAAAATAGAGAAAAATTCTGGTTTTTTCATTTATATTTTTCAAAACTATTTTAAAGCATTTCATCTTCTAAATAAAAATTATTAAAAAAGAAATTTGTTGTTGTTGTTGCCTTTTTCAAACTTTCTTGATCTAGAAAGATCACAATTAAATTAATGTAAATTTTGTCTTGTTTTATAAAAAGTTTTTGTTTGATATGAATTCGTGATGAATTTGTTGTTCTTGTTAATTTTTTATGCTGGTTAAAACTAAATGTAATTCAAAGTCGTGTATAAATGGAAATAAATATCGAAAAAATTTTAATTATTTATTTTTCCTGTAGTGAAGAGCTTATACATACAGTGTTGCGCAAAACAATAGCAACAAAATCAGTACGCTGCTACAAAATCGTGTATCTTTTTATATATTAGGGACACACACAAATGATTATACCCAGTGGGCAAAAGCAGGTCTTTGAAGCGCTTTTAGCAGGCCATCATATGGATTTCTTAGCCCTTCCGTGCTCGTTTCCAAGCCCATAAGCTTTTTTATATGAAACGAGAAAATTTTCTAGGCCTTCCACTCTCGCGACTCTTAAGAAGCCTGCTAGAAGCCCTTCTTTAGAATGTACATTAGAAAGAAAAGCAATATAAATATCAACTTGAAATAAAAAACTTTTGACAAATTTCAGATTTGAACCAGCGTCCTCTCAGCTAGCGGTCTGGCATCTTACCCACTCGTCCATCTCAGTTGTTAATAAACTTCAGCTTATTTTGCATCATTACAAATGAAAGTAAGTTTTCGGGAGCGCGGGTTCGCAACCCAGCTAGGCCCAAAAAAAAATTTTTTTTTTGTATTTTTTTAAAATCTACATTTTTTACAAATTTTTCTGTCCATTTAAAAAATTTTTTGGAATTTTTTTGTAAATTTCTTCATACAAAAATAATAGAAAAGACTTAGAATTTTTCCATATAAAAGTTTTCATATAATGTCATATGCAATGTGTTAGATTTCGGAGACCTGTAGTGGAATTCCCAAACGCGTTAACGACGATTTTTGATGTCGCTAATTAGCGATAACTGTCATTTACTATGAACGTTTAACGATTATTATTAAATTTTTGGGAATTCCACTATTGGGTTCGCGTCCCAACTCGGACAAAAAAATAATAATTTTTTTTTGTTTTTTCTTAAAGATTTGATTTTTTTTTTAATTGATCTGATTATATATAATTTTTTTATAATATAAAATAACAGGAAAAGACTCCAAAACTTTCAAAAGGTAGGCCTTACAGAAGCACTCATCAATGCAGAGATCATGGAAGGTATATTGACGCCAATAAGAGCACTACTAGCATGCATTCTTTTGCGTATTGCTAGCTAAAATGCCCACTGGGTAGGAACCAAAGCATATATTCATACATCATATTAAAAACAAATCATATTCAAATTTGGTTTTGTTTTTTTGATTAAATTTAAAATTAATGTGACTACATTCATTTTGTCTGAGAGCAAAACAAAAGTAAAATAATTAATATTTGGTGTAAGATCCATTATTCCTGATAACCGCTGCACATCTGAGCGGCATCGACTCTATTAAATTAGATATGTTGATATTAGGTATATCGTCCCAATTAAGTTTCAGGTCTTCATACGGTGCAGTCTTATTGGAAAACCTTTGACCAGAAACTTTTGCCTTGATTGACAATCACAATGACTTGAATCCCATTGAAAATCTTTTTGGGATTTTCATTGTCCCTTCAGTGAACGTTTGAGCCCGACAACGACCCGAAGCACACTTCAAAGCTCATCAAAGATTACATTAGAGGCAAAGGGATTCAAGTCCTTGATTGGCCGGCACAATCACAATGACTTGAATCCCATTGCCTCTAATGTAATCTTTGATGAACTTTGAAGAGTGCTTCGGGTCGTTGTCGGGCTGAAACGTTCACTGAAGCGACATATTCCACTCTGAATGTGGTCGCATCTTGCTTTCTAAAATGTCATTATATACAAATCGATCCATAATTCCATTGATTTTTTGAAATGGTTCAACTTCATTATAGGAAAAACAAGTCCAGACAATAATGCCACCGCCTCCGTGCTCAAAATTTATTTTACAGTTTCGGGCTTCAAGTCATGTATCTGGGTGGCGCCTTATCGTGCACATCCTATCTGAATTAATCAAGTTTAACTTTGATTCATCGCTAAAAAACGGTTTTCGATTTTTGAACGGTTCAATTTAGGTGCTCTTTTGCAAGACTGAGTGTAAAAAACAATAAATTGCAACTTGTTGTCACTATTTCAGACAGAATTGTTTAAATTGTAACACCTCACCTTGTTTTATGCTTAGCTGTAAGCAAAGGTTTCTCTGCCGGTCTGTAACTTCTTTAATCGTTTTCAAACAGTGCTGTGGTGGATATCTGAATCAAGTGTCCGAACAACCTCTTTGGATGTGGCAAATGCATTTCATTTGAACACTCCACAAATGTTTCGGTCATCACGCAGCGATGTCTTCCGCGGCCGCCTTCTTTAATGTACTGTTTTTACGTCTTTTGTGATGGTATATTTCATTATTAATCTGCAAACTATTGACTGATTAATATCAAACTGTTTCACGTTAGATATTTGTGAATTTTCGTTTTTATATTCGGAAATAATTTGCAATTTTAGAGCTTCACAGTATTTAAAACGTGCCATTATAAATGGAACAGTCAATGTCACAACTAGCGCAAAAACAAAACTAAACTTAAATGTTTATGACTTAAACAACACGTGCTTTGCAATAACGGAACTTTTACCGGTAATTCTTGGAAAATCTGTTCTCTTTTTACATTTTTTAAGTTTTGTTGCCTTTGTTTTGCTCTTAGACAAATTGAATGCAATCACATTAATTTAAAAAAAAAACAATATGATGTATGAATATACGCTTTCATTCCTATAATCATTTTTGTGTGTCCCCAATATTTAAAAATTACACGATTTTGTTGCAGCGCACTTATTTTGTTGCTGTTCTTTTGCGCAACACTGTATTTGCGGCATTATATTGTATTTGAAGTGATCCACCTAAAACTTCAAAGTATTCCAATTTTGATAAAATTTTTACCATGTATAGTGATTGTAGTTATACTCTCCCGGTGTGAATACTTTTGGCCTCGATTTACGAAAAAACTTTTTACAGGGTGTTCATTTCTGATTTTAGTGTGATCATTTTTTAAAAGGTTTAAAAAAATCGAAAATTTATTTTATTTGACAAAAAAATGTTCAATTAAAATTATTATTTTCCTCAATTCTTATAAAGGAGTTGAAAAGAAAATCAATGGCCTTGCATTTGGCGTTTATTTTGGTCAAATCGGTTAATTCGTTAAAAAGTTACAATAATTTTTACTTATACATTCACACTAAAATGAAAAACTAAACACCCTGCAAAAAGTTTTTGCGCAAATCTACACCAAAAATGTAGATGAATTTTTTTAACATATAGTAGAAGAATGTATAAGTACTCTGAATTTTAAAAATCGGAAATAGGTGATAACATATTTTCAGAATTAATATTAAAAATGTCCAAAGTTTCTATTCATTATGACGTTTTGGTGACCATGAACTTTGTCTTTTGTATAATATTTGTTAAGTTTAAAACCAGTAGAAAGTAGTCACATAGAAAAACTAAAGACTGAACGAAGCCAGCATTTTTTTAGGGTTTTTTTTTAAATGAAAATTCCTGTATAATTAACTTAAACTCTTATTAATATTGTTTACTTCTCCTCAAAAAACAATTACTGAAAAAAATTTAAAAAAATTATTTTTTGTGTTGAATTTCCGTTTGGAAACTATCATATTCAAATAAGCACGTTCATGATTTCGGCACGGATCAAGCCAACAAAAACATAAGCAGCTACTGAAGCATTTCATGCTAGATTTTTCTCATACAAAAATTTCAATTTTTTATTTTTATATTTTGCTATTTTGTGACTATCTTGAAGAAATGATAAAATTTATAGTTGCATATTCGTTTTATTCGCCTTAAACCTGATATTTTGACATATATTTTATTTTTGTACGATGAATACTAAAAAGTGTAGGTATACCCCAAAGTGTTCACTAAAAGCGTTACATTTGCTTAAAAAAAATTGTTAAAATTATGCCCATACCACGGCGCTGTCAGACGTTATTCTACGTCAAAAAATAATGATTTAAACGTTTTCAGGTCGTATGTAAGTCTAACTCACCCAATTATAAGCAAAATCTATTTTTTCGATTTCTGCTTCAAGTTAAATCCCTCATTATTCGATTCGAACGAAGAGTACAAAGTGCAAGTTTCTAAAAAAGTTCTAAAAAAGAACTTCTTGTGTTGTTTTGTTTCGTCTCATATAAAAAACTTGTATATAATATACATGGTTTTTTTATTACTATGCATTCATAAATGTTTATAAAAATATAAATTTTTTATGTTTTTTCGAAAATATCGAAAATTCGAAATTGACGTATTTTGACGTATTTTGAATCGACCAATGACAGTTTTTACACACAAAAATATGGCAACACTAGCCACATTGAACAGTGATTCATCCCTCCTACGCAAAAAAATAAATAATTTCATATTGAAAAAGGTAGCATTTACCACTGTTCTGTATAGAAAAAGATCTAAAGCTAACGGAACTGCAAAAACAGAAATGCTTTTGCTGTCAATTCCAAAATTTTGGGGATAGTGGTGTGCGATAAAAGTAAACAAAATACAAATTTGCGTTGCTAGAAAAATAATTTAATTTGTAATTGAAATTTTAATAGTTGTGTCAAAAAGTAAAAAACATTTATAATGGAAGCTCAGCAGCATGATTCAATCAGAATAAGGTTAAGTATATATTTGACATATCCTTATTTTATGTAAACAAACACATATTGTCTCTCTGAAGTTAATGACAAACGGGGTTGTGTAGTCTACTCAAAAAAAATATCAGTTCAGTGTTTTGCTGCGTCTTTTTTTTTAAGTGTTCTTCTTTTGCTACACCTTTTTTTAAAAGACTATGCTTTATTCATTGCACTAAAGAGATATTTTCGACAAAATTGGTAAAAATTAAGGCATATTTTAGAAGATATTTTCTAAAAAGTATATTATATATTTGAAAACTTCATTTGCGTGTTAATTTTACATCATCACATTAAACAATAAATAATAAATTTTTTTAACATATTTTTTTTATATATAAAGATGGCGCTGAAGTTGGTGTGCTTAAAAAAAGGTGAAAATCGACCCACATCACAGCTCGGCTCCAGATTGTTTTAAAACAAACAAGCAAAAAATGCATTTGAAAATAGAAATTTGAATGCACATCCAAAACACAATTAAAATGAAGACCATTATGAAGCGTCGAAAAAGTAGTAAAATTTATGTCATTTTTAATCATACTGTTGTGTGAAAAATCTAGACAAATTTTGCAAAGACACTCCTTTTACTAAAAGATGCATAGAGTTACATCGCAAACAGATTGAAATAAAAAATTTGGCCCGTTTTGAAAATGTATGTTTCAACAAAAACGAGTTTAAAGTTATTCTGATTAGTTAAAGGTTCTCTGGCGCACCGGGTTTTTAGCACTGTACAATCTGGATTTTAAGTGGGTTTGATTGATTTTTACATATTTTCGAATAACTCTACAACAATAATCAATTAAACAAAAATAGATTTTAAAAGTTTTTTCGCATAAATCCTTCCTTAATATTTTGATGACTTAAAAACATTTTTTATGACAGGCAAGTTTAATGTTTTTGAGCGAAATTTAAGTAAGGAATCCTCTACTCTGTGTAAATATGACTAATAATAGATTAGTTTTAATGTTTTTCATATTAAAACTAAATATGTGTAAAAGTAAATCTTTTTGATTTTCCAAAATACATACCTAAATATCTATATTCATACTATTTGTAACAAAGAACACATGTAAGGATTATTCATTTTCTACTTGTATGTACTGTTTTGTGCTTTTTTACTGTTTTACAATATTATATTATATTGTAATTATTATATTTTTTAAAACTCATAATATATTTTTGAGTCAAAATAAATAAGTAATAGAAAATGTAGTATAAAACGTAGTAGTCAAATGTACCTTTGGATATTTCGTACAATAAAAAAGTTTCATGTTCATGCAACCAAGTGCTTGTTTTGCTATAAAAAATTGACCTTTTGCTCTCCTAGCATTAGGGGCTTTCAGACCATCGTACATGTGCGATGACTTGGGCATGCTCGACGACATGTACGATCATTCGAAAGCAAATGAGACCGTCGGACCGACATGTCGGATGAAAATCAAAAATTTTTGATTTTTCTGCCGGTCGGACCGACATGTACGATGTTATGAACGCAACTCGGTCCGACTCGCTGCATTTTTTCATTTCATTAAAAGTGTCAGCGGGTGAACAGCAACGAAGCGGAAAAAATATTAGAGAAAATTAATATGAACAACGTTTGAAACATTTTATAATTGTTTATAATTAATTAAAATTGATAAACAATTCTCTAAATATGAAAAATTACTGCTAAATCATAAGGTCATCAAAAAATTGTTCAGACATTACGCCGATGTGCTCTATTTGAGAGCCAGCAATGAAATGAAGTCGTCGCACATGTACGATTGTTTGAAAGCTCAACAAAATATTCCCGTTAGTTTGTCGTCGTACATGTCAGCGTACAAGTACGTTCGTCTGAAACCCCTATTATGATGGTATCCATGGTAGAAAAACATAGGTAGATGAACCAGATGAGAGCATACTGCCGGAAATGTCAAAACGAAGCAAAACTTTTTATTTCTTTTCTTTTGTTTCCATTCGCCACACAGCTGAATTTGACAGACATGGCAGTGTGGAAGGAGAACACAGTCAGCGCTGCAGCTACCTCTATCCATGAGAGTATCTAAGTTCATTTTGTGAGTAAACGCCAAATGGCTGTATAACCTATATGATTGAATCATGCTCAGCAGCAAGGTAAGTTTATCATTTGTGTGACACTTTCATGGAGGTGGATCAATTGGATAAAAAGAGAAAATTCTGTTACCAAAACGCTTACTTCTTTTTTTTTCTACGATAACAATTTGATTTAGGTTTCAAAATAGATCAAAAAGTATCTTCCTAATTTTTTATTTTTTTTATTAATGACTTATAGAATATATTTGTTATTTCATAAGGAACCAGCCAACCAAATGCGCAATGAGAATTCATTGATTTAGCGTTGTCCGGTTGGACAAGGACAATTAATAAAACCAAAATGTTTGTAAGACACAAAACTGCATCCTTGGAAAAATTTTAAAATTACAGTATACACTCGATTATATTTACACTTGATTGTGTTGACCACGCTACTGTATTTACGAGTACAGTCTTAAAATTCAAAAATTTTATGAGATCTTAGTTATATTTACCAAGGATACTTTTCGCCCTCAATTATATTTACGTTTATAAGGGCGTTTAACCATTGTTTTTGTTTTCACATGAATGATAACTTCTATGGAAGCAATGCATAGTTTGAATGTGAAGTGCGCAACAAATTGTTTTTAGTCTCAATACAGAGAAAAACTACTAAAAAATACCTTCTTTTATATGAAAACCTTGCTTTTATTTAAAAACTCAACATTAATTCGTGTGTATAATGGAGTGTGTACAAGGGCAATGGCAAGGAGGGGAAGGGGGCAGTTGTGCACTGGGATCTTAATCTAAATCTGGGATCTAAGTCGATGAATTTTTAAGTAGTTTCTATTTGTGATCCTTTTCTAATGTGCGATTTTACGTTTTTCTTTGAAACTAGAGCTGGAAAAGTCAAAAGCAAAGCAGTATTTTTAATGCTATATTGTATAATTTTGTCCAAATAATTTAGTATGTATCTAATATTTTCCTGAAATTTATACTGTTCAAACGGAAAGTTTAAAACTTAGATATTTACATGGAATAGATAACACTGTAGGTAAGTTGAAAGGCACACGAAAATACCGAGACATGTAAACTAATTTTTTGGTCGTAAAATTTAGTGGCATACTCAGCTTTTCCCAATCAGATCAAAGTCTCGAGATATTTGCGATTGAAATTTAGTCACTTTTAGACCCATTTTTAACTATGTTTTGCTTATTTTTGGAGAACAAAAATTTTGACCACTACCGATTTTGCTTTAACTTTCAAAATTTAATCTTCATAGTAAATAAAAGGCAAGCATGCTGCTCCGCGCACAGTATTGCTAAGACTGTTATTATTTTCTTACAGTACTGTACTTTTACAAGACATACTATTCCCAAAAATGTTCAGCCTGAAAGTATGCACTGAATATATATTTTTATCAGTGACAATATTAAGTTTTTACAATAATACGTTTTTTATCTAACTACTTCTATTTGTTTATCCTTTTATAAATAAGTTATGACGAATTTAATAAAATTCTTTTGATGGCTTGTACCAAAAAATATAATTGTATCAGCCGCGAAACGACACCTGAGTTGCTACGTATATGATAATTGCAAAGTCAGTTTGTAAAGTTGTGTATGAATACGATTGTTGCCAAACTCGACTTTTTGCACTTTTAAATTCATTTTTCACCACTGCTTCAATACTTAAAGTTTTATTTAAAGGGGTATATTTGTATTTTGCAAAAATCAGGTAAATAAAAAGTCAAGCTTTAACATGAGAAGAAAGTGCTTTCGGCAAATGGCTCAAAAAGGAAGTGTGCCGAGTGTCTACTTTACACTAGTCTACTTATAAAATAAAAAAACTAATTTGAGTAAAAAAATGTTAAGACTTTTTTTAAAGTTTTTAAGTTCAACATTCAAATTTGGTCAAAATGGGAAAAAAGCAAAATTGCTTAACTTTTCAAAAATCATAGATTCAACAAGGCTAAAACGATTTCTACTTTGTAGGTATTTTTGAAAAGTCAATAAAAATTATTTGTTTAAAGCTATAAACATTTTTTTAAGTGAAGGTCAAATGAAGGTCAAATATAAAAAATCTAAATACCTCAAGATTTTGATCTGATTTGGAAAAACTGAGTATGCCACTAAATTCTACAACCGAAAATTAAGTTTAGGGGTCACGGCGTTATGTATGTTTTTTCAAAAATTGAAAATTTACGTACAGTGAAGATTTTTATTTTATTTTTCATTTTCGTTTAAACATAAAAATAACCTTTTTTATTACCGTTTGTATTTGTATTGGTGGTAACCAAATAAACCTGGTAATTGCGAATATCAAACTGCTTCAAAATATTTTCCACATCCGTAACAAAGTTACAAATTGAGAATATCTAAAACAAAACAGGCAAAGTGTTATAACCCGCTCGGCTCTTGCAAGTGGTGGTGAATCGTATCAAACTGTTCATTTTAAACTACAGTCAGAATGACATTTCAATTTGACGAGAACTGCCATATAGTTAGCAGTCAGCGCTAACTCTGTGAGTTGGATCAGTGTGCTTGGTGTTTCGTAGTTTGTGTTTTATTACTCGTTTTATTACTTAACTTTAATTTTGTTGTATTATTTTGGGTGTGTGCCAATCGGAAACTTTTCACTCGTGGTAGGATAGAAAGTTCCGAGTCGAAGAAAATTAATATCTGTTGAAATGGAATTGTCACATGAAAAGTTTGTTCAGAAACTTTGACGTCTTCTTAGCGCATAAACCCTCAGTTGCCTTATTATCATACTTATTCATAATACGAGATTTGCTAAAACCCGTTTGACTACTACGTTTTCTACTACTTATTTTGTTATTAAAAATTATATTATGAGTTTTAAAAAGTGTAATTATTTTGCGTAAAATAACAATTTAAAAACAAAAACTGTGTTAACATTAGGGGTATTCTCTATGTATAGCATAATTGCATGAGAGCACGGATTGTAAAAATCCTATACTATAATATCCAATGGATCGAGAGCGCCCTATTGTACAAGCATAGCATAGTAAAATCAACAGCTCAAAGACCTCTTTAATGAGGTGCACTTCACGCTCATTCCACCTTCTGTTTGGCTGCTCTCTCATTCTCTGCTCTCTCATTATAATCGTGTTCAAGGATGTGAATCAAAAAATCAGGTTTGCATTTCATAAACTATTCTTCATAGCATCGCCGTATACATGGGTTTCAATGTAGCATACACTTGAAATATTGCACGGTTTTTAATTGTATTCTGTTATTGCGGCGGTTTTTAATTGATTTCCTATTCTTGCACCGTGCAACGGACATATCCTAGACAAAGAGAATACCCCTAACTTGCGAAAAACAAAATAATTTTTATTCATGGTTATTTCCATTGGATGTATTTTACTATTTTATTTCACTGATAAAATATACTGAATTAAGATCAGTATCAGTGCTAAAGTTTTCTTGTCCACTGGATCTATAAATCCTAAGCCTAAATCATGCGCTCGGAAAAAATCGGACTATGCCTAAACGTTGCTATACCCGAAAAACACTTCAATCGGCTCAATCGGCCAAGCTCAATCAATTATAGTACGAAAGAAAATATTGATTCAAACTCTGTTGATCAATTAGCCAACCATAAAACATCCTTGAACACGAATTAACCCTTGATCAGCCATATTTTTTAATATTAAAAAAGTATATTTGAGGCATTTGTGGGTTAAGTTTTGTAATAAAAGAACCTACTTTGTAACTTATTTTTTTAAACAGTTTTAATTAGAAGGTTAACTTTCAAATACACGTTTAACTCGTCAGCAACCAAATATAAAAAATGCCAGAATTAATATTCAATGCAT
Source organism: Dichetophora obliterata (assembly GCA_963920525.1). Classification (NCBI taxonomy): domain Eukaryota; kingdom Metazoa; phylum Arthropoda; class Insecta; order Diptera; family Sciomyzidae; genus Dichetophora; species Dichetophora obliterata. The sequence continues at coordinate 169,374,947 of OY986435.1, forward strand.
TAGTTTTATGAGGTAATTGGGCCTATTTTGCCAGATCTGTTCTTCTGTTATGAATTTTCTGTTATGAATCATAAAAGATGCCGACCATAAAATATCTGTTAAAATAGGTATTCCGTCTTTCGATCTTTTATGGCACCCTGTTATCAATCTATTACGAAAATAAAAATCTATTACAATTCCGTTAACTTCTGTTATGAAACAGCTGATTGCTGTCATTAAAATTAATTTATTGCACATAAAAATCAAGAAGTTAAAATGCAAGCCGAAAAAAAGACAACAAATGATTTAAATAATTAATTGCATTACAGGAATTGAAAGTTTGTTTATAGGAAATCTTACATTTGCCTCCTTTTATGAGCCATTCTTAATGAAATTCGTAAATAAACATCCATTTTTCAGACCAAAATATTAACTTTCTAAAAATTTGTTACGATAAATGACAGAAAAATTTATCTATTATTCTGTTGTCGTTCAGAACAGATTTCATAGCAGATTTTGTCATGCCGAATACCAAATAAAAGATTTTGTAAAAGATTTTTTGACAGTTCGAAAAATCTGCTATGACTTATAACAGATTTCATAAAAGATTGTCGTGCAGAATACGAATTTTTGTCTCATAACAGATTCGTTGACAGTTCAAAAATTTGTATGGGAAATCATAACAGAATAACAGAATTTTTGAATAACAGATTGTGCAGAATATGCCCAAATATCAGTAAAGAAAAACTTAATACATTGCTTATATCAGAAGTAATGAACTTCAAAATTGAACATACATATTTAATTTAAATATTAAATATAATATCAACAATACCAGGTTTCTTAGAGATAAAGACGACTGGAGTGACTCCATGATTATTAATTGTTCTAAAGCCTTGCATTTTCAGCTTTTAAAAATAAATATTTTCTCAATATAAAAAGAAAAGCACAATAAGAACGGAAACATAAAGCAAAACTCCTTTTTCCAGAAAAAAGACACAGCAAAACACTGATACTAAAATTTTTGTAAGGGTAACACACAACCCTATTGCTTCAGTCAAAAATTCTCTTGCCGGCTGTCAAAATTTCTTCTAGCCCCTGGGGCTACATGAATTTTTGACAATCATACTCACCTCATTGATGTCAAAAGTTATCTTTCTGACTGTCAAAAATTCATCAGCCGAGTGAAAAGTTTCCGAATGGCACACTCCCTAAGAAATCAATTATAATTTAAACTATAAATTTTTAGACTTAATCCCAACTATCCCAAATCGTGTCTACGACACTGTCACTGTCTAAAAATTATACTAGTTAATGACAGCACACATCAAATGCATTGCAGCACATGCAATTCTTTTCCCTCATTAATCAAAAAACGCTGACTATTTTTTTTTTAAAGAAACATATAACTTACATATCGCTTCCAGTCGTTTCACGCTACGACTCGTATTCACATACAGATAACGCACTGATATCAAGCAGACAACTATGATAACGGCAGGCACCAACAGCCAATAGTTGGCAATTGCAACAATGATGAGCACACCAGAAGCATCCATAGCAAACTAAAAAGAAATATAAAATCAAATAGTCGAACCCTAGTAATCGCAAATATGGCACACTTACCGAGAGACAATCCATAAGGGTGTATGGCAGATCTGTATCCACGGTTCGTATGTCTTTGGAAAAACGATTAAGAATTCTACCTGAAGAATTAGTATTGAAGAAGTACATGGATGTGCCAGTGATACCGCGGAATAGACGATCGTGCAGCTTTAAGGAAATACGCAAACACATTTGAAAGAAACCGAATGTGCGCAGCAAATAAACAACCAGTGTTGCTCCAAGAATGATTGAGTAAAATATGACCAACTCCTGGCGATGCGCTTCATCGGCCTCACTTTCGCTTAGTTCCGTACTATTGTTATCCGTAGCATTAGGCTCGAAGGTATCCTCCCAGAAGGTGGTAGTCTCAATGATATCACCCTTAAGCGCAATTTTCTCCTCCCAAATTACCCTAGAATGAAAAAGTTCGATGAAATTAATGAGTATCTTTCTGAAAAGTAGATAAATATCTATAAAATTTATCAAATAAGTAAGCATCGAGTCTTCTCATGACTCTAACCATAAACCAAATTTCGGTTAACTTAGGCAAATACTAAATGAAGTCGAGCCAAGGAAAAAATTTATTTTCAAGAAGTATTGAGTTCTTTTCAAACATCTTATCAAAACTCAACGATTTTATCTGGACCATGGAAAAAACCTATTTTGTCATAGAAAAAATACACTTACACGGTGTGACAGCTAAAAAAGCGTATATTATAACACGTATTTTATGCCTTAATTTTTTAAATGCCACATTGACAATGAAAATAACAAAAAATAAATGTCATAAATAACAACAATCAGATTATGTAAGTTAAAAAAAAATTAAAAAAAGAATCGAGTTAATATTAATATTAATAACAAAATTATGATAAATAATAATAAAATTATGTTATTTAAAGTAATCGGAGAAAAGCGAGGAAAACAGATAGATGGGTAGATTTAGGAGAAGTGCTCATAAACTAAATGCTTAAAGGTTTTACTATTGGATACAAATTGAATGCTAATTGGTAATGAATTTCAAGATCTAATTACACTCACGAAGAACAATCTACTGGAGTTTATGAAATTATATCTAGGTATTAAAATATTGAAGTTACTGTTTGACATTCAAAAAGATAGTTTTTCAAACAAGTAACTAGGACACTGAGTATGAACAATTTAATGCAAAAAAATGCAATTTCTTGCTTCAAGATGATTTAAAAGACCAAGTAATTGTTTTCTGAGGCCAAAAACGTAGCGGGACGCATTATTAAATGCAACTAAAAGCTTATGTGCCGATCGTGAGTCAATCTTAGAGTATACTACTTCAGAATAGGTAATTATAGGCAGCAGGAGCTGCATCACCAGTTTGCGTCTTATTTCGAATGGCACAAAACTGTAATGTTCCAATTTTCTTTTTTAATGTGTTCAACGCTCAACTTCGGGCGTGTTTCTTTGATCTAAGAGATGGATTCAGATGTGGTGCACATCTAGCTATGCTCTGACTAGCTCGTCGAACGTGGTCGGGGATCTTTCCAAATCCAAATCTCACAAAACACTACAGCAATAAATATGTGCACATTAGAGGGCAAATAAAACAACACATCTTAATCTGCGTTCAAAATATTTACTTCAGTTAAAGGGAAGCTACAACCAAAAATATAAAGCAGAAACTAGACGATAAATCCCGACAAAACAAATCCATAAACCTTCACGCCAAACCATGATTAAAACAAGAAGAGCGCCTTGATGTTAATCGGCCTCCATCCCTGCCCACCCTGCCATGGCAACTTGTCAGTTATTTTAAAATTGACCCAAACGCAAGCCAGATAACAAAGGTTAAACTTGGCCGCCTACCATGCTGCCGTATGACGGGCTCACAAAAGAACTATTAAGTACTCATAACCATATTCAATTTTACAATTCAGTTATCATTTTATTGACTTTCAATAACATTTTCCCAAAAAGAAACGAGAAAATTTCTATAATTTAAAAGAATTTCTAATAATACGGATTAACTCGAAATTACTTAAAATACAGACAGGAATTATTGCTGTTAAGCAATTTTAGCGTTCAATTATAATTATTTGTTTTTGTAATTGAACATGTTAATAAAACATTCTAATGTCCTTAGAATATAATAAGAAAATTTAAATCAATCGAACGTTAATCTAATTGGAAAGAAAAAACATTTGTTGAGACTTTATTTCTTTTTTTTTAATTTTTTTTTTAATTTTTTTTTCTTTTTTCTTTTAAACTGAAAATATAAACTTGAACAAGTCTTGCTTGCAAGAAACTGACCATCAAACTAAATATATGAAAGAAAGTCTTTCACCTATTACTTATTGTTCTTTACTTAAACCGGTTATGAGAAATGGTATAAAAGATAAAAAAAACCCGCGATAGAACGCAACGGAGTTGAACCAGAATTTAGCAACACCATCAAAATCTAAAGGCGAATTTACACATTTCATTAAAAACGATGATAGTGAACGTTGAACGATGACAGTGAATCAATTTTTAATTTACATTATTCAAAGTGTAAATTTGAAATTTGATGGATGATTCGGTGTTGAATGTCATAATATATTCTCTGGCTGATTAATTTTATTGACTTTTAAAAAATTAAGTAAATATAAGCTATTCAGCAATTAAATAAAAAAAATATAAACTTTCTGCTTCAAATTATGTTAACACCTTTCAATTGTGTTTTAGTACGAATGACACATCAGTTCGGTTTGCTTTCACTTTCATCAAAAGTAGGAAGACCTTCTACTTCTTTCACTGTTCAATGTGGATGACAATCATCTTCATTTTAAAGATGAAACTCAATTTACATTTTACAAATCAGATGATTCATCCAAAGTGAAGGATAATAGTGAATCGTGTAAATTCGCCTTAAGAGTCAGTGTTCATGTTTTAAGTAACAGATTCTCTTTTATGTTTTTGTTATTTCTTTTTTTTTTACTTGCATAAAATTGTTTGTTGTATTTAAATTATATGCTTAACTTTTGTTTTTGATATTTAACCTTTTAGCTTAGCTATTGTTTTTGATATCCATGCTTATTGTAATTTCAATTCAATTATTAAGGTATAAAAATAAAAAAATTAAAGTATTCTTTAGGTACGAAAATAAAGTTATTTTGAAACAAACTTACGTGCATTTCACTCCATCGATGACGTTGGGCCCAGCGACTTTTGATGAATTTAGTTCTAATTTATTAGAAAAAAAAACCAAACTGGTCTAACCAGACAAATCGAAACTGATAAGCTCTTATATAAAATTTATGCGTTTTTAAGTATATTTTTTTCTCTTTTTTTTTTAAAGCTCAACTGAATGTTTTTAAGGCGTTATATATATATAAAACTATCTATGATCTATCTATGATCTCTATAATAAGCAAATTTTTGGCTTTTTGCAATCGATGTTCTTAGGTTTAAGTAGCTGTCTGGTATACAGGATTATTAGAGTTATCCTAAGATTTTGGGGCCCCGTGGCCTCATCACTTCCTTCAGATCAGCAGTTTCCGCATTAAGGTAAATTGACCAATAGCTATATAATGGATATACGTTTTTACACTGCGGCGTTGGATAATAATTTAAATCCAACATTGTTCCATTTATGTGCTTTAATTCTCCGCATTTTAGCTCTAAGGCCACATGAAGATTACGCTACTCAGTCTCACGCTTAATTTCCTGATAATATTAATTTACTTTAGACAAAATATTTTATAATTAATATAACGATTACCTTTTGTAGGACTGTTAATTTAAAATAGTTGATTTGATAAGTTTTTATGATCTATTGAATAATTACATGAATTAAGATTGCAAGCTTTAGATCAAGTAAGTTTTCAAGAAGGCAACAACAACAACAACAACTCTGTATAGAGTCAATCACTTAGCTAACTAGACAGTATGTTTCGGAAATCGCTACATTTTCCTCTTCAGTAGTCTTTGAGTGATTAAGCTGTGATCAACTTCACTGTTTTAACTAGCATACGAATGTGCAGATTTTGGAATTCATTCTTATGAATTGTATGGCTGCTAATCATATGACATTTCAAAGCAGTAGGCTAATTATAGATCACCGCCATCAACTCTATCAAAGGTTGCCATCTGTTTTAGTTGCTTCTTCATTTATTTCAATATTCATTGGTGTTCGATAGTTTGTCGAAATGCACCATAGAAATGAAACGAGTTTTTGCTTCGCCAGAAGCTAGTGTTCTTACTGAAAGGTGGCTATTTTCAATTTGAATATTGAAATAAATGAAGAAGCAACTTGTTTAACGCCTCGCAAATTTGTATGGATGGTGTCACTTACCATTTTACAACGCCCATAAAATTTAATCAGTGAAATGGCATGTGTAAATCGTGGTCGAATACTGAATTCCTAGGCTGTGCGGCCTCTAACTCCAAAGCTATTCGATATCGCAAATCACAAAATTGGGTTGTATGGGAGGTGTCACGTCCCCTGAACGGCATGTGTAAATTGTGGTAGAATACCGAATACCATGGCTGTGCCAACTATAACTCAAAAGCTATTCGATATCGCAAATTATGGGAGGTTGCCACGCCCTCTTGTCCAACGCCCATAAAATTTTATCAGTAAAACTACATGTGTAAATTGTGCTCGAATACCGAATTCCGATACTGTGCGGTCTATAACTCCAAAGCTATTCGATATCGCAAATTGGGGTATGAAAGCTGCCACGGCCCCTTGTCCAAGGCCCAGAAAATGTTATCAGTAAAACAGCACGTGTAAATTGTCGTCGAATACTGAATTCCGAGACTGTGCGAATTATAACGCAAAAATCTCAAATTTGGGTTATATGGGAGGTGACACGCCCCCTTTCCCACGCCCCCTTTCCCAATGCCGCGTCCCCTCGTCCAACGCTGTCCGTACTACGACTAAAGCCTGCGTACTATGAATGTGAACAACCAATTTGGAAAGTTTCATCGGGATCGGATGAACGGTTTAGAAATGTATTCAGGACACTCAAACGTTCATTCATTTTTATATATATAGATTGTGGTTAAAAAAAATTGCTTGAAACATTTTTTTAAATTTTGTATAAAAAATCATGCATTGATATAAAAGGCATTGTATTGACTTTAAAAACATGATGATTTTTCAGTATATACACTGATTTTGACAAATATGTTGTACCCCATATTTGTAGGCTTAAATCAGACAAATCGACCTGAAAATTGGTGCAACGTTGCCGGTTTCAGTCGCTTCAATCAAACTATCGTTTTCGTCGCTTCGAAGACTCAAAACATGCATGAGAAGTAAGACTGAAGAAGGAAGGCTCAATGGGTTAGCTCTTCTGCTAATGTTCACCGGGGTATGGAAGTAACCATGGAAGAAATTTTAAATGCACTAGCCCGAAAAAAAATATATATTATTATAATATAATAAAAAAATAATGGACCAAGTCTAAAAAAAAAATTAAAAACCCCTCCGAAAATTTTTTTTGGGTACGCACCTGAACACTTACTAAAAGCTAGATGCTGTCGAAAGAAACATATCACAGGTGTTCATTCACTCATATGTCAATTCACTCATATGTCAATGGGAAATCGACGTGTTACATCACATCACATTACCCCACTTCATTACCCCATTTCACGCTAATATTTGCACACAAATATTTTTGAGTATGGGGTGAATATTTTACACTCAACTCTTTTTTTACAAGGTCTGCTTTTGCACGATTTTCAAATAACACGGTTCACCAGCAAATTCTTTTATTAGAATTTTTCGGTTTTGCACGATTAAAAAAAATGCATTCACTAACAATTTCCATGCAGTATTCAAATACAATATGATAGGTTTAATGCCCACACGTGTATGTTACTGACTTGAAAATTTTGCCGTCCACTGTTTACGTTTACAAGTTTCGCGGAAAACTCGATTTTAATGTTACTTTCAATATGTTGAGTAGGCTTACTGATCAATTATTTTCTATGCAATTAATTAAAAATTTAATCCATCATTTTTCCCGACGTTTCCTTGATTATTTGTCAACTTCCTCAGGGGATCTTTTTATTAAAAACGAAAACAACAACAATATAAAAATTTTTACAAAACTTAGGCAATAAACACTTTAAATTTAAAAATAATGACAAAAAATGAGAACAATAAATAAATGCTGAACAACAAATGACGTGATAACTTACATGGTGAACGTAAGACTTTTTTTTATTTTTTTTTTTATTTGAAAAAAAACAAAGTAATAAATTACAATTTTTTTTATGACTAATAACTAGCACTAGCAGCTAAGGCCTTCAGCTAGGACTTAGATATAAAAAACTTATAATAATATGAACTAAATTATATAATGAAAGGTACTAAAGTTACACTTCAAAAAATAATCTTGATCGTTTAAGAAATTTGGAGAAAATTTTAATGTTGGATTCATTTAGTGTTTTTAGGAGCTCATTTAAATTCTCGATGTTTAACTGTCTGCATATAATGGCAGCAACTTGACATTGGACTAGTAAATGGTGAATGGATACTGTGTTGTTTTGGCACAGTGGACAGGTTGTATCAATTGAGTTGTCGAAAATGTGTTTGTTAGTTTCTAAAATAATATCATTTAAAGCTTTGTTGATGTCCTTTCTACTGTAGATAGTTTCCTCAACTAATGGAAGTCTAGTGGCGAGCTTGGCTTTTACATCTGCTGCTTCATTACCTTGGATTCCAATGTGACTTGGAATCCATAAAAGTTTCAATTTGTTGCTTCGTATTAGAAGATCGCGAATTTGGTTCACTTTAAATTCGTTGTTGTTACTATTTCTTACTGCTTATATTACAGACAGCGAGTCGGTGCATATGATTGTCTTTTGGTTTTTTGTTTTTTGTGCGTGCAAGCAGGCGAAAAGAATAGCTGCTGCTTCTGCTGAAAACACTGATGAGTAATTTGCTAACCTGCCAGGTTTAATTTCTACATCTTCTTCGTCAACTACGCTGAATCCTGTTCCGTATGCTGTTTTTGAGCCATCAGTAAAGAGGAGCTTCCAGTTGTTGTAATTGTTTTTTATTTCAAAAAATTTTTGTATGAAGACACTGGAGTTGGTATTTGTCTTACACCAATGGTTAAGAGATAAGTCGGTAGATTCTTGCCGAAGCATCCATGGCGGATGGCTTTGGTGATGTTTTTTAAGAGAGCTGGCAACACATTGAATTTCATGGGCAAATTTTAATGCTCGCTTAATAGCGCTTAATTTTTTTTTTTTGTGTGGTTTTTCTTCTCTGTTGCTTAGTTACAATCTCTCGAATGTCTGAAGTATCTGCATACATTAATTTAGAAACTAGCCGTCCAGTTAGTTGAGTATCTCTGTGGTCTAGATCAGGAAGACCTGCTTCAGTCAGGATATTTTTAATAGGAGAGGAACGAAAAGCCCCCAGTGACAGCCTAGCGGCGCAGTGGTATATAGATTTTAATCGTTGTAGGTTTTTTTTTTGGTGTGGATCCGTATATTATAATTCCATAATCAATTTTTGATAATATTGTTGCCTTAGTAATATTTATTAGAGAGTTAGTATTAGGTTCTAAATTTAAGTTGCAAAGACTTTTTAAAATATTTAATCTATTTAATAATGATTTACAAAGTGTTTCGATATGAAAATTCCAATTGTAGCGTTAACAAAAATACAGACCTAAGATCTTAAGATTGTCAACATTTTCTATAGATACAGAGTTTAATACAATGTTTACATTACTACAACTATATTTTTGCAAATATGCAAATGTTTACATTTATTTGGAGATATTTTTGAACCGCTGTAGTCGCACCAATTCAAAATGAGACCACATAATTAATTTAAATTGTCTGTAAATATTTGTTGCTCCTTAAACTTTCGAAAGATATATAAGTCATCTGAATATATAAAATGACTAAAATATTTGTGTTCTTTAATTATTAGACTTAATTTATTGAAAGCAATAAGAAACAAAACAACAGAAAGTGGTGAGCCTTGCGGGATACCATTTTCTAGCTTCCATATACCTGAAAGGCAATTGTTTAATCGGACCCGAAACTTCCAATTTCTTAAAAAACTTTTGACAAAGTTTGTAATCTTAGGACCTAGTTTCCATTGTTGGAGTTGATCAATAACAGTGTGTATACCAACACGATCAAAAGCTTTTTCTGAATTTAGTTTTGAAATGAACTGAAGTGAACTGAAGTGTTCGAAAAATTTGTATCGCTAGAATATATTGACCAGCTTTTGGCTAATATATTGGCAATATCACTGGGGTTGTCCAAATTAATACCGTTTGGTGCTTGGATGGATCGAATGACATTAGAAGAAAAATTTCCTTGCAGAGACTTTACTTTATTCCACAAAATGTTTGATGGGGTTTGTGGATTAATATCTTTAGTAAATTTTATAAAAGAAGTTTTTTTGGCAATTTTTACTTCTCGTTTAAATTTTGCATTAGCTTGTTTATAAGAAATAATATTATCCACTGAAGGGTTTCTTTTAACCGCTCTCCATTTACCGTTTTTATCATTTTGTAATGATTGAAGATAGACGTTCCACCAACAAACGGGTTTTTTGTAGAAATTATTAATAGTTTTTGGAATAGATTCATTTGCACAACGAATTAAGGCTCTGTGAAAGTTTGCCACTGTTTTTTTAATATTAGAGCAGCTAGGATCACAATTAATGTAGCGATTTGTTAGGTTTTTAAATTTGTCCCAATTAGCAAAATTAGTTTTGAAACGCATGATTTTATTTAGGTTAGGGTTGTTTGATAGTTTTAAAAGAGTTACTTCAATAACGTAATGATCACTGCCGTGTGAATTTTTTTCAACAGACCAGGAGGCTGAGCTATATAAAGATGTTGAGCATATACTGAGGTCAACAGATGTAAACGTTTTTTTTGTTGAAAAATGTGTAACAGAGTTGTTGCTATTGAGTACTATCAAGTCATTATTTTGGATAAAGTTGGAAACAATTCTACCACGTTTATTATATTTTGGCGAGCACCATACTGGGCTCCAAGCATTGAAATCTCCTAAAAGCAGAATAGGTTTGTCAAACATACAAACAAGATTATAAAGGTCGGTTTCAGATATGCTATCTGAAGGTGGTATGTATACATTTAAAACAACAAATGAAATGTTGACTTTTATCTCAACTGCATTGGCTTGTAGTCTGGATGTAATGTTTATGCAAGAGTGTGGTAGATTTTTTGAAACGAGCAAGGATACTCCACCTTTGGCGTGATTGTTAAGGGTGTTATGTATTTTATTGTAAAGAAAGTATGATTTTGGTACCTTGTTTTGTGGAGGGTTATCCTTAAAATGCGTCTCTTGTAACGCAACAACGCTTGGGTTTCTTCCATGAATTAAAAGTTTAAGCTCATTAAAATTGTTGTTAAAACCATTCATGTTCCATTGCAGTATTTTGATCGCCATTATAATTAACACTATAAATTTCAATTGGAAATTTTATTAAGTAAAGTTTTTTGTTTAATCCACAGTTATGTATATCCATTTTTTATTAAAAAGTAACAAGAAAAAAAGCGCCATGACTGAAGACAAAAAAAGAGGCTAAATAAGATACAAATTTTTTTTATTTAAAGCGGAGGTTGCAGTTAGAGTTGATAAGTTACCATTCAAGATAGAGTTGGGTCGTTCCGGACCTGCATAGTTCATGGAACTATGTTCACTCTCGGACATAGTTCCAATCGTTCTATCTGTACGATTTAAGCATGTCCAAACAGTTCCGATTGCAATAAAATTTTTTAATTGAGCAACATAAGCTGACATCTCTTTCGCACTTACATAACTTAATCGAGTTGTTTGAGCTACGAAAAATAAGCCAATAATGCATGTGAAAGAGAGTGAAAGAAATAATAGATAAAATTAAAAATGATATATCGTCATTTCAGTTGTATGCATTGTTCAGCATTGCTGTTTATTTTTTCTTTTAACATATGAAACAGAAAAATCACGAAATGACATTGAACATGCTTTTGTTACTTTCATTCTTATAAAGAGAACTGCTGGAACTATATAGTTCCGCGAACATGTTTAAAGCTGATGAACTATATAGTTCCGCGAACATGCTTAAAGCTGATGAACTATAAGATGTAACTGAGTTTTGAGCTTATGAGGAACTGATTGATAATTATTTTTGCTCGCTTTTCAGCAACGTTATAAATTTACTTCATGAACTTTATTTACTAAATGAAAATATTTACTAAATGATAGAAGTTCCTTTTTTTATATAAACTAAAGAAATATTTTTCTTTAATTTAAAAATATATAAATAAAAGAATAAAAAAGCAAAAAACTCTGTTCAATTGATTGGACCTTTACACATTTTCTCCGCAGTTCAACAAGCACACAATTCAAATAAATGCTTCAAATAGTTCTGCAGTTCAAATAAACAAAGGAACTAGATAGTTCCGCGAACATGCTTAAAATTCCCTCTGTAGTTCAACAAGCAGACAGTTCAAATAGTCTGTACAGTTCAAATAAGCAAAAGAACTAGATAGTTCCGCGGACATGTTTCCGTGAACTAGTTCCTTTCTTCAAAAGAATCGTTCCATGTCCGTTCCGTCTCTGGAACTATTAAGCACAAGCCTAATTCAAGAAGTATGAGTTGCTTAGTGTGACTACTCTGGTTATGAGTTTATTGTTAAGAATTTGAAAGAGAAAAAACAAATATGGAAGGGAACTAGAGTGAGTTATTAAATGTGAAAATAGAGAAAGCTCGTAGGGACAGTTTTTATAATATTTCCATTTAAGGAAAATTGATACTGTAGAGATTGTAAGCATAAAAATAAAAATTAATTTGACTTTTGTATAATAAATATACAAAAGCAAAAGATTTATTAGGGCTATTCCCAGTTACGGGCAAATAGCTTTGCAAATGTATGCCCTACCAAATATTTGCCATCAACTGTGAGCACACTTTTTAGAACACTGTTGCAAGCAAAACTCACAGCTGTTTTGGAGAAAAAAAAAACAACACGAACAGTATTTGTGGTGTTTTTTATTTTTATTTATCAAAGTGTATTATTTATCAAAGTGAGTTCCATATCAGAGTCTGTTAATTTTGTTTTATTAGCGGCGTTTGGTTAAAATGTGACAGCTGATTGATTGGCAAATAAGAGTTGCCCATGCTCGACTGTATGCAATGCGATTTTAGTGTTGCAAATTTGGCACAGTCGGGCAAATGCAAATCTGTACATTTTGTTGTTGTGTTGGAAATATTTGCCATCATATTTTGCAAATGCCACGATGCCACGCTATTTGCCCGTTATCGGGAATAGCCCTATTGTGTTTCCATTTCGTCTGAGCTAATATTTTGAACATCAGTAGAACTTGTTAATGAAGATTTAGATTTTACTTGTTGTGAGTCTTTTTTATTATTTGACGAGAGATTTTTTTGATTGACTAAAGAGTTAGCTGTTGCTGAGATTATTGGGTTGAGTTGTTTTTGTTTATTAATTAAAATTGTGTTTTGAGTGAGTAAAGAGTTTGTTGTAGTTGGGTTTCTACCAATGAGCTTATCTTGGTTTTGTATTGAGTTTTTGTTATTTGAAGGGGGGAGAGTGGGATTGATCACTATGTAGTGAGAGAGATTTGTGTTGTCATTGTAGACAATAGAGTTGTTTTCTTTTAAAGTATTCGTTGTTTTGTTGGTAGAGGAGTTTTGGGGTTTTGGGTTTGTGAGATTTGTTGTAAGAGAATTAGTATCTTGATTGGTTTTGCTGAGATTATCGGGCTCAATTGTTAGACTTTTATTTACTGTAGGTTTTGCTATTAATATAGGTGTAGTTGAGGTTTTGTCGCGGCGAGCGGTTTTGTTTTTAAATGACATTGCGTCCTCTAATTTTTCCACGATTATATTTTGGTTGTTGCTCTTACATTTTTCATTTATTGCTACAGTGGCATCCCGAAATGTGCACTTGTTGATAGTTTTATATTTAAGAATTGATTGACGTTTTTGAAGCGAGGGACCGTTTTTTTTTTTGTTGGATCTGTGTTGTTGCTTGCAATTAATACACTCCATTTTAGTGCACGCAGACGGGTCATGTTCAGTTTAAGAACAAACAAAACATTTTTCTTCATTTTTGCAATGCTTTTTTGTGTGTCCGAAGATGAAACAAGATTTACATTGCATTGGAGATGGCACGTAAGGTTCAACTTTGACCTTAACCCATGCAACTTCGATTTCGGTAGGGAGGTCGTAAAGATTAAAGTTTAAGATGTGAAGTGGAGTGTTAACTACCTTACCGTCTTTAAATTTTGTAATTTTTTGGCACCCAGAGACGTGTTGACTTTTTAAGCCTTCAACAATTTCATTTTCTGTCAGAGCAGCAAGATATTCTGAGTAAATAACTCCTTTCGAAATATTTAGTGTTGGATGCAGCGAGGTTTCAATGTTGCATAGGTTGGACAGTTGCTTAGCCTTTAAGAAACGAGACGCTTGAGATTCATTCTTTGTCAAGATTAGTAGATTACCTTCTCTTGTAAAGGAAGTTTGCAAGGTTTTTCGACAGTTATGCTTTCTAATGCTTTTGCGACAGCAAAAATGTTAATCGATTTGATCGGTTTTTCAGCGTTTTTATTTTTTATAAGTATAAATTTAGGGCACACATTGTTTTTTGCGCTTGAATAACAGGAAAATCATAACGATTATCCACATTGAACTTTCTTTTTGTGAACTATCATCCAAGATGGAATAATAGTTTTGGTCTGTCCCACCAGGCTCAGAGGCCATGATAACCACTAACAAAACTCACTCTAGAAAAAATGGCTTAAGTTATCGGGAGCAAGAAAGTTTTAAGTCACACACGGAAAAAGTTATCAGAGAGATATCAAAAGTGAACCGTACTCGAAGGGAGATGAATGGTAACTGAACGTAAGACTTAATTTAACATTGAAACATTAAACATTAAAGAAATATTAAATAATTTACTTTATTTAAACTATTTTGTAAAACTGTTGCACCACTTATCAACACTGTCTATTAGTTTAGGATGAGAGCGTTTATATTGTCTTTGTCTTCCCGTGAGTTCATCATCGTTGTTATCTTCTGTTGTATGCGTAGGCTCTCTAGATTGAACCGTTTTCTTGCTCTCTGTTCGATGTCTAGTATTTGAACTCCGTTTAAGTTAGCTGTGCGTCCTCTTTCCAGCATGTGTTGCTAACGCTGTCGACATTCGTTTGTGTGTGTGATGTCTGCTTGATGTTCCATCACTCTCGTTTTGAATGATCTCTTGTCACTATTTTTAAATTTAAAATGTTTATTGCCTAAGTTTTATAAAAAAATTTTATATTGTTGTTGTTTTCGTTTTTAATAAAAAGATGATCCCCTGAGGAAGTTGACAAATAATCAACGAAACGTCGGGAAAAATGATGGATTAAATTTTTAATTTAATTGCATAGAAAATAATTGATCAGTAAGTCTACTCAACATATTGAAAGTAACATAAACTTGTCAAACTGATCTTCAAAAAACATATAATACTCGATTTTAATATTCGTTTGTTACGTAGTACTCTTACTTCTTTTTTTTTCTTTTGGTTTTTTTAATAAAAATTAATTGTTTTTGTTTAATGTAATTGTATGTTCTATTGAAATCATTACTTTTTTGAACGGTTTTGTGGGCAAAAAAGTAAAAGTTTTGTAACTTACACGATTTTCAAATTTTTGGAACACATCCTCAAAATTACTATTTGTCGCTTGTATTTTTTGCACGAATTTTTTTTACATGTTATAATTCGGAACGTATCTACCGTGTGCAAAAAGCCTATGTGCAAAATTCTAAGTCATGTTATTCTAATTCTAAGTGATAAAGTAACTTTGTAAAGGAGGTAGGCGTGGTTTTCTTCCAATTGTGATCATTCTTGAACTTGGTCTTTGGTTTTTTTTAATACAAGCGCATTTACCGATACAATACGATTTCAATACGATAGCTTTAAAATTGAGACTGTAATCGTGTTGGCAAACAGAAAGATATGGTGAATTTGACCTGCCACGCCTCCTTATCAGCGTTACAAAGGGAGTGAAAAAGTTAATATTCCCCTTACGCAGTACGCGTGATTGTATAATTACAAAAATCGGTTGAGAAGCACGGCAAAAAAGATTTTTAACTGTTTCGCATACGCCCTTTTTTATATAGATGAACAGTTCTTACTTTTAAAGCATACATGTTATGAAGGTTGTTGGTCTTTGTGATTCAGATTGCATTTAAACAAAAACAAAATAGATGCTATTTTGAATTTTAAAAACTAATAGCGACCATGGCTTTTTGGTTAGAGTACGTGGCTTGTATGCTAAAGAACAGCGGTAGCCCGGGTTTAAATCCCATTTGAGACAGAAAATTTTTTTAAGTTGAAGTAATATTTCTGTTCGGCCATAATAATTAAATACATAAAGCTTCTTGAGAACATAAACAATTCAGAGTCGGCATAAAACTCGTAACTCCAGTTCTCGATCATTTGTGTTGTGAAATGACCAATTCGTTCGTTCGTTTTTACATAGTTAATAATAATAATAATAATAAACTGGCCATTTCAGCCCTTGGAAAGACTTTGACCTAGCTTCTATTGATCAATTGTGTTGTGCGTGTTATTAAATGTTTGACCACAAATGACAAAGAACTGGACCTACATGTTTTATGCCGACTCCGAACGGCTTATGTTCTCAAGAAGCTTTTACATGGCAATTTTTACTCTCTGAGGTTTACCGTTGTCTGCTGAGAGGTGACGACCGAACAGAAAAATTATTTCAATTGAAAAAACTTTCTGGCCCTTATTATGAGCTGCGTTCGATCTTCGACTGTAGTCGAAAGCCCTGATCGAACGAATTTTCATTTGTTATTATAACGTGCTTTCGACAAAGAGTAGCGCTATTGTGAATTTCATTCATATTGTTCACGGTAGTATATTTCTATCAGGTGATCGTTGTTTTATTTCAACTAAATATGATTGGTTTGAAAGTTGATTGCAAAAAATAAGACAAAAAATTTATGACTATGACGAAAATAATAATATAATAATAAAATAATAATAAAATAAAGCTTGACGGAACTGGCTAGAAGTAGAAAACTGTTGAGCAATGCTTTTTTAGCTAATCTTAAGCCTCTTTGCTGTTGTTCTAACTGGTGGTCCTAAGCAATTTAATTCTGGCGTGAGTTCTTCCCATTTATTTTTCGCCTGAACTTTGAAACAAATATCCTTTGCAATCAAAGTTTGCCTCCATCAATGAGACCAGTTTTCTAACTGCGATTTGTTGCTTAGATCTGCATAAAATTTACAAAAATAGTTCAATATTAGTTTTTAGTCTTTAAAAAGGAAAATACAATCACAAAATACTTAAATTTTTAACAATTTTTGCTCAGCACGCATCGCATCGAAAGCAAAATCCTATTCGACTAAAATTTCGATGAGCAACGAACATTTCGATAGGGTTTCACTGCTCATAATAAGAATTTAAATTTCGGTACTCGTTGTTCGATAACCAGCGAAGATCGAGCGTCGAAAGCAACTCATAATAAGGGCCTCTGTGTGCGCTGGAATTGAACCCGGGCTACCGATGTTCTTTAGCTTAGGGGCCACGCACTCTACCCACTAGGCTACGGTCGCCATACACAGTTACTATTTACATAGTTACTATTAAAAATAACTTGAATGTCTTTCTTTTTACCTTCTCCGATCTTAAAAAATATGTACAACCAGTGGTGGATTAACCCTAGGAAGCGAGTGGACTCGAGCCCACAGCGGCAAATTTTGGCAAAAATAATATAACATTTCGTTTTTTTTTTTTGCTTGGATTATAAAAAAGTAATTTAAAAAAGTATTTTGTTTATGTTATTATAAAAAAATTATATAAATGTTGTCCAGTGGGTTACTATTTCAGTGCTTTTAGCAATAGGCGTGTTTTATTCGTTCTGGTTAAACCAAATAGGTTCTAAATAACATGCAGAACACTAACAAAAAGATGAACTTGCTCAGTAGCTAGTTCATCTCGTTGAACTATTTTATTTTCGCTACGGCTCTATAGATGTCGCTGTTTGTTTTAGTTTGTGGCAGCACTCGCAAGTGAGAGTTTGGTTTACAACCCTTCTTAGTCACCCATTGCTGGCAAAAGAAACATCTGTGCTGTTTAGTCATATAATCGTCGACAATACCCCAAGCGGTCAGAAGCAGTAATGGTATTGTTTTGCAATCAGCCGTTTGGTCATATCATTTGGCGACAATAGGGGCTTTCAGACCATCGTACATGTGCGATGACTTGGGCATGCTCGACGACATGTACGATCATTCGAAAGCAAATGAGACCGTCGGACCGACATGTCGGACGAAAATCAAAAATTTTTGATTTTTCTGCCGGTCGGACCGACATTTACGATGTTATGAACGCATGTCGGTCCGACTAGCTGCATTTTTTCATTTTATTAAAAGCGTCAGCGGGTGACCAGCAACGAAGCGGAAAAAATATTGGAGAAAATTAATATGAAAAACGTTTGAAACATTTTATAATTGTTTATAATTAATTAAAATTGATAAACAATTCTCTAAATATGAAAAATGACTGCTAAATCATAAGGTCATCCAAAAATTGTTTAGCCATTACGCCGATGTGTTCTATTTGAGAGGCAGCAATGAAATGAAGTCGTCGCACATGTACGATTGTTTGAAAGCTCAACAAAATATTCCCGTTAGTTTGTCGTCGTACATGTCAGCGTACAAGTACGTTCGTCTGAAACCCCCTAATGCCCCAAACGGTCTAAGGCAAAACTTACAAAACGTTAACTAATGCGATCTATTCGTTCATTGGTTAAACCAGAACGAATAAAACGCAGCTAATGTCATGGTGTTTTATATATTTTTTTCTACGCCTCAACAGATGGCGCAACAGCAATTATTTTCAAAGAGTAGACTTGGTTTTATCTGTTAATTAAAAAGTAAAAAAGAACTAATACTTTTTCTACAAAATTTCCATGATGAAGAGCAATTAATTGTTCTAACCTGGCCTAAAGCTCAACTAACGATTTTAAACTATCAATCAACTAGAATTTGTATTTAAAATCAAGTATGATTTAAACTATCAAACATTTAGAATTTGTATTTTAATCATAGAAAATCAACGTTATAAGTTTAAGTAACAATAACGGCTTAGTGGCTATCAATACTCTAAGATTAAAAAAAATAAAGAAGTAACCAAATGCAATGTTTTTCAAAGTACAGGTCGTCTTTCAATTTCAGCCCCATTAAAGCTTCCGAAAAAAGCGACTGTGATCTTGCAAAGAAGCCATTATCAAAGCAGTAACTAAATAATGGTTAATATTGTCGGGACAGGTATTAATTTTATGTATTTGGGCAGGAAAGTCAAGTAGATACCAAAGCAGGCGACTGTACATCTGTCAATAAAGCCGCGGAGGAAACTGTAAGGCCGCCTTCATAGTGAACACTTTTTTCTGAGCCGAGCCGAAAAACTCATTGGAGCAATGGAGAACGCAAGTCATGCATCTCTTTTGCCCTAATGCGTTTTTAAGTTTCAGCTTAGCTCGGCTCAGCAAAAAGCGTTCACAATGAACCCGACCAAAATCAACACTGAGTGGTTAAAAACTCTGGTCAGAGGTTTATTTTATTTATTTGGTTAGGTACAACTATCTATAGACTTTTGTGTAGATAGTAATGATTCGGCTGCCGATTCTCCTATTATTAAATCCGAGAGCTCTGAGTGGGAGATCAATGGAATTACATTTGATTATTTAATAAAAAATAGAAAAAAATATTAATTTCAATTTTAAAAGCTCAAACATAGTTAATAGTGATCAACTACATTTTCTTTATAGGAAACTGTTTAGACTGACTCTAGCAAGTGGTGAGAGTGTCAATAGCCAATATAATAATTATTAAAGATTTACATTTTTCAAACGAACTCATATTTAATTGAAATGTTTTATATCTGAAAATATTCTGATTTGATTTTAGCCGATAAAACCTCTTAAAATATTGTCAGAAATATGTAATTTTGTTGGTAGGGTCGTGTCATTATTATTGTTATTTATTTTATTTTTATTTATTTTTTTTTTTGTGGCGGCATTTTAGCCTAGCCCACAGCGGCAAATTTGGTCAATCCGGCCCTGTGTATAACTAAGATAATGAAATTTGAGAAAAAAACACTCACCATCTGGATAAGAAGTAGTCCACACCGGTCAGCATAAACCGAGCGCATACGAAAAGACTCACAATAAAGATCAAAATCAACGTGCTCTCCAACGCCTTAAAGTACGACATGTAAATGCTTAGCTTAACCGAACCTTCGGCCTGTAGCTCTCGGTTCTGATCTTCTACGGGCTGCTCATTAGAATTCAGCAACGGATGATGATGCTGATCGATACTTTTCTCTGAATCACTACGCGACAAACGACTGGAGAGACTAACCGTGTCGGCACCCATGCCGCTCTCATCGTGTGTTTGTTGTGCCAAAAACTGGAACTGTTTGGATCGTTGCAACTCTTGATAGCTTCCATGTGCAACAACTCGTCCGCCACCCATCAATACTAGTTGTTCAACGTCGAACAGGTATTGTAGCTGATGAGTGACCAAAATGCGAATCTTTCCCGAGAGAAAGTCATTGATGCAACGATCGAATATATGCTTGCCCACGTGAGTGTCTACCGCAGAGAGAGGATCGTCCAGCAGATATATGTCTGCCTTACGATAAACAGCTCGAGCCAGATTAACACGTGCTTTTTGACCGCCACTCAGGCTCACGCCACGTTCACCAACAAATGTTAAGTCAGCATTGGGCAGTAGCTCCAAGTCACGCTCCAGCGCACAGACCTTGAGAACGCGTTTGTAACGCCGCTCATTGTAGTCTTCGACAAAAACAATATTGTCGCGTATAGTGCCCTCGAACACCCAGGGTTCCTGAGCCGCATACGATATTTTGCCATTTATCAGCACATGACCCGCATTGAGCTGTACTTCACCGAGCAACACGTTCAACAGTGTCGACTTGCCAGAGCCGACGGGTCCTACAACAGCCGCCAAGGTCCTGTCCCTGATTTCTAGGTCAAAATCCGCGATGGCTGCCGTTGAATGCTCACTGTCTGCAGTCTCCCACGTAGCATTGGCGTTTTTGAGAATGACACCTTTTTTCTCTGCTTCCGTGTCCACTACGCGTAGATTTTTTTTCGATGTCGTGTCAATTAGTGTGGGATCTATAAGTCCATTGATGCCATTGAATTCTGATTGATTTTTCACTTTCTCGTTTGCGGGTTTTCTATTTTTCTTTAATTGTTTTTCTGCTTTCAATATCGGTGCTTGCGCCTCATCACCGTCGAGTAGAAACTCCTTGCAACGTCTGGCCGAAACATAAGCCTCCGCCATGAATTTAATGGACAAAGGCCAAAAATGTACCATGGAGTCGTTAAGCATATTGAAGTAGGAAGACACCATAAAAACGCGCTTCGCCGTCAAAGAATCACCCAGATAAACATACGATACCAGTGCCAAGAACACGGATAGCGGAGAAATCATGGCGGTGCAACTGAGTGCGGCATGTATGTAAGAAGTACCACGTATTGCTCGCACCTCCTTTAAACGTACATCGGCAACGACACGCGCAAATGACTTTTCCCAGGCATACATTTTTATCACCTGTATACCTTCGATGATCTCGTTCATCAGCTTGACACGCACATCCGTGCGCTCGGCGGTCTTTTGGCGGTAATAGGCTGACTTTTTGGCCGCCCATGCTTGCAGCGGTATAAAACTCAGCATGAAAGCAACCCCGATCACAGCCGAAATACCAATTTCTCGATACATGAGATATCCGATGATCAATGACTCAAGTGGACCCTTCCAGATGTCATGCAGAAAGCACAGCGCAATATCAAAACGACCCAAGTCATTTGAGAGTATATTGATGGCACGCCCACGTAAGCCATCATTGCTGGCACTTTTTGATATTTGTTGACACTTCACATAGATGAGACCAGAGAGTGCTAGGCGTATTTTGGTGCCCACTTGGAAAATATAGAAAATGAAGGGATGAAATGTGATCACAGGAATGACAGAGCAGGCCACAATACCGCTGGCGTATTTATATGCATCACTCTCAGTTATGGTTGTCTGGCCAGTGGCAAAATAGCCAACCAAGCCACCTAAAAAGAGCGGTTGCAACGATCTAGAAGAAAGAAAAAAAGAAGCCATAAATGCTTTATTTAATAACGTTTGTTTTTTTTTTTTTTGCTAACTCACTTTGTAATTGACTCAATTATTGAGTACATTATGCCTAAAGGAAGAAATACTGCACCATAGGCACGTATGATTATTCTCACAACACTGGGATTTTTTCGTTTCTTCTCCTCCTCCCATAATTTCATAAACTTATTTGTAACACGTTCACTATCTAGATTTATACGATTCTCGTAGAGGTCCTCATCTGCAAGTGATCCTTTAAGTCCACGCTTGAATATGTCTGTCATCCACCTGTAAGTAAAGCGTTGAATATGTATCACATCAAAGTGCTAAAAAAACTATTGATTAAATATAAAGTTATATATAGAAAAATTAAATATGTGCTATGTTTACAGAGTTCTTAAGCATTCCTTGGATTCTTTCGTGAAAAGATAAATATTATTTTATATGGTTATGAACTTATTTAAATGCTACAAGATTGTTAGAAATTTTATTATGTTTACGAAAAATTAAAAAATTATCCAAATTGAAGCGAAGCTTTTTACGCCTCGTTTTGAGATTTGCTTGAGTGAAATCTCAAAAACGACACTTTTTTCCACACACCTTTTCTTGGAATTGTTGTTGTTTTTTACTTGCGTCTATTACAACAAGAAGACATTCAATTAAAAATATTCCTTTGTAAGCGTATCAGTGAGAATCGAACTCGCACCATTCCAATCGAGAGTCTTGCACACTAACCACTCACTACTCCAAAACCTTTTGTTTCTTGATGTGATTCATTCAATATTAAGTATTGACTGAAGCTATGACAAGAATATATTAAAAGGATTGTGCATTAGCTATCCTACATATTCTATTGTGAATGCGTAAAGCTATGATGCAGCGTGAATTTTTTTGATGCGAATGATGCAGTGCTGCAAAATGGGCCTTTTTCGAACATTTTGGTCATGCTGAAAAGCAGTTTGCGCATCATTTCCGAACAGACCCATTGTGCATTAGCTATCCAAATAACAAAAGTAGCAAGGTTCGATTGAACGGGTTGAAAATTATCACAAGATGCCAATTGTTTTAGGTGTATTTTAATTGCGAATTGAGACATGAAAGTTCATAGGCACTTAAAGCAAGGCCGATGGTCTAGCGCTCGAAAATTTAAGGTAGTTTTAGGATTTTTTTTAAAAAGTTATTTTATTAAACAACGATATTTAAACTTTTAAGGTATATTGGAACACTCATCCATCATTAAAAAAAATAATTTTTTTAATTTAAAAAATTGTTGATCTTGTTCAAAATGGCGCTCAATGAGACGCTCTCTAGAAAAAGGGGCATGGGCGGTGTTGTAGACTTTGACTTTTCTATTTATCTGAAAGCAAAAACCAAGAATATTATTAATCACTATGACTGGCACTAGAAAGAAAAAATATTGAAAATTGATAGAATAACGCGATTTTGAAAATTAAGTTCTTAAAACAGCTTATTTTCTACCGGTTATTAAGTGTAAAATATACGATGTTTTTGAAATAAAACTTTGATTCTAGTTCCAGCGATAGCCACTAATGTTATGAGTAGCATATTTAAATTTCAGATGATTCGGCTGAATAGTTTTTATTTTTTCTACAACACCATGCCGAAAAAAGTAGTTTCAAGATAAATGAGTATAAAGAGAATGAATGTAGACGAAACACTGTGGCTCGACCCTAATAAAACGGCTGTAGAAGTGAGAATAACGTCAGAAAGACTATACTTTTGAAATATAAAAAAAAATCAATTTCATAAAAATTCTAGGCCTTAAACAATGCCGTTTTGATAAATATAATTTGCGAATGATAAGCGATCCAAATATTTGCACAACACGATTAGAACAACTACTGATGTAATATTTGCAAGAAATACCGATGACATTACATCTATATAACGTTTGATATTTTAGATATTAAAAACCAATAATTTCATATTTACAAAAATAATTCAAAATTAATGTAAAATAATAATGTAAGGTAATAAAATGTACTGGTGGGAATATTATTTTTTTTAGTTAACATTATGGTATTTAAAATTTCTTAATTTAAAATTTTTTTATTTAAAAACCATTAAATAATCAAACTTATGAAACTGCGAAAAAGCTTCGCTTCTCTCGTGTGTCCAGCGACGCATCTGTTTTTTTTCATCCTAATTTGTTTCATAAAAAAAAGAAATATCCGTCCAAGTTGTTGAGGTTCGAACTCACTACCATGTAGTTATAAATGAGTCGCTTTAAGCTATGAGCTACAGAACTCGTACCAAAACTTTATCTAAATGAGGTAATAAATTCACTTCAGTTGTGAATTATTTGAAATTTAAAAATGTCAATGAGCTTTTTAGTATTTTTGTTTGTATGAATGTATCAAATAATTTCGCATTTTAGCAAGACAAATAAACATACAGACAAGAAAATAAGTGATTATTGTTTTGTCATCCAGTTGGTTAAAAATGGATTCCAAGATTTGTACGGGACAGACATGAAGTGAGGCTAATAAGAACGTGTTAACAAAAAAAAACGTTATTTCCCCCTGGGAGCTAGAGGGAGGATTAGAGCAAATAAATCATAGGTACCTTATTTTTTAGCCCAAGTGACCACAGGTTGTTTTTTCGCTATGATTCTGTAAACCAGATTCGTCAGGTGAAAGCAACGTGGACCTGGTTAATACTATGTGATTGTCTCTCCTAACCAAATTCGTTAGGCAAAAATAACTTGGATCAGGTAAAAGCATTTGTCCCTGAGTGTACAACTACTCAATAAAAAAGTGTGAACCACTTGCAGTTTACAAGTACAATTCACAATTGTAGGAATTTGGTGAAACGACTTTTTTAAATTTCCTGAGAATTTCCTTACAATTCACATATTTTTAAGTTGGTGCAATAGAGCACAGGTCACGGTTTTCTTATTGTACTAATACTAAATAACGCATATACAAAAATGTAGCTTTGTGCCTAACAGATTAGTCAAACTGTTCCACAGCTCTTAGACTATTTGCCAAGATTTGCATCACAAGGCATAAACACTCGTCAAAAATATTCGGCTATTTCGGGCCGAAGCCGAAGGTTAAAAAATCGGCCGATTATACCGAATACCAAACCCGAAGCCGAACATTCGGTCCGACACTAGTGTAAACTAATAGCCTATTTGGTTGATGTAAGCATAGAATGCTTGATTTTTCTCTCCGTGTAAATAGTAGTCTGTTTATGAAAATATAAAAAAGAAAACCTTATTCAAATTGACAGCTGAGGCTTCAACACAGTCCTCCATACGAATCGTAGGGTATTAACAGAATTTTGTTGTGCTTGTTTCTAGCTCTAACGAGTCATGGTTGACATGAATATTATTTAATCAATGGCATTGTGCATTTTTTACTGGCTTCTTAATTAATTATTTGTTGGTACCAAGCAAATTGATGAGAGATGATTTTTCAATTGATAACAATTAAAGTGTGTTGTTTTTTTCTGTATATCATATTAGGCACATATACTTAAATGAAAAACGAGCTCATGCCCTCTCTCATACAGATGAGGCGATAACTGGGAGGCCGCGATTTGAAAGTAATGATATTCCCTTAAAAATTTAAATTTCCCATTTCGTAAACATGTAAACTTCAGAGCTCTTGTTAAGGGAATGCACTCTTTATCATTCTGTTTAATTTTCCGCGCATATGTCAATAACAGCTGATGTTATAAACTGGACAATATAAAATTTAAACATTTGTGATGCCTAAGCAAAGTGAAAAGAAAAAATTAATTAAATATTTAATAGAATCTGCATTTCTGCAGTTATTTATTGAGCATATAATAGAATCGTTTCAAGTTTGACAGTTGTTAATTTAAGCAAACATGTTTACATAATTTACGCATAGAAATTGTAGCTTAAACCTTGTAAAAAGTGTCCCATACAAAATTTGCTTAAAATTCCCCAATTGAAAAAAAATATTTTCGGTCGATCAAAAAATCCATGCCCTTAACTAGTTATCGATTTTTTTAAAATTTTTTTGCTTGGACGAATATATATTTAGAAAATACATTAAAATTAAAAAAAAAACTTGAGGCACTGATGACCGTGATCGGTATCTATTATATAAAAGTATAAATATAATATGCAAAAAGTATACAAAAATACTTTAAAAAGTATAAATAGATATATGTCCCTAGAACTTACTTATTGAAGTAAGCTTTTATTATGATGATGAGTAGCCAAGAGAGGGGTGCTTCTGAATCTTTAATATACCTACTATATATATGACAAATGTCAGTTAAATTTATTTTTTTCTTTTTAGTGCACGTTTTCTTTTAAATAAAAGCTTCTTTTTAAATTTTTTTCTTCACTTTTTATTTTTTTTTATGTTATTCATAATAATAATAAGAAAAATTTCTAAGCTTTAATAACACTAGATTTACCACACCAGTCAAAATGACTGGTTTCACAATTTTTTTAACGATTGTCATGACGAGTAGCTCGTTCCTGTAACTCATAGTGATCGTAGTTATCGACTCATATTACCGATTTGACGTCACTCTCACTTGCAATGTTTCTGTACGACTCTGAATCGATTTTTGTTCCATTCGTTCGTCACAAATTCGATAATCTGTCACATGTTCCGATTCCACTTCAATGGAACCTTTTAAAAAAGTGTTTCTGTAAGAAAAGTGAACCAATAAAAATGTGTCACTTTTCTCACTGGCCTTGTGGCAAGTGAGAACTGTACCGATTTATCTAATGTCAGTAATGTTGTGTATTATTAATTTATAAGTACTCGCAATCTATATATATATAAAAATGGATGTATGTATGTTTGTATGTGGGTATGTGGCTATACCACGTATATACTCTAAAACCGCTGAACCGATCTTTATAAAATTTTCAGGGAAACTGAAGCCACATCTTGAGAATGTTCCTGTGAGGTTTGGTAACGATTGGGCGAGGGGGCGTGGTACCTCCCATACAAGCCAAATTAGCGCTATCGACCACAAACCAAAAAAGGTTATATATGAGACGGTTTCGATCGTAAAAAACTAAGATTTAGTAATTTTGTTCAGATGGCTACTGTAGGTAACTGTACAAAAAATGGGCATAGTCGCAATACATATATGCCCACTTTTCGAAATCATGGCAATTCCGCAGTTCTACACATTTTTATAGTGAAACTTGCTCCAAGTGTAGGTGCTCCAAGAGGCGGTCACTATATATTAATGTTTTTACGCCCACTTTTACCGCCTTCAAATCAATATCTATATATATAAAAAGAAAAACGATGTGTGTCTGTCTGTGTGATGCCTATAGACTCCAAAACTACTGAACCGATTGACCTGAAATTTTGGCAGTCGAGTTGTTTCAGGTACGAGACATTCGGGTCGGGTCATATAAGGCTAAAATTTTTAATTTAGTTTGTAATGGGTTTCCACGCCCCCTTTTACCGCCCACAAATCAATGAAAAGGCTTCATTTCAGACGGTTTTGGTCATATATGACTTAAATTTGGTAATTTAGTTTGCATGGTTACTGTCGGTAACTATATTAAAAGTGTGAGTCCACGCCCCCTTTTACTGCCCACAAACCAGTGAAAATGCTTTATTTAATACGGTTTTGGTTGTATAAGCCTTAAATTTGGTAATTTAGTTTGTGTGGTTACTGACATTAACTGTACGAAAAATTATCGTTTCCACGTCCCCTTTTTCCGCCCACAAATCAATGAAAATACTATATTTCAAGCAATTTTGGCCGTATAAGACTAATATTTGATACTTAAGTTTGTAATGGTTACTTTCGGCAACAGTACTAATAAAGGGCGTTATTGCTATATAGCCACACCCACTTTTTGAGAAATCATTAAAATTGACTACTGGGTCGATTGAGTTAAAATTTTGGCTTAATTTGTATGGTTACTGTCAGCAACTGTACTAAAAATTGATTTCCACACTCCCCTTTTACCGCCTACAAACCAATGAAAATGTTTTATTTCAACGGTTTGGGTTTTTCATATGGTTACTCTCGGCAAGTGCACTAAAAATAGGCCTGTCCCACTTTAGTTAAACTCACTTTTTGGAGAGTCAGCGTCGAGTGAAGCAAAGTGCGCCAGGCTTAAGCTAAATTGAGCTGAAATTCGGGCAGTCGATTTGTTTCGATTATGAGATGGCTTAAGGGAAATAATTTACCCCCGCACCCCTTTTTACCGCTTACAAAACAACAAAAATTCTATATTTCGCACGGTTTTGATAGTATTAGACTAAAATATGGTTATTTAGTGCATATGGTTACTTTCGGCAGCTACAATGAAAATGGTGAATATATTTGACATTTCTTGACATTTTCGTATGTGGCAGTAAGGCGTTCTGTGGCAGAACAGCGTCTGCCAGGAAATACTATCTTCTTATATATAAAAACGGATGTATGTATGTGGGTATGTGGGTTTGTGGGTATGTGGGTATGTGGGTATGTGGGTATGTGGGTATGTGGGTGGGTATGTGGCTATATCACGTATAGACTCCAAAACCGCTGAACCGATCTTTATTAAATTTTCAGGGAAAATAAAGCCACATCTTGAGAGTGTTCCTGTGAGGTTTGGTAACGATTGGAGAAGGGGGCGTGGTACCTCCCATACAAGCCAAATTTGCTCCATCGATCACAAACCACAAAAAGGATATATATCAGGCGGTTTCAATCGTAAAAAAACTAAGATTTGGTAATTTTGTTCAGATGGTTACTGTCGGTAACTGTACAAAAAATGGGCGTGGTCGTAAAATAAATACGCCCACTTTTTCGAAATCATGGCAATTCCAGAGTTCTATACACTTTTACAGTGAAACTTACTGTATAGGTGCTCCAAGAGGCGGTCACTATATATAAATGTTTTCACGCCCACTTTTACCGCCCACAAATCAATGTCTATATATATAAAAAGCAAAACGATGTGTGTCTGGCTGTGTGATGTCTATACACTCCAAAACTACTAAACCGATTAACCTGAAATTTTGCCAGCCGATTTGTTTCAGGTACGAGATGGTTGAGGGGGAAAAATGTGCCACACCCCCCTTTTACCGCCCCCAAATCAATAAAAATGTTATATTTCAGTCAGTTTGGATCGTATAAGGCTAAAATTTTGTAATTTAGTATGTACGGTTACTGTCGATAACTGTACTTAAAATGGATTTCCACGCCCCCTTTTACCGCCCACAAAGAAATGAAAACGCTTTATTTCAGACGGTTTTGGTCGTATAAGACTTAAATTTGGTACTTTGGTTTGTGTAGTTACTGGCAGTAACTGTACGAAAAATTGGTTTCCACGCCCACTTTTTGCGCCCACATATCAGTGTAAATACTATATTTTAAGCAGTTTTGGCCGTATGAGAGTAACATGTGATACCTAAGTCTGTATGGTTACTTTCGGCAATTGTACTAAAAAGGGGCGTAATCGATATATAGCCACACCCAATTTTTGAGAAATCATTAAAATTTACTACTGGTCGATTGAGCTTAAATGTTGGCTTAGTTTGCACGGTTACTGTCAGCAACTGTACTAAAAATTGGTTTCCACGCCCCCTTTTATCGCCCACAAACCAATGAAAACGTTTTATTTCAACGGTTTGGGTCGTATTAGACAAAAATTTTGTAATTTAGCTCATATGGTTACTCTCGGCAAGAGCACTAAAAATAGGCCTGTCCCACTTTAGTTAAACTGACTTTTCGGGGGGTCAACGTAAAGTGAAGCAAAGTGCGCCAGGCTTTAGCTAAATTGAGCTAAAATTTTGGCAGTCGATTTGTTTCGTGTACGAGATGGTTTAAGGGAAATAATTTTGCCGCACCCCTTTTTAACGCTTACAAAACAACAAAAATTCTATATTTCAAACAGTTTTGATTGTATTTGACTAAAATTTGGCTATTTAATTCATATGGTTACTTTTGGCAGTTATACTGAAAATGGTGAATATTTTTGGCATTTCTTGACATTTTCGTATATAGCATTAAGGCGGTCTGGGGCCGAACAACGTCTGCCGAGGAATACAAGTCTTATGTAACCACCACTCTTGATGTAAACACTAACTGCAAAGACCGATTTAAACGAAAATTTTAGGGTACTATGCCTGGCATCATACAATGAAATCAATTAAAAATTGCACATCGGCGTTCCTTTCATATGACATAGCATTTATTTGCAAAAATTCTTCCAGCTAAGCGCAAAAATTATTTTACTGGTTTTGTCATCAAAACAACAAGGGTAACCTTTCTGATTTTTTTCGCGAAATTTATTTGTTCCAAAATGTTGTTTTTATATTTTTGACAAAAAGTCAAAAATAATTTATGTGAAAAATTACCCCAATATCTCTTTCCAATCAAATTTACAACATTTGCTGCCAAAGCCTATATCTCAAATAATCAAAATTTATGATTAAAAATCTATTTTTTCATACAATTGACAATCTATAGTAATAAAAATAATTTTCTGTTTGTTTGTTTGTTTGGCCTTTATACAAATCTAAACGGCCCAACGGATTTTGCTCAAACTAGGTGCACATATTATATTTATTCTAACTTAAAATGTTACATACTAATTTTTTGCCACGCCCCCTCCGAACTTTTCCAACTAACGGCAATTTTGTTATTATAATAATTTTTTATCGAAGTTTTTTGTTTTTAATTTAAAAAATTTCTGTTATTTTGGCATCAAAAACACTCACATACACTCAAAATTGTAGAAATTTTCAGTACAACGACTTTTTCAAAAAACATCGTTACCAAAGAATGAGAAAAAAACGCCATGAAAATCAAAGTTTGGTCTTTGGATGCAAATATCTCTGCTGTCCATTAATATATTTGATTCAAATTTTTTTTGTTCAAAAGTTCAATAAATATACTTTACAAAAATGGGTTGAACTGTGCCTTTTAGTCAGTGAAACTATGTTTTATAATTATGTCAAAAAAGTTCCAAAATATTGACTTTTTACTCAAAAAATGACTCAAAAATTGTTTTTGTTGTAAAAATGAAATCAATTAAAAATTGCACATCTGACTAACTTTCATATGACATAGCATTTATTTGCAAAAATTCTTCCAGATAAGCGCAAAAATTATTTTAATGTTTTTGTCATCAAAACAACAAGGTCAAAAACAACAAAATAACACCCTTTGATTTTTTTGGCGAAATTTATTTTTTCCAAAATGTTGTTTTTATATTTTTTACAAAAAATTCAAGTCTTAAAAATAATTTATGTGAAAAAATTAACCCAATATCTCTTTCCAATCAAAAGTAATGGCTTTTGTGATTAAGTTACTTTATGATTTATCGAATAGCTTTGGAATTATAGGTAGCACAGATTTAGTATTTAACCACAATTTAAACATGCTATGTTCAATGTTAACATTTGATGGGTTTTTGGAAACGGGACGAGGCAGCAACGCGCCGGGTTTCAGCTAGTATATCTATAAAAATGGTTACATTCATTTAAGTTGTATTTTTTACTGATTGAAATATTTCGTAGTTATTATAAAACGTTTCAATTTTCAAGATAATGCAATTTAGAAATAATGCCTATTTATATAACAGTTAAAAATTTTAGCAAAACAATAAATTTTGGAGCTATGAAAAAGTACCCGGTTGCATATATTTGTAAGTTTTCGTTGCACAGCACTAAGTGTCAAATTATTTACATTCATAATTGTTGATTATTTCCGCAAACATTACTATACATCATTATTGCATAATTAATTTTCTTAAACTGCAAATATTTCCTTTTTAGTAACAAGACAAACGTCTATTTATTATCTGGTTTTAGTGCACATAAAATAATATATTCGAGTAAACAGCCGCTTGTCATTTGACCCAATTTCGCAACGTTTCTTCTCGATCTATGTTCTTTTTATCATGGTCCGAATTTTTTCCGACTTGAACGTAAAGAAACATTAATTGTCACGAAATCGGTAACTAGGGATCGATAACGGCTGACGTCACACAAATCGGTAAGTTGCTGATTTTGTTACAGGAACTAGGATTTCGATGACTTGTCTTTTTTTTTCTGCTCCTTCTAAGACATTTCCCGCTTATTTAGATCGTCCATTTATGTTTAATAAAAAAAAAATACGAAAAGTTTTTAGGTCATTTTTTGTCATTGTTCATCGTTTTTTATTGATTTTAGTTTTAATGTCATTTTTACCAGATTTAGGGCATTTTTTGATAGTTTTTAGCTATTTTTAAGCTTATTTACTGTCAATTTTGGACATTTTTCATTTCTATTTTAAAATAATTTTTTCATTTTTTTCTTGCTAGATTAGGTTATATTAGGTTAGGTTATATTAGGTTAGGTCATGTTAGGTTAAGTAAGGTTAGGTTAGGTTAAGGTGGCGGCCGGTCAAAGACCGTCCCACATAGGCCAGATATTTGGTCCGTTATGATACCACAGGGGATCTGTTCCTCCACTCCTAAGCGCTGTCATGAAACCACCATGAACTAATAACAAGACCTCCTTAAGATCCCTGAGATCATCAAAGAAGAGGCCACCTAGATGCTTATGTCTTTTGCGGGCTAAAGTGGGGCATGAACAGAGGAGATGCGATACCGACTCCTCCTCTTCCTCATCCCTGCAACTCCTGCAGAAGTTATTCTCATGAACCCCCCTAAGGTCATGCCTATCTATAAGACCTGTTGAGCAATTGAGTGAGCTTCGTTCAAGGGAGTGGCAATGGTGTAATCGATGTTGCTTGGAACTGCTCCTGCAAGATCGATAATGGAGGAATGACCTGTACTAGTGTTAGTCTACTTCGAGGTTGCTCTAAGCGGATGGCTGTTTCCTGCGCCATTCTTTTTCCCATTATATCAAGCGAAAAACCGCGTTTAGCGCTTCCGATGAAGTTGGCCTAAGTGCTCCGCTAATACATACGGCCGCAGTTCCTTATACTTTCCCTAACAATTTGCAATTAGACTGTGTTTTTAGTGCTGTCCACCACACACATACACCATATAGCAGGATTGGCCTCACTTTAGCTGTGTTAATCCAACGTGCAATGTTCGGGGTAAGCCCCCACGTTTTACCTATAGCATTCTTACAGGCAAATAGAGCAACATTGGCTTTCCTAGTTCGCCCAAGAATATTCGGTTTTCAGCTTAACTTTCTATCCAAAATAACTCCTACGTATTTTGCCTCTTCCACGAAGTTTAGCAGAGTGCCATCCAGACGTGGAGGAATTATGCGCGGAATTTTGTATTTCCTGGTAAAAAGGACCAGTTCGATTTTTTTTTAATTTACACCCAGCGCACAATTTTTGGCCTAAGTATTGAGATCGGAGAGCACTGACCCAAGCAGCTCCGAAAGAGTATTAGGAAACTTTCCCTGTGCAGCAATAGCTACGTCATCCGCATAGGCAATCACTTTGCAACCAACCTTTTCTATTTACCTCAAAAGTTCATTGACTACCAAGTTCCATAATAAATGTGATAGAACACCTCCCTGAGGAGTGCCTCTACTTACAAAAGTCCTGGCCTTTGAGTCACCTAGAGATGCACTGGCGACTCTGCTGGTCAGCAGGTTTTTTATCAGTACACAGAGTGATCCACCCGAAGTGCGATGAGTGCGCCAGTAATTGCCCCCGAAAGAATATTGTTAAAGTCACCTTCGATATCCAGAAAAGCTAGCATTGTGTACTCCTTATGAAAAAAGGAATTTTTTATAAAGCCTACCAGGGAGTGGCAGGGCCGTTTCTACAGACCTACCTTTCCTGTTAGCGTGCTGTGAAGCTGAAAGCAAATTTGTATCTATGCTACAACGAATATGAGCGTCAATCAGTCTTTCGAGTGTTTTCAGCAGGAAAGATGAAAGACTAATGGGTCTAAGGTCCTTTGGACTCGATTGCGATATCCTACCCGCCTTCGGGATAAATATAACCTTTACCTCTCTCCATTTTAATGGTATATATGTCATATCAAGACAACCTTTAAAAATGACAATGAGCCATGGAAGGATTATAGACGCCGTCTGCTGCAGAGCGACTGGAATAATACCATCAGGCCCAGCAAACTTGTAAGGCTTGAAGCTAAACAGAGCCCATTTGATCATGTTCTCTGATATGATAAAAGTAGGATCACTTAACGTCAGAGCCCTCTCACACCTAGTGTGAATGGGGTCTACAGAGCAATTCGGGAAATGGATACTCAGAAGAAGATCAAGGGATTCCTCGCTATAGGATGTCCATGTATAGTCTGATTTCTTTAAGTAGCTTGGAAAGCTAGGATTAGATGCGATTTCGTACTAAAAATTGTAAAAATTCAAATTTTCAAACATATTCCTTTAACAATAAAGACCCTTCAATCAAAAACATTACCTCTCGACAAATGAGTAGCTTTGTTTATAGGCTTCGATGAAAAAAAACTCTGCGCTTAGTGAAACTGATGAAAGGGTATGTAGAAAGATGGAACAAGTGTTAGTTAAAGACTCAGGTAAAAATTTTAACACTATGGAATTAGAGAAATGATATCGTCTTTTAAATATGAACTCCTCTCGTCAGTGCTGGAGTAGAAATAAGTTTTTCTGTTTACAAAAACATTTTGCCAGACGTTCCTTCAATTTTAATAACTTAAAAATTTACATTATAATAAACTGTAACGCTATGTATAAAAATTATATAAAATAAATTTTAAGTTTAGCAATTTTTTTTTAAAGTTTTATTTCTTGTTTATTTTTTATGTAATTGTTTGCGTTTTTTTTAGTGAATTTTCTGCAGTTTTTATGTCATTTTTGTAATTTTTTTAAAATCATTTTTGCAGTTTTTTAGGGTCATCAAAATCCAAGCCCTGGTCATGATGATTAAATTGTAATTAAATCAAATAATATTATACACCCCAACAACCATAATTTCTAAGAGCAGAACTGGTTTCATCATGATCACCTGGGAAATTAATCCAGTTTACTGGCTTACAATACTTCATACTATGTTTGCCTCCACTCAACCATGCCATGAGATTGTTATAACATTGGCGACACACTGTATTAGGTGTGTAACTTTCACCGGTCAAGTCTACTTCGTCGAAAAACAACTTATATGCTTTCTTATATATGCAAACGTAGCAAAATAAATCAATATTTTCACACTGCATATTGAAATTGTCAGTTGCCAATGTTGTGTGCGAATTATGCTGTAGCACTTTCACTTTTTTTACTTTCACTTTATAACTTTAACCGCTGAGCTCTCGTTGACGTCGCGCTGTGTAATGCCTCGATGTGAGCGTCGTGTCGCTTTTATATTGTGTGCTGCGTCCCTTGTTGCGTGTGCTGAGCTTACTGCATTGCCTGTGCTACTGCGTTCGGTGCGTGACCGCGTGATACCTAAGCGCTACCTAAACGGTGTTAGCCCTTGGAAAAACACATGGTTCTGGCCAGGCATATTTCATTTTTGAGCGTTAATTAAACATACAAGACATTAAACATAACAAGAGCTACAATGTGAATTCAATGCAGATGTTTTCTTCCAGGTAGTTTTTTGATAGAAGTTTTTTTGATTTTATATGTTCACAATTTCATCTTTATGACAAGAGCTAAAATGTGTTTCCAGGTATTTTTTTTATATTTTGGGTTGTTTTTATGTGAATTCAATGCTGATGTTTGCTTCCAGGTAGTTGTTTGACAGTTTGGGCACGGGAACTCACCCACCAGCTTGAGAATTTTTATTAGAATGCACTTACCATCAGTGAAGGTACAGTGCACTCACACACTCGGCCTCCTGACTGACAATTATTTACGTTCAAAGTTTTGAAATCAACTTTTTTTTTAAGAAATCGCTTATTTTCTTACACTTCAACTGTTTTTTTTACTAGGGCTGTTTTTTGAGAAAACCAGATTTTTATTAAAAAAGTGAGGTTAAAAAATCTTTTTTTTTAATTTGCCCCAATGAGTTAATAAAAATTAACATATTTATATACAGATTTATAGCGTTTTCAAAGGTCTTCTCAACGATACCCATCTCAACCAGATCGGATAAGAAATGGGTGAGATATAAGCGATTATATACTCAAGCTATAAAGGCCTATATCTCAAGAAGTTGGATCGGCCTCCTTAAAAAACTGTGGGGCTTTAATCAGCGCTGTAAGCCCTACCAAGCCAAAGAAAATTGGCGCATTTTTCATAAAGTAAATTTGTTCGTAAAAGCGGAAAATAAAAAAAAACGCTTTTTGGGCCATTTTTCGCTCATTTTTTAAAGTTTTTTGCGATTTGGCCTTGAAGATGAAGTTTTTTGATTATATATGTTCACAATTTTTTGTTCTTTATGACAAGAGCTACAACTTTGCCTCAGAGAAAAAAATAAAAATTCCGAACGGTTTGCAAGATATGAGTTGAGGAAATGATAATTTGTTTGCAAAAATGACACCGAGGCCCCACATCTTTGGGGCCCATAAAAAAAAAACCTGGAGGACTTTGGGCAAAGCTGGGAGACAGGGGTTTTTTTTTTGGTCTTTTCACACGTAGTGGTGTCCGTATATGGTTATTTTTTTTCGTGTTGCACTGTGTAAGTCAACTTTTAATCCAAAACTTTGGCCAGTTAATGTCAGAATTAAGATTTTTCAGTTTTTTCAAAAGCCGGTAAAAGAACCGATTTTGCGTTAACCAAATCGCTCTCTGCTTCTAAAATACATGCTTTAAAGATTTATTATCAGAATTTTTCTGGGATGCGGACTAAATCTGCTTCTATTTTTGCTGCTACTTCCCAGTGTAAATACGATGTTTTTGTGTTGGTGGCAACGTGACTTAACGGAAATTTGAATAATGACCCAATAAACATTGTGGCGAGGGATGATTCGTTAACGAATCGCTTATAAATAGGTTTTTTGTATTATTTGCGAATAGTTTAGTTTCCTCTTAACCCTTAAAAGCCTGATTTTTTTTTCGATTAAAAAAATATGTTTGGTGGATTTTTTCATTTTGAACAACGTTTGTTCTACGATTTTGCCCAATTTTGAGTTTTTGGACATTTTAGGGGTGGTTTTATGGGTTGGATCTTTGAAGAACCACCAGGCACTCACTAAGAAACTAAAATGCATATGGTAAACTTATAAGAAATCTTTATTTTAATGAACTTTAATTTAATTTATGATATAAAACAGCTCAATTTGAATGAAATTCATAAGAACAATTTTTTGTCGATTTAAAATAAAGTGGTATATCGCATTTAATGCAATATACAGTTGTTCGTGAAGTGCACTCTGGGTTCTTGCAGCGTGGTTTTCTTGTTGAACGGTACTTAGGGAAGTGACCGACATTGTCAAAACGCACGTCACGTGGCGGCGATGTTGAACTTGTTAGACGAGCCCGCTTTGGAATGCTTCCAGAGCTTTCAGTGCTCCTAGAAATGCACTAGAAATACTCATGATAAATTAATGCAAATTCATCATTTTATCTGTACGGGGGCACAGGTTGAAATGGCGTTTATGTAGAATCTAATCATTTATCATGGCCATGTCCAGCATATGATATATAAGCCGATGTGTCCACTTGCGTGACTTGATTCCAATGCGACTTCTGCCAAAACATGAATCCATGAAGTCAACACCTCCCTTGTACCTGTTATACTCGTGGATTATTATAAAAAGTCGCATACTCATGCCATTGGCTTTCGTCTCCAGCAACAACCATATCATGAATTTCATTTTGAAAATTCGCACCAGCAGTTAGTTCAACATGTGCTACTAGTTCAGCTACTAAATCATTTTCATGTTCAAATACATCGTCCTCCAATCCATCATTTATATCCTCATTTGCCAGCACGTTGAAATTTGGATCGTCAAGAATGTCGTCCGAAAAGCCTGAAATATTGCCAATTTCACTTGCGGACCATTCGAAATCGTTGACAAATTTTTGAAATTCCTCGTCCGAGGTAAAATCTTTTTATTTTCGCCGAATTCTGTTCTGGAATAACAAAAAATTATGACAAACAAACAAAAATACGCTCAAGCACAAAAGAATTTAACTTCCCTAATGAGCGCCTGCTGGTTCTTTGAGGGACCATTCGAACTTTTTACAAAACAACACCCATAAATTAAATTTTATAAATTTTTCTTTACTTACATCGATTATATAGTTGCTAAAGATCACAAATATATTTTTTTTTGAGTATATTTCAGTAAACTAATCTTGTATGCTATCAACTTGAAAAATTGCGTTTTGTTATATTTAACGTTTTAAGAGGTTGTTCAAGAAAAGTTCAAAAAGCTTTTGTTCAGTGTTTTTAGCCACGTTTAAATGTTTACAACTAGATGGAGCACACATCAATACAAATATTTAGAAAAAATACACATGAAAAATTATTAAAAATACTTAAAATACACGCCTCTAAAGTTACGGTTCCTAGAGGAACCGATTAAAATTATGCTTTTATTTCCCCCCGAAATTGTTATTCCCACTCATTATTTTTTTTCCGTTTCAGCTATTTGCCATCGGATCGCTTTCCAACACTTTTGTGACTCGCTAGCGTATAACTTTTTTCAATTTCAGCGATTTTCTAGCAATTCGCTTTCCTCATTTTTAGCATTTCATTAACGAGTCATTACTTTTATTTTTAGCGATTCGTTACCGAATGGCTTCAGTTATCTTTAACGATTCGTAGAGAATTACTATGTCCTCAAGTAATTCCAATATTTATCTTTCTTGTTTAATTAATTAACCCTGGATAACCAATGTTAGTCATTTCGGCTAACACTGCTCAATTTTTTGCTTACAGCCTTTTTTTCTCTCATCTGATCGTGTTCTCTATCCATATCGTAGTAACCACATTAGTTGTTAAGCTGCTTTCGTTGCGTTCGGATGTATTTGCCTTTTTAATTGGATGGGGTGAATCTTTTTATAAATGTAGTGTTAGTCGAAGCGACTAACATTGGCTTTAACGTAACTTTTTATACCCCACGCGTATTGCGTAAGGGGTATATTAACTTTGTCACTCCGTTTGTAACGCTTATAAGGAGATATTTTTTTTGATCAGCATCACCTCCTGAGTCGATTAAGCCATGCCCGTCTGTCCGTCTATCCATCTGTCTGTCTATCGACACGATTACAGTCACAGTTTTTAAGCTATCATAATGATATAAAAGATATATGCTTATATTCAAAAAACGAAGATAGAATTCGGGAATGAGCAAAATCGGATGAAAACCACGCCTACCTCCCATAAGAATTGACTTTATCAAAACGGTATCTCTTAAAATGCCAGAAAAATAAATATATGAACTTGGAATTTTGCACATTAGCTTTGGAGTGAAATATTCACCACACATTTGAAATTTGTCAAAATTGGATGAAAACCACGCCCACTTCACACACAAAGTGGCGTCATTATAATACAAAACTTTAATAAATTCAAAGAAGTTATGGTTTAAACTTTATATTTTGCACATAAGCTTTGATAATTAGGATGAACTCTGATTTTAAAATTTTGTATATTTAGACAAAAACCACTCCCCCTACAAGAGGCGTCATCAACATTATACAACAATGACAACTTTGTATATACCAAAATACGGATGTGGGGGTATTTTAAATTCGTTTCAGTCGAAGTTAATTCCTTTGTTGTAGGAATATAGTGTTTTGGTTATAAGTTTTTTATAGTGGTGCAGCGGATTATGCCTCTTGTGCTAAACAATTGATTTAAACTTTTTTATTTTAATGTAAATTTAAAAAAATGTAAAAAAAAAACAAAGACCAATATTAATGTTTTTTATTTCTAGTAGAATATACATAGTTTTTCCATTTTCAACAGCTTTTAATGTATTTTATGTACTAACAGCTCCTCTAAAACGAGTTTTGGAGCGTGTTAGTCGAATCGACTAACGTTGGTTATAACTAATGCTACCAACTCATGTTATTAAAAAATAAGTAATAAATAAGAAAAGTAAGTATTTGTAAGTATAATTTTTAATAATAAGTATAGGTAAGTATATCACCTTAGAAAAAATTTTTTTAATATTTTCTTGATATTATTTACTAATATAAGAACTAATAGAACCCACAATATTCCGTAAGTCTTGTCACGCCCTCTTTTTGTTCTTTTCGAAAAGTTTTGTGTAGGCAATCTAACTAAAACAAAAATTCTTCAGATAAAAAAAATTAATTTTATATATTTCCAGTTTATATACCCAGTAAACCAAAACTATCTTTTTTTTTAATTCATTTATAAAGTTTTTCGGGTGTAAAATTCATTTTCGACACTCATAAATTAACCCTTTTGGACTCCTTCGTCGGACTAAAATTCCTCTCAAAAGCGAACCTTTTTTTCATCAACCTAAAAGAATCATCAACTGTCAATTTTTTTGCTCGAAAACGAGTTGAAAAAGCTATTGAAAAGTTATTTTTCGGCATTCATACATTAACAATTTTTAACTTTAACTCATTCGCCGGACAGAATTGTTCTCAAAAACGAACCTTTTTTCGAAAATGAGTTAAAAAACAAACTATAGAAATGCACTTTTTAATAATTCACATTTTGTTATGGAATAAATTTTCACGAATTTAATCTTCTCTATCAAGAATATTGATCACACAAATTAAAAACAAAACAAAAATTTACAAAAAAAAAAAATTTCTTTCCGAAAACGTACTCAAAACTATCACTATACGCAAAACATTCGCATATGGTCCGTTGGGTATATTTTATATGTATAAAATGGTTTGAAAACAAACAAAAAAAAGGTAAAAGTAATACGTACTTTCAAAGAAGGGAAATAAAAATTAAATAAAAATCAGATGTAAAAATCAAAATGTATTCAAATGAATAAGGCTGGGTCGATTTGCAAGTGCTATGTTGCCTGGGAGATTTTCGGATCGGGCATGAAAATTTATTAAAAAAAGGGGCTATAGGGGTACACTTTACCCTATCACATCTTCAATTTTGTGAACTTTTTCTTTAGGAATTTTTTTTCAAAAATTTTTGTATAAAACTGATGCCAGATTCAACTTAAAACCGGTCTCATATTGATACGTTTTAATACAAAAATTTATCGTTTTTGTTTTTTAGATACCCTAGGTGGCGCTGTGGTCGATTTTAAAAAAAATTGTATTTATGAACCTATAAAAATCGACGACAGCGCCACCTAAGGGAACTAAAAAAAAAATTTCGGAGGACCACACAAACACATGTGAATATAAGGTGGATAGCTTTTGTGGTTCAGCCGTGATGGTCAAAAACCTTGAATTTATTGTATTGTTCTATAGTATTGCTCTATCTGTTATAAATGTTTATATACAAACATTTTTGGAAAAAAATTCCTAAATAAAAAATTCACAAAATTGAAGATATGATAGGGTAAATTGCACCCTTATGGCCCCTATCGACCCAGCCTAAAATGTATACAGAGATCAAAGCAAAGTTATCATTATTCGCAATCACTGTCACTAAATTGACGTGCTATATTAACTGGTTTGTTTTCTTTTTGCTTGGAATCGTATTTGTCTTGGCTGGAAATGTTGTTTAATATGTCAAGTCTTGTCTTTAAAAGTTTGTAAAATTCGATACAGCTGTATTCAATATTATTTTTTGCAAATAAAATTGGTTCCAGTGTCTGTATTTTTAACGCTGTTGACTCCAAACTTTTTATGGTTTTGGAAGCAAAAGTTCAACCACAGCTGAAAAGTAAGCATGAATAAGTATAAATCTTAAAAGTAAGTATACTTATAAGCATGGAATTTTAGTAAGTATATGAAGCTGAAAATAAGTATGATACTTACAAAGTAAGTATAGTTGGTAACATTAGTTATAACGTATTAGAAATATGATTGGTTATCCAGGGTTAAGAAAAATAAAGAAGACAACTTTTTTCAAATATTTTTTTATTTTTTGTTTAACTTTTTATTAAACTTCAACTTGAATTTAATAACGGAAAAAAGTAAAATTCTGCACTTACTTTCATTTTATAAACTTTCACAATATCCTGAATTCTATGACACAAAATGTTGCCTTCGAACTGAATATCGTGAGTACAAAATATATTTTTGTATTGCTCGACTCAATTCTTTTAATTTGTAATTTAGTTTTTACCCTTAAGAAGAATCTCAGCGTTGTTTCTGACAACATGCTTACGGCCGATTTCTTCACAGAGTTTTAATGCTAGACCTATTTTTAGTTCTCTCCCGAGTACTTAGTCATTTCTTCACAGAGATCTTAAAAAGAAAAACTTCAATTTGAAACTCGGTTATAGCTGATACTGAGTTTTAGCTGGAATCCCAAAATCGGAAGACAAGCAATCTTAAAACTCGGTCTTGTGCTTTTTTTATTTCTTTACATCAAAAAGTAGAACTTTGTTTTGACAATTTGAGTGTCAAGTTTTTGATTTTAATAATAAAAAATATTTTAAACAAATTTTTTAATTACTTTCTGTGTTAGTTGTATTAAAAAAATTAAGCTTTAAAATGTCATCATGGCAACTAAAAGCCAGCAGGTTTTTGGGGAGAAGAGACATCGTATTCGAGAGGTAGCTGCAATGGTACGGAAGCGTTTCAATTTTGAATCCGGCCGTATTGAGTTGTATGCCGAGAAAGTCGTAACCCGTGGTCTTTCAAGTTCGTCGATGGTCTGATGATTCAGTCTGGTAATCTATGCAACGACTATGTCGAAACTGCTATTCGTCACGTCTTATTGCGCCAGGGTCACGGTTGCCACCTCAAATTCCCACGAAAAAACCTTTTTCCCGAAAATTCCCATGGTATAAAATTGAAAAAAAATCCCATCGTAATTAAAAAAACCACAAAAAATCACACGGACATTTAAAATAACCACGAAAATCTCACGCAAATAAAATAACTACGAGAAATTCCATTTGTATTTAAAAAAACCACGATAAATCCCATTTGTATTAAAAAAATCCACAAAAAAAATCTCTCTTCTATTAAAAATTACCACAGTTAATAATACAGGCAACAAATTGTCAAAAATGAAACAACAAAATAAAAGAACAACTAGCATATTTCATCGTATGTGTTTTAATTAGTCTTTTAGTAATAATATTTAATAAAAAATATTTGTTTAATCCACCTTAGACCTGTATAGCGTTTACAAAAAGAGTTCCAAATTAGTTTTTAGTCTTTAAAAAGCAAAACACAATCACAAAATTCTTATCTTTTTGACAATTATTGGTCAGCACGCACCGCATCAAAAACAAAATTCTATTCGACTGAAAATTCGATGAACAACGAACATTTCGACAGGGTGTGACGTTCGATGCTCGTTGTTAGATAACCAGCGAAGATTACGTCGAAAGCAACTCGTAATAAGGGCCAATTACAAATCAATTTTAAGATATACTAATTTTGTATATTGATAAAAAAAGATAAAAAATTCACTGAAACATATTTTTCCAATGCATGGAATTATGTCAAGAGCGAAAGACCTTCCCACCAAACCAAAGTAGCCGAAGTCTTAACGAATTCGTTGCGAAAATCATATAGATGGGTTGAGACGATTTTAACATTGAACAAAATATGAAAAATATACGCTTTTATGTATATATATGTATTATGGCGGGCCAAATTTTTTGTCGATTAAAGCCACCCCCTGGGATGATTCTATAGACAATTCTAAGCAACTTTGGTGAAGAAACCATAGGTCTATCTCGATTTTCGAGTCTCCCACTTTTCAAAAAATGATTTTTCCCCTATAACATCATTGATTCAAAATTCGATTTTTTATTCATCGTTATATTATCTTTTTTATGTGTATATGGGGGGTTTTTGGGGTCGAGAAATTCATTTCTGATCTTTATTTTTACCTATGACCACCGCCAGAGGGCGTTTCATGCATATTTTAACTATTTTTCGTCTATTTTCTGAGAAAAATTTAAATTTTTTTCGGTAATATTGATCTTTTTGTATAGGTACTTTGAATCGGTGGATAATTCAAATGGATCTAAATCAGGTGGCATGTTCTCTAGCACGATTATCTCGAATTCATCTTTAAGCTGAAAAAAAAGAAATTAGATGA
The DNA here is from genome assembly GCA_963920525.1 of Dichetophora obliterata. Taxonomy (NCBI): domain Eukaryota; kingdom Metazoa; phylum Arthropoda; class Insecta; order Diptera; family Sciomyzidae; genus Dichetophora; species Dichetophora obliterata. The sequence goes on from OY986435.1 coordinate 169,418,665, forward strand.
ATTAAATGCAATTTTACCATTTAATAATGGAAAAAATCGATGTGAAAAATGATACATACCGGAAGATTTTCACACGTTTCAATTTGTTTGCCCAACGTTCCGGTTGTTGTTCGTGGTCCAGTGGTCGATGATTTGTCCAAAGTGTTAAACAAATGACGAAATGGCAGCTCGTTGAAGTGCAGAAGGCATACAAACCAATGCAGCGGTCTATTTAAATGCAATTCAAATCGACGCAAAATCTCATTTCTTACGCCAGTATTTGTTGGCTCACCATCACAGCATATGCCGATTAATGCATCGAGAGCAATTTCTTTTTCGACGAAGAATCCATTCAATGTCATCAATTTGTGTTCAGCATCTTCATTTTCGACTTTTGTGTAGCCTATCAATCGAGAATTTGGTTCCTTCAAAACAACTAGATGTGGTTGTTTCACCATCCTTGGATGCAACTTCTCATCGATTTTTTCCATTGTTAAAGCATCATTTTTTCGGCCGTCGAATGAAAATGCTATCAAATTGGATGCATCATACTGCTTACGAAGCAATTCTTCTCTGCATTTGGCTTTTTCTCGACGCACTTTATTTTTATCCATGATGATCGGATTGCCATGTGCATCTTTTACGTCAATGTCTTGCATAAGGGATGTTGCGAGTGCTGCTGCTATTCTATCTGACACACCAAATCGATCACACATCGCAGCGAAGTTCGAAGCATCGTATCTGGGAGTATACGGTCCTCGTATCAGTGGCGGAACATCTTGTGGATTTGAACTTGGCTCATCTGCATCAACGCTTGTTGGTATTACGACGTTGGTGCTGGCTCTTCAACTTCTGGCACGAATTCCGGTATCGTCAATCTTCTGACATTATTTTGATCTCGCATAAACTCTTTCAAATGATCTGGAATCAATCCACATGAGCATAATGCTGCCTTCAAGTCACATTGACATTTGCCGATGTAAAATAACTCTTTTGTAGATTGCACGAACGTTCTGAATGTGGCGATTTTTGGATGTTTAGTTTCGATTTGATACTTGTCAATCAATGTACCCAATTTTCTACCAACACTTTTTTTTGTTATAATTTCAACATTAAGTTGACTCCAAATTTCAATCAATTTGTCTGTTACGTGCGGTACGAATGTTTTATACGAAAACATTTTGTTTTCGAGTTTAGCACGTTCGGCCAAGAAAAAAAAACATCTTAAAATATCCTGTTTCGTTGGCAGATTGAGTCCACTCAAATCACAAGATGCACCAAAAACAGCAACATCGTGCGAAGGCAAATGCTTCAAATGAGTTTCGTTACTTGTTGATGTTGTTGCGGTTTGCGATGTAGACGGCAATGCATTTAGATCCATTGCATACATATGACTTAAAAAATAACTGAAATTAGTATATTTTAAAACATTTGGTTCGAATATATTTTTTCCACCTGCAAATTGGTAAAAACGCAATGGTAAAAATGATGAGAATTTTATTTATATTAGTTACGTTTCTTGTTAGAACGTATTAGTTTTTACACACTATGTGGGTGTTAATGGTGTTGCCTGGTTTCTCCTGGGTGCGTTGGTAGTCGGTGGGGATGATGTTGCTGCTGGTGGCGGAGCCTTGTGTCGTTAATTGCTGCGGCTGTCTGGTGATGTGCCGTCTGGTGGTGCTGTTGGTATGCCGGGTAATGCACTCTGGAGTATGCGAAAAAACTGACGCGTTTAAACAATTATAAATACGAACACAATTTCTGTACTTAATTTACTTTAATTTTATTTATTTTAAACCAACTAAATTCCACAAAAATTAAGTTAATTTTATTTATTTAAAACCAACTAAATTCCAAAACGAGAGAAAAGCCAAAACGGGAGAAAAATCACTAAACATATGACAGCAAGTGTCAAAAGGCCGCACTGAACATCAACAACACAAACCCATCGCCGACCGTCAATACACATCAATGCAGTTTGCGGTGGGCGACGAGTTTGTTCAGTGCGGATATAAACAATTGACTTACTTAAAATTAAGAACAATAAATGTCAGAGATAAAAAGTCCGCAAAGCAGCAGAAATAATTTTGGTTAAAATAGGCATGAAACGCCCTCTGGCGGTGGTCATAGGTAAAAATAAAGATCAGAAATGAATTTCTCGACCCCAAAAACCCCCCATATACACATAAAAAAGATAATATAACGATGAATAAAAAATCGAAATTTGAATCAATGATGTTAAAGGGGAAAAATCATTTTTTGAAAAGTGGGAGACTCGAAAATCGAGATAGACCTATGGTTTCTTGACCAAAGTTGCTTAGAATTGTCCATAGAATCATCCCAGGGGGTGGCTTTAATCGAATTTTTCGGCTCCATACAAATTGGCCCGGCCTAATATGTATACATATTTTAACTGAAAAATAAAAAGAAATCCTCTAAAACAAAAAAAATCCCACAAAACAAAAAAAATCCCACGTGAATTAAAAAAAACCACACTCAATTAAAAAACCCCATGGGAATTCCCATTTCCCGCGGCAATTAAAAATAATCACAAATGGGATTTTCCCACAAAGATGGCAACCGTGGCCAGGGTGTGTTTAGTATTAAAGTAACGATTATGTTGTTTTATTAGCTGCGTTTTATTCGTTCTGGTTTAACCAGTGAACGAATAGATCGCATTAGTTTGTAAGGCACATATTACACGATGATCGTTGATCGGCGTTCAATGAACACTTTATTACGCTCTTTTACATTTTGATCGTTGGTAGGTCACATGATGATCGTTTCATCGCGATCAAGTCTTGTTTTTTTCTTTATTCCAGTAAGAATTCTTGTTAAAAATAAGGGTATCATGCAACTTTGTTTTAATACCTTTCAGTCGAAAAGCAGTACTTCTAGTACTTTTAAGCTGCTAAAAGTGAACACACCTTAAATTTTTCCACTCAGTAACACTGTTTCGATTGTGATTGCTGTCATGTACAGCGTTCAAAAATGAACATATCTTGATCGCCCTAACAATTGTTCATCCGCTCTGGCTCTCAGTGTTTTTTTACAGTTTCGCATTGAAAGCAACAACAAAAATATTTTGAACGCCGATCAACGAGCATCGTGTAATATGTGCCTAAGTTTTGCCTTAGACCGTTTGGGGCATTGTCGCCAAATGATATGACCAAACGGCTGATTGCAAAACAATACCATTACTACTTCTGACCGCTTGGGGCATTGTCGACGATGATATGACTGAACAGCACAGATGTTTCTTTTGCCAGCATTGGGTGACTAATGCCGTGGTTATGCTAGCCAAACATGTTCGGTGTTCATTTTTGTTAATTTGTTCTCTTCGCTGAAATGTTTGTTTGGTGGTTATGCTATGATTGGTGGCACAGTTGCATTATATGTAATAGTATGTCAAAACACAAAAAAGCACAACCCTAATTTGCATTTTTGTACTTAAAATTAACGAATTTAAATATACGAACTGATATTACTTACTCTAAATTTTTATTATAATATCTTAAACAAAATGGTTTGCATATATCTGACATGCTAGCTAGCTGTTTATGTTAAGGGTTACTTGAAGACACAATCAACTTCACTTTTTAATACTTTTACCTACTTTTTTGATGCTATTATACAAAATGACTACAGCCAACACTGGAAAGTTCGGCATGTTTGGCGTTTCAATCAGCAATCAAAATGTTCGGTCCGAGAGCGAGAAAATGAATATGAGAAAAAGTTCATTTTTTCACTTTATACGTGAAACAATAACAACAAAAAATGTTCGGCAATCATGTTTGGCTAGCATAACCACGGCATAAGAAGGGCTGTAAGCCAAACTCTTACTTGCGAGTGCTGCCACAAACTAAACCAATAGCGACATCTATAGAGCCGTAGCGAAAAAAAAATAGTTCAACGAGATGAACTAGCTACTGAGCAAGTTCAACGAGATGAACTAGCTACTGAGCAAGTTCATCTTTTTGTTAGTGTTCTGCATGTTATTTAGAACCTATTTGGTTTACCCAGAACGAATAAAACACGCCTATTATGTTATAATCCCAAGAACAAGATTGGATCTAAGAAACCATTTCCTGATAATGTGTCCGTTGTTGAGACTCCAGATGGAATACAAAACACTAGCTTCTCTCAAGTTTTTACCTTAAATTCAATCAAAAGTCTTATTACCTTAGATAACAATCGAAAATGAGGATATCCTTCTCTATTTAAAAATTTCTGCATTAAAACAGTGTATAATAAGAACATCTTTAATTAAGTAGCCTAAAAAAGTGAATCTGATTTTTTCTGAATTTTCGGGAGCATTCCAAACTAAATTTCCCCAGGAATCCTTAATCTTGGTGGACAAGAAATCGAAGAAATTTTTCCAATATGCGAAGGAAAAATTCCAAAAGATATTTTTCCAAAATAAAAATTCTAAAAATTAAACTTGTTTTTCAATAGATAAATCATTCATGTATGTATGTAGAATTTTTAATTTTAGTGATTCGTTAACGAATTTCTTTTTTTAAGTATGACGATTCGTTAACGAATTAATTTTTTTGGTTTTGGCGACTCGTTCACGATTGGCTTTTGTCGGTTTTAACGATTCTTAAATGTTGGGAAGGAATTCTTTGATCCTCATCTATATAATGTTTATCGTAATGATCGTGATGCTCATGTTACTGGATTTCATAGTGGCGGTGGCGTTCTTGTTGCTGTCAAAAGGGATCTTATCTCGTCGGGTGTGGAACTATTAAATTCAAATTAGGTTTGGGACCAAATAGTTGTTATATTATGGCTAGTCTGAGTCGCTGTTCGTTTGTGCATCTTATATTCCGCCTAAAAGTTCACTAGATCTTTATAAAATACATGTTGATAATATATTATCATTGCATGCAAATTATCGAAATGATTGTGGCCAGTTGCTTGTTTTCGGTGATTTTAATCTTTCTACCATTTCCTGGAATTTGCAGTTTGGTGGTTACTATCTTACACCATCAAATGTAACTAGTGATATTGATATGTATCTTATTGACAATTTTTTTAAGTATTGGTTTAACTCAGATTAATAATTGTTTTAATTTATTGAATAGATTATTGGACTTGGTTTTTATTACTTACAATATGAATTATAATGTAATGAAATCTCCATTTCCTATATCTGCAGCTAGTGCTCATCATTTTCCTCTAGAAATTCTTGAACATTTTTATAATTACCTAAGTTTGGCTGAATTTAATGGTTCAATGTCCAACTTTAATTTAAAAGCTTGCGATTTTAATATTTTAAATAATGCTTTTAGCCGTATTGATTAGCAAAGTGAGTTTAAAAATTTGAATTATGATTCGTGCTTTAGTCTCTTAAAACTTCGTATCTCCTCAGTTTGTTTGCAATTTATTCCTTAAATTAAGCCACGGCAAAGTAAAGTACCTTGTTATACTCGTGAGTTAAAAATTTTAAATAATCTCCATAAGTTTTATAAAAAGTTTGTTCTAATGAATAACAATTATTATTTTATGAAAAATAATTATAATTCTTTTTTCATGAAATATAGCTATTATATGAAGGAGTTTAACTTCTTAGATACATTTTTATATAGACTGTATATCTCAAATTTCGAATCAACTATTAAAACGAATCCTAAGGCTTTCTGGCGTTTTATTAGTTCCAAGAAAGGGCCGTCAAATATTCCTTCTTCTATGTTTTTAAATGATAGGGCCTCAAACTATGCATTTGGTATTGTCAATTTGTTTACTAATTTCTTTCAATCGAACTTTGATAATACTAATAATAATAATTTTAATAATTTTGATTGTGTGTGTAATTTACATCCTGTTATTGATTTTGGAGCTTTGTGTCTCACTACTAATGATATTTTAATGGGGATTTTCAGACAGAAACCTTCAAGTTTCTGTTCCACTCTTTTAAAAAATTGTGCTTTTAATTTAGTATATCCGTTAACTTGTATCTTCAACAGTTCACTCTCTCCAGGTATTTTTATTGATAGCTGGAAGATATCTTTCAAAACTCCGATTCATAAATCTGGTTATAAAAAGTATATAGCTCATTTTAGACCAATTTCTAAGCTAACAACCATTTCAAAGCTTTTTGAGTCTATAATCAAAGAAAAATAGTTCTTTGACGTAAAGAGTATTGTTTCTTCATCCCAGCAAGGCTTTTTGCCTGGTCCCTCTACTTTTTCTCATTTGGTATTTTTTTCGGAATACTGTATCTCGGCTTTTGATAAAGGATGCCAGGTTGATGTCATTTACACGGATTTTTCGAAAGCGTTTGACAAAATTTCTTACGTTCTCTTAATTAAGAAGCTTGAAAAATTAAGTTTTCACTCTAATTTTTTAAGTTGGATTAAATCGTATCTGTCAAATAGACAGAGTATAGTTGCCTTTGATAATGTTAAATCCTATACGTATTTAGCATCGTCAGTTGTTCCGAAGTATCTTGGGGCCGTTACTTTTTGTTTTGTTTATCAAGATTTTTCTAAAAATTTGTGATGTCAATGGCACAGTGCTTTTGCAGAATGAAGATAGTTTATATATTTGGTGCTGTTAAAATGGCCTTTTCCTAAATTTTAACAAATGCATTTTCATGACTTTCTCTAAATCTGACACATACCGTCAGTCGGTTCAGGGAAATAACGCCCAATGAAATAACGCAAAAAAAATTAAATAAAGCCCTAAAATTTTCCATCAAATTTGGGCGTTATTTCATAATGAAATACGGACCGCAATTTTAGGCTTTATTTCGTTGAAATTGGGCTTTATTTCATTTTTCTATTTGGCATCAAAATGTTAGATCAATTTCAAATTCATTTCGGAAGTAATGTAGACAGCGAAGCCGGTGTTGAACTTGGCACCACGAAATAGACCCCAATTGAAATAAGCCCCCCCCCAAAAAAATAAAGTAAGCCCCAAAAAAGTTCATACATTTTTGGGTATTACTTCATATGAAATAACTCCCAATTTTTGGGGGCTATTTCATAAATTTTGGGATATATTTAATTTTTTTGTTTGGGTCTTATTTCATTTTGAAATAAAGCCCAATGAAATAAGCCCCAATCAAATTTTATTTGGAGCTTATTTCAGTTTGATTTTTTTGGGACTTTATTTCGTTCAGTTTGGTGGTTATTTAATTTCTTAAATTGGGGGGTTTTTTCATGTTATTTGGGGGTTATATCATTTTGCTTAATTTAAGTTATCGAAGAGCAGCTTACATTAAAATTCAGTTTAATATTTTTCACAAAATTGCCTTTTGTGCGCATCATTTACAAATTATTCCTTCTGAAAAAGGCACATATGAAACCAATTACATGGTAGAAATGGGTAAAATTTGATTTTAAGCTTTAATAAAAGCTTTGTTCGCATTTTGTATATTTGGTCATTTTTGGCATAATTTTTTTCTGTGAAAGGTACATATTAAAAAATAATTTACCCTCGTTCGAAATGTTGTTATCACCATTCCTGGGAAAGTTTTTTTTTCAGGAATATTTACCTTAGTTGATGTGCTTTCGTTACAAAGCCGATTACGGCTTGCGACCAGCAAGTTTTTTGGTCGTATGATCTTTTTGAAACTGGCCATAACCCATAAAAGATTTGTGTCTTATTTTATTTTCAGTTTGGGTGTTATTTCATTTTTTTTTAGCTTTATTTCATTTTTTTTATGCCCAAAATATTTTGGGCTTTATTTCATTTTTTATTTTGGGCGTTATTTCATTGGGCGTTATTTTCCTGAACCCTGTCAGTCCGCTTATAAATTTGAAAATTTTCCTTTGGCTTCTGTTGATCAACTTAAGGACTTGGGTGTAGTATTTGATCGTAAATTTACTTTCAATTCTACTTTCAATTCAATGCTAGCGTTCATTCGTAGAAACAGTGCATGTTTTTTGGATCCCTATACTTTTAAAATTTTGTTTATTTCCTTTGTTCGTTCTAGACTGGAATATGCAGTAATTATATGGAACCCATTTTATGAGTCACATAAGTTGAGGCTTGAACGTGTTCAGAAATCGTTTACGAGGTTTGCGTTGCGATCTTTTAGTGTAGTTGGTGTATCTCCCTCTTATAATACTAGATGTCTTTTGATTGGCTTAAAAACTTTGGAGAGTAGAAGATGTATTCTATCGCTGCTTTTCCCTACATTATTGGAAATGGTTAATTTCAGCTCCTGTAAGGATGCTTAGAAGCTATGATTCTTTTTATTTAAAAATTTTTCTCTATAATTTTGCAGTTAATGCACCTATTAATCGAGCTTTGCAAATGCTTAACTCTTTAAATTCTAATAATAATTTAGAGTTTTCAGGCTCTAAAAATGAAGTGAGATATGTTTTAAACTCTATTTTCATTTTTTTAGTACAATGTATTATATTTTTTTGTATTTAATTAGTCTGTAAGTTACATTGTGGCGTAAACTAAACTAAATCATAATAAAAATAAAATAAAAATAAAATAAACTTTTTTATTTGACATTATTTTAACAGAATTGTAGGTATTGTCAAAAAGGAATTAAAACAAACACAGAATAAAAGGGGTACTTTTTAAAGCCTCTCTGTATCGAGCCTACTTTCTTATTATGCCATGGAAAACACTTGTCTACGTAATGAATTTACAAGTTATATTGTAAAATTGTATCGAAACCGGAAAATGAAAGCTTAATAATGGTATTCACTATATTTGTTAAGCCCTGCTAACTTGCTAAACTTAACCCTTCGTGGGACCCTAAGGTCCGTAGGGACTTTTTCGATTTTGAATCGCAAATTACTCCTATTTTGGCCACTACGACCCCCTCCCAAAGTTACCATGTATTCCTGGAACATTTAGTTCTGCGTCTTTTACGGGTTCGATCATTAAAATCGGACCAGTGGTTACCGAGATCTAAGGATTTACTTTTACTGCCTACGAGAAAGGTCCCTAAAGTCCCCTGGGACATAGTATGAAAATTAAGCAAATTAACGGCATTACTTCGTGGAATTCATTGTTTTATGGCGTTTAGTTTCAAGGTAAAATAAATATTTTTGCTAATTGGGTTTTCCAAGAAATGAGTAGGGGGAGGTATAAGTTTTCTTATTTTATTGCTTTGTTCATCCCTGATGCATTTGTCTTATACCTGCGTGCCTACCTGAATATTGGGGAAAAAAAAGGTATATAAACCAGTTGCTTCAAGAATATTCAACAGTTGTGTACTAACTTTTGAATTGAATTGAGCTAAAGAAAAATGTGCGAAGCAAATATCAATATAAATGAAATACTAAATTAACAAAGTTGTGATTTCGATGATGAAATAAGTGATCCATCGTTCCAAATAAATGAAGAAGCCTCTGATTGCGAAAGTGGAGCCACTATTGAATACTGGTACGAAGATACAAGTGACGATGATGATGAAACGCCGCCAAATCAAGAAACAACTTCAGATGACTATTATGTTGGCAAAAATGGTATGAAACAAAACAGGAAATGTCACACATAATCGTAAGAGAAACTAACCGAAAAGCCAAACAAACTATTGAAGCGTGAAATGAAGCTAATCCAACACGACCCAAAGAATGGCAACCACTGACACCCAAGGAGTTTGATGCGTTCCTGGCAATGCTTTATAGCTTCTGGCCTATATAAGTCAAACAATGAACCAGCTTACTGCCTGTTTGATACAAATCATCCACCAATCTTCAGAGCTGTAATGTCATTCAAAAGATTCAAACTGCTATTGAGGTACATACGATTTGACAACGTGAACACACGCATGGAAAGGTCACAGAGCAGCAAAACGGCAGCAATTGATGATATTTGGCTCATGCTGCAAGCTAATTTGGCAAATCGGTACGAACCACATGATGCTCTAACAGTAGAAACAACTGTTTCCATATAGAGGACGGACATCATTTACACAGTACATTCCATCAAAGCCTGCAAAATATGGAATAAAGGTGTGGTGGATATGTGATGCAAAAACCAAATATCCGCTCAAAGGTATCATATACTCTGGAAAAGCACCAGGACAGGAGCGTGAAACCCAGCTGGGCTACAAAGTGACAATGAAGCTCGCGCAGAAATACTTATTTACTGGCCGCATTGTGTATGCAGACAACTTCTTTTCGTCTCTTGAATTGGCTGAAAACTTGATTACCCAAAGAACAGCATATGTTGGTACCTTACGCACAAATAAAGCTTGTATTCCCAGTGAGTTTAGGAAGAATCGCAATCGCCCAATTGATAGTACATTGTTCGGCTACCATGACAACAACGTTGCGCTATGCTCATATGTGCCGAAGAAAAATAAAGCAGTGGTACTCATTTCAACAGCACATTATACATACGCCGTCGAAGGAGCACATAAAAAACCAATGGCCATTGTGGATTACAACAAAAATAAAGCTGGAGTGGACACGATGGACCAAATGCTAGGTACATACACGTGTAAAAGAGGTACTAAACGCTGGCTACTGGCCATGTTTTATAATATTGTGGACGTTGCTGCATTGGCGTCATTTATCGCCTATAATGACCTCAATCCGAGCCAGAAAAGCGACAGGAGGCGGTCGTTCTTATACAAATTAGTTCAGCAGTTGGCTACTCCCGAAATCGAAGAAAGGGCGCTCAATAATCGTATAACCCGCTACCCCCATATCAAGAGAGCTATGATGGACTACAACGTCATACCACTAGAAGAGAGCATTACAAGCGAAGCACCACCAATCCAACACAGGGATCAACGGAAAACTTGATATTTATGTCAACAACACAACAACAGGCAACGTAAAACAAGATTTGCATGCTGCGATTGCAGGAAGTTTGTTTTTATGGAGCATTCAGAGCAGATGCACCGTTGCATGCCGTGCAAAACGTCCAGGATTCAGCGAGCAGAACAATAAAATAATATTAGATTAAGACTATATCTCAATAAAAATAATTAATATTTAATTTAAAACCAAAATTTGCCCGTGTTCAATCATTTTTAGAGCATTTTATAGGCAATTTTCATATTATGTCCCAGCGGACCTTAGGGACCTTTGACGTATAATTTACTTAGGGTCCCACGAAGGGTTAACAACGTTGTTAACTCTTGTCAAAATTTTGTTAGGGAAAAGACTTAGCAGCTTGTTAGCAAGTTAACAAGCTCAGCACCGTGTTTTTGTTTAGCAGATACCATTTGTTAAGTATGAAACGTCAAAGTTATTGAGTGTAGTGATGAATCGTTTTGTGAATGACTTTTTAAAAGTACCAAATTATTTATAATTTGCAGCTTCAAAGTCTTAAAACTTCCCTTTTTTAATAAAAAAACAAAAATTTTTTAAAGATGTTGGTAGAGATTTAAGACATTTCAAAGTTTCTGAGTAGCAAATGTATCAAAAGTGTTAACGCACTGTAATATAAAAATACATTTTTGGTTATTGAGTACTGGTTACACGAGTTATTAAAACCACAGATCTATTGCTACATTGAAAGTTGTCAAATTAACATTTGCAAACATTTTTTGCAAAATATTTGCAATTTATTTATTTATAAATGGTTGAAGTAAGAAAGTTATATTTCTATTTAATTAAGCTTTATTATTTATTTATTAGCCAAGTGCAAATAAACGCCGTCGTTTGATTTTGTAATAATTCAGTTTTTTTCAATTGTCTTCCAGCTGATTTTGACATATCAGTTTAGCACTTGATTGTAAAATGTCTTAGCAGGTACGTTCACATCAACAGCTGCTAACTTTAACAATTTAGCAGAACTTAACAAATTTTAAATAATACCATAAATAGTACTAGTTGTAAGTGTACTTGTAGTTTAATTAGCAAGCGTTTTCAAAGCATGATTGGGAAATGCTTTCAAAGGTAATAGTTTCAAAACTTTCACCTTATAAGGGAATTCCCCAAGCATTGAAAATTACAATTGAAATATAAAACAAAGTTCCATCACTAACAATTTTGATATCAATGGCTTGTGTTCAGTGATTAAATTAAAAAGTTGTAAAATTCCTAAATTGATTATGTAAGTTTTTATTTAAGATTTAAAAAAATTTCGTATTTATTTTACTTAAAAGTACGGAATCAGAGCAATGAAGTTGTGGATTTACTTTTAAAAAAGAAGCCACATCAAATTAATTCATTCCAACTTTTTTAAAACAGTTGTAGAAAGCTAAATTTAAAACTTGATTCCAAATGTTTAATAACTGTTTTCATAATATTTTAATAACACTTTTTAACAATTTTGTTTTGAAATAGTTGGAAAAACTTACAAAAATACTCAGGGGCGTACCGTGACCATTTTGATTGGGGGTATCAGTGTATTTCGGCCGACTGGAATCTCAAGTCCCGCCTTTTTTTTAAATACAACATAGTTGAATTATATAAAGTTACTCATCCATTCGAATAATATAAACAAATCTTAAGGGGTCTTTTTCATTTGAACGGCTAAGAAAAACACTTTGGAAAAAACTTTTTTTAATGATGAAAAAAAACTTGTGTACATCAAAACACATATAATTAAGTATGTTTTGAATTTTTTTTTTTTGGTTTGGCCTTTTATCTGTTCTCTTAAGCTTTTCGCAATTTGGACATCATTTTTCGAATCCAAAAAGGTGGCAATGATTTCTCAGCTTTTAAAACAGGTAACTGAAAATTTTTTTAGTTCATCTAAACGATAATACTTGAAACTATAAGATTACATATAATCAGCCAACTAAACCTCATACCTGTTTTGGCGCCATTTTCAAAACAAAAATTGAAAAATTACCCCAGTTTTTACATTTCTAACGCTCTAAAAATTCGAGTTTTTGGTTTTAGTAGATGATTGTAAAGGGTGTTTTTTATAGAGTGATACAAGTTTAAATCATAATAAAACATAGTAATATATTTTAAATATCAATAAAATGAACTTTATTCGATAGAAAATTTTATGACATCAATGTTTAAATATGATTTCGGCCATGTGACCGCCACGGCTGGCGCGTACAAGGCGCAATCTGGAACACCAATTTTCACAAACTTTTCGCAGCATTTGCGGCCGTATCTCGCCGATAACTCTTCGAATGTTGATTTCCAGGTGTTGAATTGTTTGTGGGGATTATCGATGTAGACAAGTGACTTTACATAACCCCAAAGAAAATAATCCAATGGGGTTAAATCACACGATCTTGGGGGCCAATTAATTGGGCAATTTCGTGAAATTATTTTTTCGTCAAAAGTTTCCTTGAGTAAATCAATTGTAGCGCCCGCTGTGTGGCATGTGGCTCTGTCCTGTTGGAACCTACATATCAGCAAGATTAATGCCAGCTAATTGAGGTACGAAAAAATTTCGAATCATGTTCCTATACCGTTCACCATTGACAGTAACATTCTGACCGTCATCGTTTTTAAAGACATATGGGCCAATGACTCCACCAGGCCATAAAGCGCACCAAACAGTAATTTTATGTGGATGTAATGGTGTATCGACAAAAGCTTATGGATTCTCCTCACTCCAAATACGACAATTCTGTTTATTTACGTACCCATTTAACCAAAAATGGGCTTCATCGGAAAATAACATTTTCCATGGAAATTCAAAATCAATATCAATTTGTGCTTCAGCCCATTGGCGGCGCATACGATGGTCGTTTGGCTTTAATTCCTGCACAAGTTGAATCTTGAAAGGTTTTAAGCCAAGATCTTTTCGTAAAATCTTCCATAAAGTGGAAGGACACAACCCCAGTTGCTGAGAACGGCTACAGATTCTTCAGTACGTACTGTTCGGCATCTCACGGGATGCACATTATCAGTAACAGTAAATGTGGTCCGAAAACGATCTATTGTTCTTCGAATTAGCAGCTCTGAAGGACGATTATGTATGCCATAAAATGGACGAAGTGCACGATAAGTTTGACGAACAGAACCATTATTTTGATTAAAAATTTCCACAATTTGTACGCGTTGCTCTGGTGTAAGTCGATCCATAATGAAATTTCAAAGCAACCTAAACAAAAAGCAACTATCAGCTGTTAAATGGGTGGTCAAATAAAGCAGTGATGCCAACTCAAAGTTGTATCACTCTATAAAAAACACCCTTTAGGTAATAATCTTAGAGATTTTACAATAATAAATATAATCCAAAACAGTTTCAGCTCAAACGGACTTTTTCGTTAATCTTTGGTACCGTTTTAAGAAATCCTGAAATTTTTAATCCACATATAGTAAAACTTTTCAATCTTTCGATCTTTTTCAAGTGAAGCAGATCCCTTAAAGGCAGTTTTTATGTCGTTCCCTCTATGAAAGAAAATTATATAAAAGTATTTCAACATTGTCGAATCAGCATTTAAAAATTTGTTTTTGTTTTTGTTTTAAAAATTCATAGTTTATATGTGTTAAAAAATAAACAGGGCTTTCAATTTATTTAATATTTTTTATAACATTTATTTTATAAATTTTTTTTATTTCATTTTATAACATTTAAATATTAATTCTTCTTTTTTTTAAGGTAGCCCATTGCTGCGCAATATTATCTAAGTTAATGAGATTAACTATGTCCTTTTCCGATGAAAGTATTAATAAGTCATTAAGACGTGAGTCACTTTGCGTGGTTCTTAAATAATTTTTAACTAATTTTAATTTGCTGAACATTCTCTCATTTCCTGAAACAGTAACAGGCACTGTGCACAGCAAACGCGACATTTTGTTAACTGCAAGAAGTGATTTTTTTATTGCATTCTGAAACATTAGCTGTACCCGATAGAGATTCTACGCCTTCGCATAGATCATAGAATACTTCGAATTCCGCTTTCAATTGAAGTGAATCCAACAAACAATTTCTTGGTAACAATTTTATTGATTCTAGAATTTGCTTTTGGGTCAAGTTAGTAGAAGATTAAATAGGTTGGAATTGGATTAAAGAGTTCATATAGAGGCTTTATTGTTTCTAAGCAACTGCTTAATTTATTTCGCATCAGTGAGGTTATCTTATCCAATACAAGTTTAAACTCTCTTCTATAAAAGCAGTTCATTGAAAAATAAGCCGGGTTGGCATTGTTTTCATCCAAACGTTACGGCGCAAGACGACGGCGATGGCGAATTGAGAATTCCTTTTCAGCATCAAAATTAAAAGATTTTAATAATGCAACAGCACTACTAATTAGGTTATCCGTACCTTCACAGTCCGAATTTATTTTTTCTAATTATTTAAGGGCACAAGAAATAAATTTCATAGCATCTAAAATATTCAGTTCAACGGCTTCAAGAGATTCAGTCAGGAGTTTCATTCTTGATAGCTCATTTTGCATAAAAACAAGACTTGTAATAAAGTCCACAGAAATGAGTTGGTTTGATAGCGAATATGCAGCATTTCGAGTCGACTTGTCAATTTACTTAGAGCTTTGGGAAATTTCGTTTAGAGCATCAACAATGACATAAAGCCATGCTTTTATAATAAATGAATTTTGAATGCAGATATAAAAATGGTGTTCTTCTTGCCATCATCTCGAGTTTAAAATCGATCCATAAATTCCTTTAAATTCATTATTTATTTATTTATTATAATTGTATTCAAATTAAAATATTAAGTCTATGAAATTAAAGATTTTACATCAGAGTTTTTGAGCTAAGAAAATTTCTTCAAATATGTTGGCCGATTTCGATCATTAAATTTTTTTATTACAAATGTTGGGTATTTCTGGATAAAAATTTCAATCTCAGAAAGTTCTACAAAATGTACTAATTAGGTTTTAAAAAGGGAGATATTGTGGCGACTGAGTAAACCTTTGTTCGTTTGGGCTTGTTTTATTCCAATTATTTTTTCAACTTTTTGACAAGGTATTTGTATCAGGAACTATACTATATCCAATAACTTTAAGCATTCATCATTTTTTTATGATTTTCAAGTTTTTGCTCAGATATAAAAATAGTAATCTGATTTTGTCTTTTAAATCTTAAATAAAAATCATTAATATTTTTTTGGTCAAACAAAAATTTCATTTTCGGTTTTTATTTTTGGTCAAGGACACGGTTGCACAATTTGACTAAAAATGGTCCATTTTTTCCATTTGGTCCGCTGCTCTCTTTTACATTACTATGCAATACTATTTCCGTACTTTTTAACAAAATTTATACTACTTTTCTAAACTTTTTCTGCATTTTGTCACAAAGGAACACTGGATTCGTTTACAGCAATTCAACGCTGATACGATTTAAAATGAGTTGGCCGACTGAAGTTTGTTTAAGGTACGACTGAAAGTGAGTTAGCCGAGTGAAGTTTGTTTAAGGTACGACTATAAGTGAATTGGCCGACTGAAGATAGTTTTGGGCATGAATTAAAATTAAATAGCCGACTAAAGTTGGTTTTTGTTATGAAAATGGCAATAAAAGGTACGACTGGCTTTGATGCATTCATAATTATTGTTTATAAAATCAATATTTTAAAAAATTATAGTAAAAAAAACAATTAGGCCGACTCTAAACAAGTAGGGAGGGTAGTCTGACCCCCTTACCCCACCACTAGTTACGCCCCTGATAATACTTATTTCCAATTATTTATCAATTGTTCTCAATAATACTTTTACAACATTTTTTACCAATTGCAAAGCAAGTATTAAGTAAAAAGCTTATTTACAACACTTAAATCCAATTTAATTGTAAACGCTTACAATAATATTACAGTAGGGAATTTTTTTCAAGGGTTCCTGTCTGCTTATTCTACAACTACTTGAAAGTATTTCACAACAATTTTTACAAGCTTTTTAAAAGCATGATGCTTACACTTGTAAGCTTACTACAAGCTTATTCCAAGCTTGTTTGGCTGATTGGGTGCAGCGCTATATAGTTAGTCGCACAAACATTAACTGATTTTTTAAAATGTTTTTTCTAGGTTCTTAAACCTGTAAAATATGATTTCTCATTATTTTACAACACAAGTTTGTTATATCATCTCACAATTAAGACATACTTATATACTCATTTATAAATAAATGTTATTCTTACCAAAAACTCCATTTGGAAAATATGTTTGCAGTCTGATATGGGTTCTCTGGACGCACAATTTTTCTTCGGGTCCGATTCATATTATAATGGGAATTGGTTTTTTTTCCTTAGTTGCTTACAGTTAATTACACAAGCACTAGACAATAGCAACAACGACAAAAAGTATCACAAAACCGTAATTGACAATTTGATATGTATGTGAGTGTGTGTGTGTATATAAACGAATAAATTTATTTAACAAAAAAATAGTCTTCAGTTTCGAATTACTTAAGGATTAATTTGTATTAATTGTTAACAATATTTATATTAACTTATTTCCTTTATGGATTTAAATTTTTTTACTGTTATTTTATTTTAGCGCAAAATTGTTTTTCTAGTTTTCTTAGCGTTTCTTGCTTTGGTTTTTTTTTTTTGCAACACTATCTACAATGGTCAAAAATCACAAAACTCTTGACACTAAATTTGAAAATGATAAGAGCGTAAAATCAAAATACTCTCGTCTCGTGTCTCGAGGTCAAGATAAAAAGGTCTCACTCTTTCAATAGTTTTGTTTTTCTTTAGCCTGAATCGATGGTTTGTCTTTGCTCTGTCTCACGTTGTGGTTGCTAAGGGCACCGCACCGCACCGCGCCGCAACGAATGTTCGTACGCCGTGTGCTCTTTGTTCCTTCAGCGAGTAACTAAATCACGTTTTATTCCAAGTTTTTATATGCACAGTTTGAGACAACTTCAATGACGTCACAAAGATTTTTATTTTATTACTACTCCGATTTGTAGTATTCTTCAAATTTCAAAAGTATTGAAGCATTTGTTTTAACGGATTTTTGACAAAATTCCAACATTGAAACATATACAAAAAAAAACAAAATAAAAACAGACACAGAAGAACCAACTCAGAAGTTCAACGTCTGCTGTTTGCACTGTTTTATGAACGACTGTTGAGTGTGCTTGCACTTTGGAAGTCCCATGCTCTTAGTGCTGGGGCTTGCTCTATCACAAAATCTTGTTAATAAGTTTGGTGCTCACGGTGTACGCTACACTGGGTAGCAAACTGATTGAGTAGCGAAGGAAATGTTGAATACGAGAAGTATTTTACTTACATCTGATATGACAATCTTTTCAAGAAGAATCTCAAAACATCTGTTGAGGAGTATAATTTCGAAAACTTTCGAAATTATTGATTTTTCGCGGCATTCTTGAAACTAAATAGTTGACAGCCATGCGCCGTAGCTCAAAAATAATTAAAGGCATATGTACATTAAGGCGCCTCACGATCCATAGAAATAAAAAAGTTGTTCGGCACAAAAGTTAAAAATAATCCTTGGTTTATGTTATGATGATTCCCCAAATATTTCGACTTTAGCTGTAGCCATCAGTGAGCTGGTATGGTTTTAAATAAGCGCTAAAAATCGAGTTTTTTGTAAAAATATTGGCTTTTTGTAATAAAAATAATATAAAAGTGTAATAATTGTAAAAAAATTAACTGTCAGAAATTATAGGCCGGAAACAGCTCTTCCGATCTGCATCAAAAAATTATAAACGTTTGTAATCACATTAAAGACAAGGCTGTTTTTCATGCATATTTTTTATTTTATTTAAATACAGAAACTTTCAAAATTCAAATGACTTCATTAGTATTATTTTTTTTTTTTTTTTAATTACTTGCAATATTTTTTCAGTAACTGTTTATTTTATAGATAATATTTTAGTTTTAAAATAAATCAATTAAGAGCCTGAACAGAATCAAAAATCGTTGCGACCGACGATTGAAATAGCATAGATTCTAAGTCTGCGATTTATCGTTGCAGAAAACGTGCTGCGTATTTTGCATGTATTTTCCAACAACAACGAATCGTCAATCGCAACGATTTTTGATTCTGTTCAGGCTCTAAAGCAATTCTGACTAGAAATCAATGCGAGCAATCAAAACCATTCCAAAAAACCAGACAAAAAAAAATTAAATTCTCAACCTGACCCTCTCCGATTTGGTTTAAACTTTGTATAAATTTGTAATTTTAATTTTTTTCGAATGGTTACTGAGTTGCGGGTACAAGAAAATTGAAAAAATTCGGTTTTTTTTTCTTGAGGACGGTTTTCATTTGATCATAACTTCGGTGAAGTTTGAGATAGAGCAACGATTTTAGATTCATATTAAAGATATTTTCTAAAGGCTTATTTTGTATAATAAAACTTTAAAATTTCTCAAATATTAATGTTTTTTTTTTTTTGCATAAAAGTTTAAAAAAAATATTTCTGTGAAAGTCATTTTTAAAAATTTTTAAAAAAATATATATTAATAAATGATAATTTATCTAAGTTCTCTCAAAATTTTAGCCTGGGACGACAATGGTAACACTATTAAAATAATTTTCGAATAAATTCACTTTAAAATTTATGCTAACACAGCAGCTTTCGAGAAAGCAACAAGAACTGAACACACTAAAGAATACCATAGGGCTATTCCCGATTACGGGCAAATAGCGTGGCATCGTGGCATTTGCAAAATATGATGGCAAATATTTTCAACACAACAACAAAATGTACAGATTTGCATTTGCCCGACTGTGTCAAATTTGCAACACTAAAATCGCATTGCAAACAGTCGAGCATGGGCAAAACTTGTTTGCCAATCAATCAGCTGTCACATTTTAACCAAACGCCGCTAATAAAACAAAATTAACAGACTCTGATATGGAACTGACTGTGATAAATAATGCACTTTGATAAATAGTAATGAAAAACACCACAAATACTGTTCGTGTTGTTTTTTTTTTTCCTCCAAAACAGCTGTGAGTTTTGTTTGCAACAGTGTTCTAAAAAGTGTGCTCACAGTTGATGGCAAATATTTGGTAGGGCATACATTTGCAAAGCTATTTGCCCGTAACTGGGAATAGCCCTAATATGTGTGTGTAGGTGCACAGTGCAACATCGGTGCTAAGCAAAGTTGATAAAATTCTTCGAAAAAACTCAACTAATAACACTTAAAATTGAAAAAGCTCAATTTTTGAAATTTTTTCTACATTTGTCACATATCTTATGTTCAAGTGTTATTAAGGGAACTTTTTCTACCATCCATTGAGGAACCGATCGTAAATTGCGCCTTTGAAATTTGTGATTTTTCTCATTAAAAGTATTGCAACACATAACTTTGAAATTAGACATTTTATGTAAATTGAAATTGAAGAAACACTGACATCAAAGTTTAATATTGAAGCACTTCACTTCACTCACAGAGCTGGCGATTATTGGGATTTAAGGACGTTCGGTAATTTTTGTTAGGATTTTTATTTGTGTAGGTTTTTTCCTAAATGTGCTGCATGAATGTGTTGTGTGAAATTTAATTTTAATTGTTATTAGAAGAGTTTATTTCGAATAAGGTTATCAACTCTGCTTAGCTTAGACCGAAGCACCGATGACGTACTGTGCACATACACACACATATAGTATACTTTAGTGTGTTCAGTTCTTGTATCTTTCGCGCAAGCTGCTGCGTTGAGCATAAATTTTTACTTCTCAAATTATTTTAATAGTCTTCTCATTGTCGTCCCAGGCTGAAATTTTGAAAGAACTTAGATAAATTATCATTTATTAATATATAAATTTTTTTTTTTAAATTTTTAAAACTGACTTTCACAAAAATATTTTTTTTTTAAACTTTTATGCAAAAAAAAATTACTTTAATATTTGAGAAATTTTAAAGTTTTATTATACAAAATAAGCCTTTTGAAAATATCTTTAATATGAATCTAAAATCGTTGCTCTATCTCAAACTTAACCGAAGTTATGATCAAATGAAAATTAGTGCTCAAGAAAAAAACCGAATTTTTTCAATTTTTGAGTACCTGTAGCTCAGTAAACACTCGAAAAAAATAAAAATTACAAATTTATTTTCTAAGTTGTAGCCAACACTACGTGTATACAAAGTTTAAACCAAATCGGAGAGGGTCAGGTTGAGAGTGTTGATGAAAAGCAATTAATCACCCAATAACTAAGTTTTTTCATTTAAAAAAAAAAAATAAACTGGCCATTTCAGCCCTTGGAAGGACTTTGACCTAGCTTCTATTGATCAATTGTGTTGTGCGTGTTGTTAAATGTTTGATCACAAATGACCGAGAACTGGACCTACGTGTTTAATGCCGACTCCGAACGGCTTATGTTCTCAAGAAGCTTTACATGGCAATTTTTACTCTCTGAGGTTTGCCATTGTCTGCAGAGAGGTGACGACCGAACAGAAAAATTAATTCAATTTGAAAAACTTTCTGTCTGAGCTGGAATTGAACCCGGGCTACCGCAGTTCTTTAGCTTAGGAGCCACGCACTCTACCCACTAGGCTACGGCCGCCACATGTTTTTTCATTTTAGTGAAAATAAATTTGAAAAAAATGCAATCCGAATGCAAAAAAATAATTTTTTTGATGCAGATTGGAAGCCTTTTTTCCGGCTATAATTTCTGACAATTTATTTTTTACAACAATTACACAAGCCAATATGGTTACAAAATAACTCGATTTTTAGAGGTTATTTCAAACCATTCCAGCTCACGGATGGCTTTCGCTAGAGTCAAAATATTTGGAGTATCATCATAACATAAACCAAGTATTATATTAAGTAACTGTGCCGAACAACTTTTTTTCGTGAGGCGCCTTAATGTACATGACAAGCATTCGCATAAGTGCCTGGATATATTTTTAATCGAAAAATATTCTTTCGCGGAAATTTTAGTACGGGAATGTACCATACTAAAAGAACGTTCTGCAAAAAACAAAAGTCTTAGTATAGTTCTCTCAGCGGGAATGCGTTAAGCTAGTCATTTAAAAAATTGTTTCAAAAGAAAATTATGAGATCGTGTTTGAAAATAATGTTATTCGCGGTCAAAGATCGCGAAAATTGTTTTTTTTTTCTAAATATTTCGGTAAGTATTGGTCCAACGGAAATTTTTTTTTTTTGCTATGAAATAGTTTTATAGCTAATTTCACACAAAAAAGGTCATGTACAAAATTTTCGTAGGACCAGACCAATCGCATATCTTGAGGTATGCGGAAAAATTGGAATTAATTTGTAAGAACCGTTTAAAAAAATTAAAATTAAACGCAGTAGAAATTTTCAGCAATAAATTTTTTATTCTATTTTTATTTATTTATATTATTTATTTACGAAGAATGTCGTCATGTAAGAAAAAGTCTTTTAAATGCACTATATATGACATGATAACAACAGATTTTACCAATACAATGAATTGAACTTAAAGCTAACTTAACAATACATTATAAATTAATAAAATTTAGACTTAGTTGCTTATTATATTTTATTTAAGATTAAAAGCGATAAAAAGAGTTTTAAGAAAAGAATTTGAAAATTTCATGCTTAAAGATATGTTTATATGTAAATTTTGGTTTTTCCAGTAATAATTTTTTATTTGGTAAAAAGTTATAACTAAATGTCTATGGGGCATTTCATGTGAAGCGGACAACAAAAAGAAATTATATTCTGAAATTCGTTCACATTCCGCCTAAGTGTACTTCTAGAAAGTGTGATTGTAATCACACAAAATTTTTTTTTATGAGGTCTGGTTGTTAAGTTATGGGCTTTAACAGAATCGAAAAATATGAAAAACGAATTTTTTTGAAGCACTTTTTCGAAAAAAAAAATAGTAAAAAAATATTAAACATAGTGATTTATATTGAAATTTAACGGTTCTTTTTTATTATGAAATCAAATTTGAAACTTGAATTTTTTTCTCTTAGAAAAACGGAAGTTAAGATTTAAAATTCAAATTTTATTAATTTAGCCGGTTTTTTTTTTATTTTATTTTTAAAATATTTGTTGATGTATATAAATAACACAAACAATACCAACGCATTCACAAAAGAACTCATCCGAGCCGCCCAGCTTGCTTAAGCAACCCATCCGGACACCGCACAAAAGGGAATGCGTGAAATGCAAGCTTATTTCACCACCCAGACAGAGCTTGTGTTACGAGTGGAGCAACAACAAAGGTGCACTCAAGCACGAGCTCAAATGCATTTAGACAAATTAATATTCTATTGAAATTGAGGAAAATAAATCAGGAATAATAAGGGTTTCCAATTTTAAAAGTAATTTAATCCTGTAAAAATAATCCTTATAAAGATAAGAGATCATTTTATAATCTTAATAATTTTACAAAAAGAATTATCACTAGAACTAGTTCTTTTCACAAGAAGGCCATGAGCTGATGGAATAAAAGTGTGCAACTTTTTAGTTCCTGGAATGGTGATTGCAGAATCAAAACGGGACTGCAGAAAAACCCTCTGTTGTTGAATATCCATCTTTGGAGCAGTAATAAATGGCAGTTTTCTTTAAAGATGATTTCGCCCATTCGTACAATCGCACAGGTGTGATAATTGCTTCACTTGCGAAATGGGCGAAATCATCTTTAAAGCAAACTGCCATTTATTACTGCTCCAAAGATGATATTCAACAACAGAGGATTTTTCTATATTTTTTATTGCATGCGTTGGTATTGTTGGTGAAAATGTGTTGGCCGATCGTGGGTGTTATTGGATCGCGGTGAAATTCTCCCTCGTCAATGTTTATATTGTTGTTGCTCCTCGCGCCTCCATACAGGTACGTAAAACAAAATAAATATACAACTTATATAAACTGCAATAAGTGAAAAATAGAAGATATGTATTTTATCACAAATCAATAAAACGAAGATTGGTGCGGCAAAATTTATCTTAAGATTTTGCATCGTCACACCCATCATAGATCTTTGTTATAGCTTAAGTACGCTTAAACAGGTTAGCACATATTAAAATTGCAGTGTTTTAATAAGCTTTTACGCAAACCAACCGACCTAAGCAAGCGTCTTGTACCACGATCAGTGCGACACGTATAAACATTAATTCATTTATCTCTTAAAGTAATGCAGATCCCATTTTGAAATTTTTTTTGTGTTATTTATATACATCAATAAATATTTTAAAAATAAAATAAAAAAAACCGGCTAAATTAATAAAATTTTAATTTTAAATCTTAACTTCCGTTTTTCTAAGAGAAAAAAATTCAAGTTTCAAATTTGATTTCATAATAAAAAAGAACCGTTAAATTTCAATATAAATCACTATGTTTAATATTTTTTTAACTATTTTTTTTTTCGAAAAAGTTCTTCAAAAAAATTCGTTTTTCATATTTTTCAATTCTGTTAAAGCCCATAACTTAATAACCAGACCTCATAAAAAAAATTTTGTGTGATTACAATCACACTTTCCAGAAGTACACTTAGGCGAAATGTGAACGAATTTCAGAATATAATTTTTTTGTTCACTTCACATGAAATGCCCCCTATACTTTATTAATCTGTGAAAAAAGATTAGAAAAAAATCCCCAAAATATCATTTTTTGTATTTGACAACTTTTGCTTTTTGCAGAGTTGATAGGAAGTAAAATGTTGATTATGTTTGCAACACTGTTTTCGGCCGCTTGGAAAACACTAGTTTTTCAACACTTGGAAAAAACTAGTTTATTATATAGAAATAAAGTGAAAAAGTTTGTTGGTAAAATATTTTCCTAACCTGAAACACGACTTAATATATTCCTTCTTCCAAGAAGTAATAATAAACATCTAGTGTACTATTTAAACTATTTAATAGTTAAAACGATCATATTATGCTTTCGAGACTGTTTTAACTTTTTTCCCAGTGTGAACAGCCTGATTTTATTTCAATGCCGTTGTGTATAGCTGAATTTACTTTTCTGACCAAAAATGAAATAGGTAAAGCTTCTTTATGTCTAACTTGAGTGTTAAATGTCTGTAAAAATCCCCACTTACTTACCACTATTTTAAATACCAAGTAGATAAATGTATTAATCATGCCCTTTGACGGCCTCGATAATCTAGTGGTAGCACGCTTTATTGTTTCCCAGGGGTCCCGGGTTCGAATACTGGCTGGACCATGGTGTTCGAAAATGTTTTATTGATACAAGAAGGAAAGTACTCAAGAGACAGAACAGGAATTGGATGTTAAACCTAAAGATATGGTTGAGCCAAGTATAAACGCAAAAGCCAATTCAGGACCTGCAAGTGACCCTCAAGGAGTCAACATGAAAAAGAGGTAGACGAAGTAATAAATTGTTTTTAAGATCGACTTTGGGCAATGAAGCAGAGTTTTTCGGACGGATATGTCTTATGTCCCCTTATAAAACTGTTGAGAGGTAAAACTTTACTAATTTGGAAAAAGTCAACATTTCTTTTAAATAATAGAGTTAGAGGCAATTTTTTTTTTCGTAGCGTCTGATATCTGTTTTATGCTTTACAGAAAAATTTATAAATAACTACATTAATTGGATTTAAAACAATAATAAAACTGATTAAAATAACTTATATTAACACATATTTTTACTTGTCTCGCAAGTCACAAAGACCGGTCCCAGTAGTCACAGTTTGTAATATTTTCCTATAAAGGTAAGCATATTAATTTTTCTATTAAAATGTAGGCGTTTTGTACAAGTAGTACAACACAGAAGAAGCTGACTTGAATATTTAAATTGTTTTGCCTAAATTCTTATTTGAGTGTTCAAAGTAAGATGAGTGGAATTTTTTAGTGTCCCAGCAGTCACTTTCATTTAAATAATAAATGTTTCTCTTAGATAATATCTTAAAATAATACGTTTTTAATAAGTTTTAATTTTTTGGTCACGGTTAACTTTGCAGTGTATTTACCATATGATTATTTCGTCATGTCCCAATTTATCTTCAAAAGGAAAAATTATATATAATTAATATTTTGACAGGGAAGACTTAGAAGTAAAATTTTACATAGAAAACAATGGAAAAGAAAATAAAACAATTGCTCAAACTTATTTTATTTGAACTTAGCGTGTAGTTTATATCAAATAGCATGTTTTAGGCGTAAAAGTGCACTCCCTAAAAACCTTTTAAAAACGAGGTACAGTTTTGAAAAGAAGGAAATTTAGGCATTAAACGAAAATTATTTTTTGAGAAATTTGTAGTTTTTATATTTCCATAATATTTTGAAATTGCTTAAAATTCGGAATACTAAAGCTATTTTTGAGAAAAATAATAGCGTTGCATTTAATTTGATTTTTGAAATCAGCTACCCCAAATTAACTGAAGTACCAAATTTCATGAAGTTTGGACCACTCACTCCTTCTAGTTTTGTTCATCTTTTGTATGCGCTCAATCTACTGTGCGACGCACAGTGGGAGATTGTGGCCATATATCGAAAAATTAAAATATTTGATATTGTAAATTTTTTTTTTACTAATCGATAGGTCATACAGCAGATAAGAAAAACCAAAAAAATCACTCAGAAATCTTTTAAAGTTTGATCAGAAAATGACTTAAAATTTTAACTTTATTTAATGAAAAAATTTGAGAATATCACTTATTTTCACTACCTGTAGTTGTAAGTGTTCTTTTTTTTATTTTTAAGAGAACAGAGTTGATACGAAAAAATTATAAAAATATGATATTTAGTGTTTCTTAAACATTATTTTTTGTTATTATTAAAACAAATTTATTTTTTGTGATTTTTTAAAAAAAAATCATTTTTAGTGCATGAAAGCTAAAAACTTTGGAAACTTTGTAGTTAAAAAAATAAACATCAAAAACCAACTTTCCAAATTTTTCAAAATGGTATGCATTGTTATAAAAAAATATGGTTCTTGCCGCCGAAACTTGCCCGAAAGGGGGTTTTATGTGATTTTTTTCTCATGAAATATTATTTAAAATTTATTTTGTTATTTTCAGCGTTTTTTAAAAATGAATTTACATTAAAAATAACAAAAAGTGATGTAAATCATCACAATTAAGTTTGAATGAAGGCTAACAATTTTATTAGAAAATAGTAGGTGCAAACAGTCTAAGAACATAAGAATTATAAGAACATACATAAATAATATGTATGTATGTATCGAATGTCCAAAACATTTGGTATATATGCTATTAAAATAATGATGAATAAAGGAATGATTTTCAATTCTGCCAAAGCTAAAAACCCCACAGCCACTTGTATTCGGGTAAGTATATTCGAAGTTTTAAGGTTTTTTTTATTGATGACGTCAATTTGTTTAGATAACAGGCGTGGTTTTCTTTTAACTTCTTCAAATATCAATCTCAGAGAACATTTTGAGCATTAAAGGTACGCATGTTATGTAGTGAATCTATTTTTGAGGAATTTATGAAGGTTCTACTACTTTGATGACGTCATTTTGTATGGAAAGTAAGCGAAGTTTTCATAAGATTGTGCCAAATTTCAAACTCAGAGTGCATATTAAAAATTAAAACATATATCAAGAAATTCTTGTCATTATATTATTTCTTTGGTTATTTAAAGACATTTTACCCTTTTAATAAAGTCACTTTGTACGGGAGGTAGGCGTGGTTTTCATCCGATTTTGTTCAATTTAATATTAAAAATGGATATTAAATATCGAAGATTACATGCAAAATTTAATGTCCATATATTTATTTTTGTGAAATATAAAGAGATTTTACTGTTTTGATAAAGTCATTTTATATTTGGAGCTAGGCGTAGTTTTTATCTGATTTTGCTCGTTTTTGAACTTGACGTTTATTTTTTTTGAGACAAGCCTAAGTATTAAATTTCATAACGATAGCTTCAAAATTACGGTTGTAATTGTGATCACAGGCAGACAGACAGACGGACAAACGGACAGATGGACATGGCTTAATTGACTCGGGTGGTGACGCTGATCAAGAATATATATACTTTTCTATACCTTCTACGCCTCCTTATGGGCGTTACAAACGGAGTGACAGAAAAATTCGTATGTAAGGTGGGCGTGTCTGTGGATGGATTTGATCCAAACTTTTATACATTTCAAACTTAACTGTACAAAGCACTCATGCCAAACTTTAAAGCTCTAGGTTTATTTTAACTATTTTTACAAAAAATTCGTATGGGAAGCACTCAAACCAAATTTCAAAGCTGTAGGTTTATTTTTTTTCTATTTATGACCAAAACTTGTATGAAGTCCTCCCACTCTGCAACGCTTCAATTGTTGAGATATTAAATATCTTTTAAATTATTAATCACTTTGAACAACATATATTTTTAATGCATTTAATTCCTTTTTTACAAACTCATTAAAAACTTTTCCGCACTCTTCACTCTCCTACCGTGCCACCTCTAATGCACTTTAACAACGGACGTGTTTCCAGCAAAATTATTAGCTGATGAAAAACTGCTCATTTGGTAAGCACATTAAGTAGGCTCCCGTAATAGCGCACATCTTAGTCGACTCTACCTGACCAACCTGACTATTCATAACATAATACTAATACTTAGTTTGCGTTTCTCTTTGCATTTGTTTGTTTTTGCTTTGCCTCAAATTGTGAAATTCTTTTTTTCCAATAATTTGAGTTGTTTTCTCTTCGATACGAACACTTGATGGGCTGGAGATTAAAACTATTCACATATGTTTATAGTCACAGATCTTTCTGAATGGGAAAGATAAGGATTGATTGTAACATTCGAACTTCATCATGCTTGGTGATAAAATATTTCACAATAATGGGCAATTATTTCTTTCGGAAAGCTTACTGCTTAACGCTACCACTGCCGAAACGCTTGTTGGTAGGAGAAGACATAAAAAGGCCTATGATTTAGGACAAGGCTCATTTATGAGCTTTGGTTTAGGAGACTCAAGTCTTTAATGGAGTAAGCCATTTTCTGGTTTTTTAAGTTTACTCCTTTAAAATCGATTTCATATATAGCCCGTTGCATGGGCCTCCGCAGGGAAAAGGGGGCACTTGCCCCCCTAGACAGGAAAATTTCGTATATATCTTCATATTAAATCAAAAAAGCCGTAAGTTTAAATTAAAATTTCTTAAGAGAGAAGCAAAAAACTTTCTAAATTGTAAGTTGCGCTTCAATTTAGGGCTTTGAGAACTTTGTTAATAAAAACGTCGTTTTTAGTTGTTTAAGTGTAAAATATGTTCATTATGTATTTAATATATTTTGAAAAGAATACAAAAATACTTTTTTTTAGGAAAATTTATAAATAAAGCTGCGCTAAACCATTTATTTTAAAATAGTATGTTGTACCAGTTGCTGTAAAGCCGTGTTCAAATTACGTGTTTCTGTCGCGATTGCGACACCGCTCTTACTTTTTTTTTTTTTTGTAGAAGCGGCTGAAAAATAATGAATTTTATATGTATTTAAATACATTTATTTAATTGAGAGATGTGTCTCAGCTGCGACAAAAACGTGTAATATGAACAAGGCCTAATAAGTTATATTTTATTTACCCTTCTTTCACAAACACTTTTCAATTCGTATTATTAAATTAAAAAAATTTTTCTACGAATTTTATTCTTAAATACCTAGTTACGAAAAAAATACCTTCTGTTCAGCTGGGGTTGGAACCGCGGTTCTTTAGCTTATGAGCCACGTATTCTTTCAGTAGTCTACGGCTACTTTGCAATCACACATTTGCTTATGTTCGGTAATTGTTCGACAAACCAGTCTGAACGATTTCAGTTGTAAATTTTTTAAACTCAACTAAAACTTCGTGCCTTCTACGAATGATGAGTTCGGTCAACCTACGAATGAATTTTTTAGTATACTACGAATGTAATGAAAAAAATTACGAAGTTATTCCTACGAGAAATTGACGAATGTTAAGGATAATATCCCTTATTAGTAGAAGATCATTCTTCCTAGCAACAGATAGCAAGGAGCATTTAATTCAACAACGGATATAAACTTTGACGATAAGCAAATTTATGTGTTAAAGTCATTGTAAACAAGCAGAAGACAAAGTAAATAAATTTAATAAAAAATTTATGTCTTCTAAAGCGTCGGCTTGTTTTTCAATCATAAAGACGATCCAATTTGGATTTTTTAACTTTTCCTAAACTTAATAAAATGATAAACAAGCCTGCAGCATATAAATTTAAGAAAGTTGTAGCGGTCTATGCGAGAACAAATCTTTTAATTCAAAAGCGAAAGAAAAAATTAGGAATTTTAATAAAGTAGGCCAATTTTGGATCAAGGACTAATTTTTTAAAAAATCTTATATCATATTAAGCAAACGATTTTACATTAGGATTTGTTATAGTGAAAAGTTTTTTATGACATAAGCGTCAATAGGAAACTCGATTTGAAACAACCATTTTATACTTCTTAAAATTCACGTTATTTAGCGGCGCCCACTCAGTTTGAGAATTTTATGGACTTTTTTCACATCACGTTTTTGTATTAAACCAGGATTCAGAATCAAGCCTTGCAGGGAGGTTTTGGAATATGTTAAGAAAACGTATGAAACCCAAAACAAATAAAATATACATGTGCCTCTTTGTTTATTTATTCATACGTTTTGAATTAAAAAAAAAATAAATTTTTTAAATCATTCAGATAATAGTTGTTTCCGTACTCGATTGTAGGAACTTACAAGCTGATTGAACTGATTCATATTGGAAAAAGAAATAAGTAGATTGGTGTCAATGCGATGTGAGATCCGGTGAAAAATATCTCCCTTAGCATGCGGGAAACATTTCAGGAATAGCGACCACTCAAATTTTTAATTTTTGCGAATGATATAGATTTTGACCTCCTAAATCCAAATCTGAAAAATTTCGGTCCGCTCAAAATTGGTTAAGGAGTTTAAGGCTTCCAAAGTTAATAAATTACCTAAAAATTTAGTTTGTTTTTTTCAGTTTTCCAACAAAAAAAATATTGCTTAATATAAGTAAACTATTGTATTCTTATTATAAAAGTTGAAAACTTGGGAGCTCAATAGTAATTAATGCTATTTCATTTAAGGATATAGGCCTCACATTATTTAGTTTATCAAACTATTAAGAATTTTTGCTTTAGCAAAAAATTACTGAAATGTATTACAGAAAAAAGAAATTAAATAAAATTTTTTAATATTTCGGACATGATACGAGAAAAATTTTTACACAATCTTTAAAATATATTAGATTTTTTTTATGTTTTACAAGCGTGTACCAACCGGTGTAGTGTACGTATCATGTTTACAAAATTAGTACCAAAGATCGTACTAAATAGCATTATGTAGGTTGCATTTTGCTTATGTTCCTTCTAGATTCCTTTAAACCTTTGTCCTCCCCCCTATAAAAAATCCTGCGAACGCCCATGGTCCGTTGTATGAAAATTATATGGGGAGTGAAATTGAGCGTTATCAAAATACTTAAGCGTTACGTTTTCCTATTCAACAGACCAGAAGGGGATGTAACCATTACACAGAGGTTACACGAGACAGTAGTGTTAAGACAGTTGCAACACATTCACAAATTTTTACCCAAACACACTCACTTCTCCTACTGTCTGCTACTGTCTACAGTCTTTAAGGTGTAAGGTCGAGTTAAGCAAAAAATCGTTGTAGTGAAACCAACAACTTCTATTTGACAACTAACTTTATTGAGAATAAACTTTATACAAATGACTGTAATAATGAGAGTACGAATACTAACAAAATTACATACTTAAATGTATAGATGATATATATATAGATATATATTTATAAGTATATAAATTCCTGTATCTATTAACATAAATAGCTTATCCTTTGTATGTGATTTGTAATAAGTCCCGTACCAGTGGAGTACTATATTTCTTGATAGACTTAAGAAAGTATCTCATATTGTTCCTATACATAAATCTGGACCGAAGTAGGACGCTTGTAACTATAGACCAATATCTAAAATTTTTGCAATACATAAGCTTTTCAAAAAATTTGTTCACGATAAAAGTTTGCCATACTTTCTTAATGTTTTATCTGATTATCAACATGGACTCCGTGCAGGTAAATAAACTGCTACTAATCTAGTCTTTTTTTCAATTATGTATATTGTTACTCATTTTGTTAACCGTTTGCAAACTGATGTAATTTCCACTGACTAGCCTTTGATAATGCCAATCATGCCTTTTTAGTTTTCAAACTTGGCTGTTTGGGATTCAGGGGTAAATTTATTAATTGGCTAAACTTTTATTTATGTAACCGTATTCATTACGTAAAAATAAATTATTCCTTATCGTGTCCTATTAACGTGTTCCTCAGGGAAGTCATATTGATTCGTTGTTGTTTTTGCTCTCTATTAATGATTTTCCAAGTATTGTTAAATATTTACTGTTGTTTGCTGATGTTTTGAAATTGTATCATTCCGTTGAATCTGTAGTTGATTGCAGTATTTTGCAAACTGATTTCAATGAAGTTGCCTCATGATGTATTTCTAACAATCATTAGGGGTATTCACGATTCAGTGTACTCTGCAGTTGAGGAGTTGTGCAGTTAAGGTTTCGTGAACACACTTCACTTTTTTCAAAGCTGTCAAAATTTGCAATACGCACAACTGCGCAAGTCCTCAAATCCTCAAGTCTACTATAGGCTACAGTAGAAAATCACTTGTGCAGATTTTTGACGTACGTGTATTTTGTTTATGTAAAGTGCACAGGTCCTCAAATGCACTGGCAAGTGCACTAAATCGTGAATACCCCTATTGCCTTAATATCTGTAAATGCCAATCATTTTCCTTTTATAGAACCAGTTCAGCAATATTTCATGATTACAATATCAATTATCTCACTCTGAAAAGAGTTTATG
Organism: Dichetophora obliterata; assembly: GCA_963920525.1. Taxonomy (NCBI): domain Eukaryota; kingdom Metazoa; phylum Arthropoda; class Insecta; order Diptera; family Sciomyzidae; genus Dichetophora; species Dichetophora obliterata. The sequence goes on from OY986435.1 coordinate 169,451,179, forward strand.
TTCAGAAAAATAATTTTGGTTACATTATACCTGGAGCATGCTCTATGCTAGGATTTATTAAGAGTAGTTCTCAAGATTTCAGAAATCCTCTCAAATCTAAGCTACTGTTTGAAAGTCTGGTAAGACCAAACTTAAAATAGTGTTGTGTCATATGGAACCCATCATCAGTGTGACCAGAGTGGAATATAATATTCCACTTGGGAATATTTTTCTTTCAGAGAGCATATTATTTCCTCAAAAATATGCAGCATAAAAATTGGATAATTTCTTTGTTTTTCTACTTTTTGTCTAAATTAACAAAAATGTCCTTCAAAAAAGACTTAGATTAATTTTTGATTATACCTTGTAAAACGCAAAATAAAGCGTAATAAATATTGTCGAGCAAAGGCTTAAACAACATACACATTTTGGAATTGCTAGAAATCCCAATATCCAAGAAAATTCTTTTAAAACAAAAATGTTAAATCAATTGATATTTCCTTCTGAAATACCAAATTTTGATTTTTTTACTTCAAATTAAAATTTTGAATAAATGTACTCAAAGCCATTATGCATTAAAGCCTAATTGCATGAAGAATTTTAAGCTGAAAATTTTAGCGAGCGAATCTGATAATGTTAGATATTCCTGAAAAACTTTTGTTTGAACTTGCTTCTTCAAGTAAAACCTAGAATGCTACAAAATATAATTTTTGAAAACTCTTTAAAAGAATTCGACGCTTTTTAAGTTCAAAATATAAAAAAATATAACTTCTTGATAAGCAAAACAAATTATTATCTACCATGAACAAAAAAAGTCGACTGAGATGATTCAACAAATCCAAAACTTAACACTTGTTGATTGGAAAATAGAGGAAATCACAAGTACTGTCAACTTTTGGTCGCAAGCACACTTTTAAGGATGTCCAAATATTAAGTCCTTTTTCAGATTTAACAGAATTTGTGCTTTTCTTACTAAGTTTACCATTAAGAAACGCTGAGCTTGTGCGAATTTTTAGTTGTATGAAACTTAGCTAAAGCTAAACGTTTAGGGCCCCTCAAACGATACTACATGTCGGCTGTACTTGTAGTTCGATAATGTAACGGGACTTTTTTTGTTGCCCCTGCACACATCACACATGCTGGATAGACTTAATTATTTTTGAGCTCCCGAAGAGTTAACATCAAATAAAAATATAGTTTTGAATATTTATTTTTATATTTCTTTAAATATTCCATGCCACCACGATTATAGGTAAAGATAAAAAATTCTCGTCAAAATATAACATTTTTTAAATTCGGCAGTGTTGCTGCGAGATGTACTCCTCTGAAAAATTTTCATCAAATGAAAAAATGGATGGCCACGCACACAAATGAAACTACATATCGGATGTACTTACCAAAAAGTCAAAAATGTTTGTCTTCAGTAGTGTAACAATGGGAGTTCTGGCACAGATTTCCCGGTTCGAGTCTTTGCTAATTTGGAGGGCGCGGCCTAAGAGTATGCAATGAAAAATTGTTATAAAAATACGTTGCTTAAAAGGTTTGTGTCTCGGGATTCTGAGCTTTGTAGCTTGTGACGGCCTAAGAGTATGCAATGAAAAATTGTTATAAAAATATGTTGCTTAAAAGTTTTGTGTGTTGTGGGTTTCTGAGAAGATAAAAACTGTAGTAGGCACTTTGAAGTAATGTGATTCATCACGCATTGCTTGCTGAGTTGAATTTATCTTGAACTTGAGAATACAAACCATGTTCTTGACCTTACTCAACTATGTCGATATGAATAAAAATCAAAATAAAAACAAAAAAGGGTTGATTTATACATGAATCTTTTAATATATAGATACATTCTTATAACATTATAAGTAAAATATAGCTAATTTTATATTTTAATTATTCTTCTGATTTCGCTGGTTAGAGGTAAGTATTCAATTAAACGATCGTGGATTACCAAACAAGATAAGGCAGCAAGGTAGTTGTTAAGCATTTTAATAAATTTAATATGAGTTGGTTGACTAATGTAAAGACAAAGTATGAAAGCAGCAAAGGCGGCTGCGACGGCTGCGGGGGTTAATGATAAATTAAGCTAGAGAGTGAAAGCGTCATCATAAGCATGACCATACTCAACTGTGCTGATATAAATAAAACAAAACGAGTTGATTTATATATGAATCATTATTGTTCTTTTATTGATTTGTTATAAATAAATTGTGAAAAAATTGATTTTGTATTTAAATTATTCTTATGATTTCATTTGTTAGAGGCGTGTATTCAATTAAACGATCATGGATTAGCAAACAGTAAGCTGACGTTTTATCTGGAATCGGTTTGTTTGCTTCGGTGAAAAATTCAATTCGTACATCAATAGGTCCCGTTTTAACAGCTTCATTTTGATGTGTTACATCAACAACAATAAGCGGCGCTGTTGCCTTATATTTAACAACATTGAGCAATGGTTGAGGTTCCCGCATATAATAATAACTTTGTTGAAATTTTGCATACATATCATATAGAAGAGCATACTGCCCCATTTCAAAGCGCGTATTTAAATCATCATAGGGATATGAATCAGAGTTTAAATGAACTTTTAAATTAGTTATAATGCAATGATCGAATGTATTTCCTTCCTCTTTACTCCTCTCATTTTGTAGGCCAATGATAAGAAATCTAGGTCTTTCATTTTGCTGACTCAGTTTTACATTCCATAAAACCTTTGTACTTTTACTTTCTGAAATCCGAGGGTTTACATGACAGTCCCAACTTCGAAAAGCCATTAAAATAGGGTTTTCATTGTTAATTATCTTGTACATTTCCAATTTCGAAAAGTCTGATAGTTGTATGTGAGGCATTTTCCATGTTATATCCAGTATTGTCAATTTTAATTGATCTTTGGCATTAGTAGGATGATATGATCTATCATTAGATGAAGAACGTTGAAGGATAAGCTCATGCTTCGAATTTAATATTATTTTAGTGTAATCTTCGGCAAATCCCATCAACATTTTCAGCGGTATACAGCAACTAAAGTGATTTTTTTCTAAAGTTAGACTTTCATCAGGGCACCACCCAGCGTTTTTTAATGCATCACTTTCAGCTTTATTCAATGATACAAAATTTTTCATGGTGGATGAAGTTCCAAGATTGCGCGTACGATCAACTTCAAAACCATTAATTTCATATCGAATTTCATCAAACAAATATGACACAAAGTTATTTTTAAATTTCACACCTGTTGTTGGCACATCTTTTCCACCTTCACGTTTTACTATGAAGCCATGAATGTAAATCATACTCTCACTTGGTAGGACAAAGAGATCCTGATTTTGAATTGGTATACGAATCTCATCGTTATTGTTGAATGATTTTAAATATGGAGAGTAGCTATGGTAATCCCTCTTTATAATACTCTCATCATATATTGGTTTTTGAAGGACATTTAATATTTCGTTCATGATTAAAGCTGAAATCCCACGAACTTACAATTTTTTATGTTTAATGTTGACAACAGATTCTTTTTATATGTCTTCGATCGAGAGTTGATGTAGGACTAAACGGAAATACTATGACAACTAGTTATTAATAATTGTTAACGACTTGCCACATCTAACTGTAAAACTGTTTACTACAGTATCAGATCAGTATCAGATTATCATCAGAACAGCATCAGATCAGTATGAGATCAGTATCAGATCAGTATCAGATCAGTATCAGATCAGTATCTGATCAGTATCTGATCAGTATCAGATCAGTATCAGATCAGTATCAGATAAGTATCAGCACCCGATCAGTATCAGCATCAATATCAGATAAGTATCAATATCACTATCAGTGTCAGTTAGTATCTTCATGTTTTGAGCAAAATTTAATTTGAATATGAATAAAGAAAATTGTAAACTATTTTAGTAATTATTTAATACTAAATCGGGGGAAAATATGTATAGATGCTCAGTTAATTACGACTACTCATAATGTCTATAACAATCTCTTTAAGCGGAACCACGTCAACCCTTATTGGAAAATATTTTCCACCAATTGAATTGGCAACAAAATATGTTTGGGGACTTGTAGACTTTGTAACATTTAATTCAATACCCAATGTAGATGTCCACAACAATTTATTTCATATCGGGCCGCATACTATTACAATACCAGTTGGTTCATATGAATTTGAGGATATTGGGTTTTTCTTGAAATCAGCCGTAAGAGACCTTGATGATTCAATTTTCCTGGAAATTAAATCAAACAACAACACTCTTAAAATTGAAATTGTTTCCTCCGTGGACATAGATTTTTCAAAACCAAACAGTATAGGACAGGTGCTGGGATTCAGTATAAGAAAGTTGATAGTAAATGAGTTGGCGTATGAGGAATTTGTAGAAGTGGTTCCTATAGATCCGTTACAGGAGATAGAAAAAACGGAATATATACATATAGGTCAGTCAGATAAAACTAGAAAAAAGTTTGAATCTGATTTACCTTTAAATATTACAAATATAAACACAATACGAATTGAATGCAACTTGACAACCGAATCATATATTAACAACACATCAGTTCATACTATTCACGAATTTCCTCTCGATGTCTCACCAGGATATAAAATAAATGAAAAACCTCGAAATGTCATTTACTTACCCGTCAACTGTCAACAAATAAACAGCATAATGATAAAAGTCTTAAATCAAGACGGTGACCTTATTAATTTTCGAGGAGAAAAAATTTCTATAAGACTTCACTTTAAGCCAGAGTAAAAATAATGATCATTTACGCTATAACAACATCCGCTGCTCAACATCCGCTCAATGTTGTTGAATATAAGGCAACAGCGCTGCTTATTGTTGTTGATGTAACACATCAAAATGAAGCAGTTAAAACGGGGCCTATTGATGTACGAATTGAATTTTACACCGAAGCAAACAAACCGATATCAGACAAAACGTCAGCTTACTGTTTGGTAGTAAATACACTCCTCTAACAAATGAAATCATAAGAATAATTTAAATACAAAATCAATTTTTTCACAATTTATATATAACAAATCAATAAAAGAACAATAATGATTCATATATAAATCAACTCGTTTTGTTTTATTTATATCAGCACAGTTGAGTATGGTCATGCTTATGATGACGCTTTCACTCTCTAGCTTAATTTATCATTAACCCCCGCAGCCGTCGCAGCCGCCTTTGCTGCTTTCATACTTTGTCTTTACATTAGTCAACCAACTCATATTAAATTTATTAAAATGCTTAACAACTACCTTGCTGCCTTATCTTGTTTGGTAATCCACGATCGTTTAATTGAATACTCACCTCTAACCAGCGAAATCAGAAGAATAATTAAAATATAAAATTAGCTATATTTTACTTATAATGTTATAAGAATGTATCTATATATTAAAAGATTCATGTATAAATCAACCCTTTTTTGTTTTTATTTTGATTTTTATTCATATCGACATAGTTGAGTAAGGTCAAGAACATGGTTTGTATTCTCAAGTTCAAGATAAATTCAACTCAGCAAGCAATGCGTGATGAATCACATTACTTCAAAGTGCCTACTACAGTTTTTATCTTCTCAGAAACCCACAACACACAAAACTTTTAAGCAACGTATTTTTATAACAATTATTCATTGCATACTCTTAGGCCGCCACAAGCTACAAAGCTCAGAACCCCGAGACACAAACCTTTTAAGCAACGTATTTTTATAACAATTTTTCATTGCATACTCTTAGGCCGCACCCTCCAAATTAGCAAAGACTCGAACCGGGAAATCTGTGCCAGAACTCCCATTGTTACACTACTGTCTTCCATCGGACATGTCCATAAAAGTGGGTCGCAAAAAATATACACATAATACAGACTTACTACGGTACTATTTCGGGTATATTTCGGGCACATTATAGTTAAGACTCAGGCCAGTTTCGATACATATCAGCTACTTTATAGACACAATATATACATTTTTTCACGAGTCCTGTTCGCTGAAGCTCATTTTCATTCAGCTTAATATCAATATGCGATTAATTTTTTTTCATAAACTTCGCAGTTTTTCGTTACTACTCGTAGCTTTTAAAAATAAAATTGAGTTTGATACTCTGGACTTTTGTGCCTGAGTAGTTTGGTACGGACATAAATCGTTTCTCGGGGTCGGATGGACATGTAGTATCGTTTGAGGTGCCCTGTTAAGGCTATTCACAGTTTGAATACGCTGGTCTGCTATTTGTACGATTTGTTATTTGTACGCCAATTTACGTAAGCGTATTTTGCTTTGTTTTTGTTTGCATGTCAAACATCACAGGGTTGCATAATTTTTGAATATGACAGTCACATGGTGAATAGCCTTAAACTGTGAATAGCCTTTTTACATAAATGGTTAACTTTTAAAACTTGGCTACATGTTTAAAAAACGTGTTGCGATAACTGCAAAACACCATATAGCTTAAAAGAAAAGTTTAAAACCACGAAAGTTTATGAAAATAGCACAAAAAATAATTTTAATATTGATCTCGACGATGTTCCTAAATTTTAGTTTTAAATATAGGTATGTATCAGAGATCTGCAACGGATAGCTTTTTTGCGACCCTGAGTGTATCCGAAAAAAATAAGTACAAAAACCTACTCACCCTAAGCGCACGCAACTCGACTCATATTCTCTTCTACGAAGCTAGAATGCGGCAGCTCAAATAAATATAAGTATCCCATGGCAGAATAACCAGGTAGATGCAATTCGGAGAGCAAAAAACGAGAGCAAAACATTGGCGTAGCTATAATGTCACTATTGACAATTTATTTTTATTCGTTCAGCCATATGGATGTATAATTTACTCGTAACCGTATAAATAAAGCGAGTACCCAGATTTTTTGTGTGAAAATATAAGAAATATTATTAAAATCATTACAAATTTAATAAAATGAGCTGTGTTTATAGTTATAATACAGAATTAATTGTATTTTGGCTGTAAACAAAGCAAAGAAAAATTAAATTTTAATCAAATTTTCATTTGACTACTAGTTAGAATGTTCAGTAACCAATTTGTTTGTGTCGCTATGTACGGCTGCTTGAATTGACAAAATATATTTTGACATCATAGCTACGCATTTGTTATTGTTTTATTTGTCGTAGAGAGCATGTTTCTAGTGAGCCTACCTGGTTATTCTGCCATGAAGTATCCTAAGTCATGAGTCGGATCGGAAAAGATCGGGTTTTTTCGGTTCATAAATACTTATGGTTGTTGTCGTCTTGCTGATACTTATCCTACTTGCCGAAATACTCATAATCGACACAAGTAGCCGAATCACTCGGCTCATCTGCCACAGATATGAAAGAGAGCGCAGTAGAGCGCAGCAGTAAATAGTGAGCGAGTTTTTTGTATTTTTTTTGTGCTATTTTTTTTCTTAGCATATCTAAATGCTGAATAACAGATGTGTTATTCTTGTGTTGCATTTTGTGTTGATCTTACACAGTGAAAGCTGCGCATGAGGTAACGTTGTTGAGGCTTAAAAATAATACGCAGTTTCAATAGTATCGTGTCATTCATTTTCTGCAATCAGCAATTATTATTAAATTTGGAAGGTATTTTTTTTTATTTTTCTGTAACCTTAAGTTGCCAAATCACATGCGCATAATTTAAATTAAACTTATATTGCACGTGCTTACGCACAAGAAGCAAACAGACACGTGCGCCGCACAGTAATTGAGCCCCGTACAAAAGTTGTCAATAAATAGAAGGACTCATCGTAAAGCAATTAAATTTTGTGTATTATTTGGAATTTGCTTTATTAGAATACACACAAAAATATTTTTTAATCCGCCCTCAATCAAGCCTACCTCCCATACAACACAAATATTTAAAACGCCATATTTTTTTTTGTCTTGAACCAATACAAGAACCATTCTGTCAGAAATCTTCAATATATGTCTATCATAAAAAAGTCTATTTTGCCACGCCCACCTCCCATACGAAATTTTCCACTTCACGTGTTTTTCCGTATTATAACTTCAATGAAGCGCAGCATCTAAACTGTTTAAAATAGTGGTTTATAGTATTCCAAGATATTATTTGTTTACTTTTTATAAACACAGAAAAAATCATAAAAAAAGCTTATCTTTTCGTTTTTATTCCAAAAAAAAGGAGTGAACCTCATGCTTTTTGCCACAAATTGGCGCTGGTTGTAAATGTGATACTATCAACAGTTAAAAAAGATAATAGCATACTTTTTAGCATTGTGATAAAGTGAGCACAGGTCGTGTAGCATAAAAACATGGCTTGCATACACGGAGAAAGCTGTTTGCTAAATTAGTATTGTGGTTAAGCAAAACTTGCGCTTGATTCTCAGCCACTTCAAAATTATGCTAAATTTCAACAAAAACTAATCAAAATGTGCTATTCCACTTTATAATAACTAAGTAAATATTTGCTTGAATTAAGTAAAAATTTGCTATTCCCATTTATAATAACTTAGCAAATATTTGCTTGAATTAAGTAAAAATTTGATTTTCAATTTATAATAACTTAGCAAAATTTTGCTTGAATTTAATCAAAATTTTTCTTTTTCCTAAATACAAATTGATTCAAGCAAATTAATTTTCTCCGTGTTCGTATTCTAATTCTGTTGTTTAGAATCAAAGAATATATATTTCACTTTCAGCTAATTGAAGATGTTTGAAGAACATTTATTGACAAGGGAATTTAAATGTTTGAATAGTTTTGAAAGCATTTTATTGTGAAATTCATTAAAATATTTCATAGTAAGCTATAAGATAATGTGAATTAATTTAACTTTATACATATCATATTACTGTTTTACTAATTCAATTTAATTGTAATTATTTAAAAAAATATTTAATATATATTAACATAGCAAATTCCTAGACTGAGAAACACACTGTAGAATACTTAATTACTCTGTAAATATATTCTAGTATTTCAAAAGAAGAATTATAACATTTTAAACCATTTATCGTATTTAGTAAGTAAATGCTTTCACTATTTACATTAAAAATTTAACGATTTTAAATAAGAAAATATACCTATATATTAATATGCCGCACTTTCGTTAGAAGTGATCGTTAAAGAAAAAAATGCCTAAAAGCATACTAAAGAAAATGACTGTAGTAATAATCCTTGAGACTAAACATATCTACATTTTCTTCGAAACGCATTTACCAAATGTTGTTCAAAGACGCAAAAAACTCTGTCAGTTTTTTTTTAATCGCTCAACTTAAAGTCTAATAAAAACATTTCTTTATTTAATATATCGTCGACATCCGAAGATCATTATATTTTTGAATTCTAAAAATATTTTCTGTAAAAAAATAAATTTACGTTTTTTTGTCATATCAACTTTGCATAAGAAATTTATTGCAAAAATAAAAAAAAATATTTTTCAAGAATGCAAAAAACTTTTTCAGTAATGCTTTTTATACTTAAAAAAAACCAGAGTGCAATATGTTTTCTCAATTGTCTGTAATAACTCTTGAAAAATATCAATATTTTACGAAATTTTTTCAACATTTTTACGTCAATCCAATTTTAAGGCGTTTACACACATATATTTCTGATAAATATTTTGGAATCATGCGAGTTAGAATATTCTTAAACAACGCAAAGAAAAAAAATCACAAAAGAGATCATCAGTTTTTGTATTTATTTCCAACTTTTAACCACTGTGCGCCGGTATTTTGACTTTGTTTTATTTTTGTTTATAAAATCACAAGCGTTTTTATTGTTTTTTCCTCCATAGAGTGCAACAATAAAATACCAAGAACGATTTTTCGAGAAAAAACAAACAAAATATGAGAGCTCACATGGCCTGCAGACAAGTACTTACGAAAAGTGCATACGCAAAAAAAACTAATTAGCGCTAAGAGACGTTGGCAGAGAAGGAGCAGTACTCAGAGTACACTCAAGATACATTCGGATCGAGCGCCTTTGTAATAAACTGACTCAACGCACTCATTAAAAACGGCTCGAAGTGGATCGGATCATGCCGCTCTCGGATATGAGAATGTACTTATACCCGAAAAAATGCTAATGAGCCGAATGCCTATAAGCATTTTACACATATTATTAAGTATGGATAGAGTTGAGAACAGCACGACACTCGGGTATGATTTGAGTATCCGAATTCTGTCGGATACTCATTGCAGTTCTCTGGTATGTATGTTCATAAGTAACACTTGTGTGTTTTTGTTTTAAAATTTAAGTTTTCTCAATGAAAAAAAAATTACTTTTCTTAAAAGAATATAATATTACTAGATGGCCTGGCAGACGTTGTTCTTCGCCTTCCTGTCTTTTTTTTCTGTCTTCACAAATATTTGTGAAGTTTTATAGGTATGTCCGTCCTGTTGTGTAAATATTAATTAACTGGATTATGGTGCCACCTATCGGCCTAAAGGCATAAACCATTGTCTCGACAACACAAATATATTGTGCAAATATGACCTCAATCGGTCATGTCGTTCATAAGTTATGCGATCACAAACAGGCCCAACGATTTTATATACATAGATTACATTTTCGTAATCCGCCGCCTATCGGGTTCAAATTTAGAATTTATGTTTATATAAATACTATATGGTTTGAATTTGAGCCAAATCGGTCCATAGATAAGAATTTTCGAAAAAGCTACCCAGCGCCACTTAGGGGGTCTAACATAAACAAAAACATTCCGGAGCACCACATGAACTAATGGTGTGAATATAAGGTGGATAGCTTCAATAGCTCAGCCGTGATGGACGGACATGCATACTCAATCACCATCGATCAATCAACTCAATCAACTCGATCACCAATGATTTTATACATATATAAATGGTAAATTTTCGTAAATATCTACCCCAGCGCCACCTACCGGGTCCAAATTTTCTCAAAGATTTATTTTTTATTGAAACAATATGTGAATTTGAGCTAAATATGTTAATAAATAAGAATTTACGATTCCAGCACCACCTAGGGGGATCTAACATAAGCATAAACCATCCGGAGCACCACACGAACATACGGTTAGAAGTAAGAAGTTTATTGGAATGTTTTTAGTTTGCTGCTATGGACTAGCTATGTTTAAGTCGTTGCTCGTTAATCGCACGATTCAACGCTGTCTGGATGATGGTCAGTATCGTCAGGCTCTGGGCATTGCACTGGAAACACGTCGTATGGATATCTTCGAGGAATCCATTATGAAATCTGATGATGTAGGTGCCATGTTGGCCTACGCTTACAATGTAACAATGTCATTGATACAAAATCGCGGATTTCGCAATGAAGTCTTGCGTTGCCTTGTGCAATTGTACCGTGATCTTGGGGTTCCTTATTATGTCAACATGTGTCAATGCTTGATTTTTCTGGAAGATCCATTGGCCGTGGCCGAAGTACTTGATAATTTGACACGTTCAGTAGTAGAAGCTAACAACTTGATGGCATATCAGATAGCTTTTGATTTGTATGAGTCTGCCACATTTCTTTGATTAATTGCATGAACAGCTAATTTTGACAACTACCCATCGCCGCTCGTGTAAAAAAAGCCAGTCTACGCCATTACCTTGTCAGTAATTGTACCATGATTCCACTAACTGATTATTTTGCTATGGTGCACACTATGAGATATCGTAATTTTTTTCCTACAGGGTTAGGCTGGCTCTTTTTCAAACGCCTCCTAAGCAATCGAACTGTTAAAGTTTCTAGTGTGCAAACGAAACGAAAGTGATTTTGCATTTTTCTAAACAATTAAGAAAATTTTCAGCTTCTCCAAAATCGAAAATTATTACTGAAAAGATTGCGCAACTTTATATAATAAACACTTTAAAAAATAGTTTATATTAGTTTCAACAGTTAAAAGTGGAATATTGAATGGAAAAGATCGTAAAAACAGGTCCAGCAATTTCTTATTTGAGGTTAGTACAAGTTCAAACTAGCTGGTGATGAACTAGCCAAATTGCTAACAATTAAATTTTGATAATTCCAGTTCAACAGCCAAGTCAAATATGAGTCTTACATCAGCAGCAGGGATTATTTCCTTGCTCGATGAACCCATGCCCGATTTGAAGGTTTTCGCACTAAAAAAGCTGGACAATATTGTTGATGAGTTTTGGCCCGAAATATCCGAGTCTATTGAAAAAATTGAAATGTTACATGAAGATCGTGCATTTTCTGAGAATAAGCTGGCTGGCATGGTTGCCTCTAAGGTATTCTACCACTTGGGCTCTTTTGAGGACGCACTTACATATGCGTTGGGTGCAGGCGAGCTATTCGATGTAAATGCACGTAATGAATATACCGAAACAATCATTGCTAAATGCATTGATTTCTACATTGCACAACGTGTTGCCTTCATCGACAATCCCAAGGAAGCTAAGCCAGTTGACACACGCTTGCAGGCAATCGTTAATCGCATGATTCAACGCTGTCTGGATGATGGTCAGTATCGTCAGGCTCTGGGCATTGCACTGGAAACACGTCGTATGGATATCTTCGAGGAATCCATTATGAAATCTGATGATGTAGGTGCCATGTTGGCCTACGCTTACAATGTAACAATGTCATTGATACAAAATCGCGGATTTCGCAATGAAGTCTTGCGTTGCCTTGTGCAATTGTACCGTGATCTTGGCGTTCCTGATTATGTCAACATGTGTCAATGCTTGATTTTTCTGGAAGATCCATTGGCCGTGGCCGAAGTACTTGATAATTTGACACGTTCAGTAGTGGAAGCTAACAACTTGATGGCATATCAGATAGCTTTTGATTTGTATGAGTCTGCCACACAAGAATTCCTTGGAAAAGTTTTACAGGCTCTCAAAGAAACTGCACCTATTCCAACTGCACTGCCCAGTACATTTAAGCCACAGGGCACGGAAAGTGGTGCCAATGGCGCTGAGGAAACCTCAAAAACTGATGAGGAAAAGGCAAAAATTGCCGCTGAGGAAACAGCTGCTGCAGATGATGCTGAAGGTACTCTTTCTTTTGAAATAATGCTTGTTTAATCAAATTCCTCCGCTAGTTCTATATTGAAACCAGCTTCAACTATTGAATATTTATTTGAACAAAATCAAAGTTAGAATTTTCAGAACAAAGAATTTATAAAAATTATTTTATAATGACGCTAATATTAAACCGAATTGAATCATAACGTAACCATCTTAATGTTAAATCTTCGTCGTCTTTGACTTTCAGTAAGAGGTTCCCTAATTAAATGTTGAAGATTCTCTTTTAAAAGAAAAACTTATCAAATAGAAACCAGACATTGATTATAATCAATAATTATTGAAAAGATTTTGATAATGATTTTAATAATGAAGATAGCGCCATATTTTCGGTCAGATTGGCCGAATAACGTGTGAATATTCTTAGTTTTCCCACTGAAAGTCTTATTCTTTCTGACATTTTAATATCCTCCACAAAGGCTATGATTTAGGATTAAAAGATTTTTTTAATATAAGTACTGAACATTTTAAACACATACATTTAAACACACATTAGGGCGGAGCGATTATATATGAAAAGAAAAAGTACCATTTATTTGTATAATTCTAAAAAAAATATCTCAGTCATTTGAGTTTAATGCTATATATGTTCATGAAGCAATAGGGTGCAACAACAAGTTCTTTGTAGAACAAACCACCAATCAGACAAGACAGACTGTTTCGTTGTTGGCTACATCAACTCCTCTGTAGTTTCTGCAGTACCATCCACTTTGATAAGCTTATACGAACACATTCTGGTTAATAAAAACAGAATTTTTGTGTTGTATGCCGCCTTTCAAAGCAATGTTTTTCTAATACTTTCCAAAAAGCAAAGGTTCGAAAGAGCGACTTCATAGATTTTAAAAAGTACTCTTGTATCGAACTGGCTCAGGGGGGGATCGATAGATATGGTATCATACATTAACGATACAAAAATTTTGAAAGGATAGCACTTCATCTTTCTACTCCGGTTTTGAGCCAAAAACGGGAGATTTTTTAAACGATTTTTTACAAAACTTCTAATGAATGTAATTGATAAATATTGGAGCGATGATTATAAATATAAACTTTCATCACGATATGATCCCATTCTCCAACTGCAGAAGGTCCTTTAAAATAATGGATTTCTAAAATTATTTTATTGCAATAAAAATGAGCAGAATGAATACATATAAGGTAAAAAATCTTCTATACAAAATTTTGTCTCGATATGACATCTTCAATATTTCTATCAATATTGCAGTCGATTTGATTAGATTCATAAACGCTTATTCTGATTCTGTTTGATCTTAATATATGTAGTGTTGAATAAAAAAATATGCATTTTTAGGCATATTTGAGTAATTATTAAAAAAGAATAGATCAAGCCTTCAATTAGGCTTGAATGATATAGTAAGCCCTTATCTATAACTTCACATTGCTTAAGTAGTGTGTTCGTATGTAATTTTAAAAAATGTTAAAACAAATTTTAAGAGTCTAGCTTTTATAGAAAATGATGCAAAATGCTGATCATTTAATTTTCAGCCTGTAAAAAATAAAGAACTTGTCAACTACCTAATTAATGAAAAATTTGAGTTACCTGTAAAAATTTGCAATAAATGTAAATTTTGGCAGAGTTCCTAAATGCATTTATGCAATGCATCAGTGTGTTTTATTTTGAATTAGTGCTAAATTTAGTTACAAAAACTACGCAACTATGTTGATATTCTTAAAAATAGACTAGTTGCGCAGTTTTGTTTAAAAACTTCGGACCAATTCAAAATAAAACACACTAGGGCAGTTCACGATCTTGTTGCATCGTTGCAAATGCAAAATAAACAGCTTTTACAAAAACAAAAAGCATTGAAAAGCTTTTGCTACATATGCTCAAAATAAACAGCTTTTACTAAAACAAAAAGCATTGAAAAGCTTTTGCTACAAATGCTTTTTGTTTTTGTAAAAGCTGTTTATCTTGCATTTGCAACGATGCAACAAGATCGTGAATTGCCCTACTGATGCATTGCATAAATGCTTTTAGGAACTCAGCCTTTGTCATAATTACAGTTGCATTTGAAGATTTTAAAATAGCCTACAACCTATTCAAAATATATTCCAAATTTCATTAAATTCTGTTGAAACATGAGAGATGTGTTTATATTAGTAAAGATTAGCATTTTGTATATGTTTTCATAAAAGCTCGACTCGCACAATTTTAATGTTAAATTTGTTAAAATAACATACGATTGCATAATCAATGCAAATCAAACATTGCTATCAAACGTTATAAGATTAGAAACTGTAATCTACTCTATCTTTCAAGTCTATTTTGAAGATTTTACAAGAGTCCAATAATTTTTAATCATGACTTAAGAATGCCTTAAAAACTCGTTTTACATTCATTTAACCTTATATCTCCTAAGATCTAATAAAGATAGAAAATATTTGTTGCCAGATTAGGAATCAGAGATCATAAATCTATTGAAATTGACTACAATATTGAAAAACATAAAATTTTCTTGGACACCGTGATGTTTAAGGATATTTTAGAATAGGAAGATATTATATCATGCTCAAATATTGAATATGCACTTTTATATCTTATAATTATTGATCTTATCATGTTTACTGCGATATAAATAATTTTAAGAAATATGTTCTTTTCAAGGACATTCTTAAGTATGCATTTGGGGTCAGGCCGTAATGAAAATTTGTATGTGTTTAGTTTATCCTATTATCAGCTGATTTGCACCTAATTTTTAACATTCTGGAATAAGAAGATGACTTATCGCGAAAAATGTCATATAATCAATATTTGGGTTAGTACAACTTCATCTCAAAATCTTTGCAGTATAATTTTATTTTATAATGTATGTAATTTTTAAGGATATTTTAGGAAGATGTGATCAGAATAAAAAGAAATTTTGCGTACCTCCATTTCATGTTTCTTCTAACTGAACCACTTCTTAACCTTTTTCATACAATTAGTTTTTCATGATTAGACATAAAAATGTCCTGATTTTTTAACTTGATGCAATCAGATCGAAATTAAATTTTGTAGTTTACATGTTTGTTACAATACCTGTCGAATGTGCCCTGAGCCAAATCGATTCTAAGCACTTTTGAAATTCGCTCCGTCCTAGTGTATATATTCAAACGGAACGAATGTCATGTTACTAGAGCAGATCAGATGAAATTAAGATGCAATTAAATAGGTATTCTGGCTTATAAAAAAATATATTTTTACATTTACCAGAGCGAGTTAAATTTGAACATCTTTTATGTGGTGATATCTCGTGAAAAGCTTTTTTATATTTTATTCCATCATCCATAGCTAGCACTTCAGATCTAGTGTCTAGGACTCAATATAGTCTTTCTCTCCGATTAAAATTGTAGAGCTTGTCTTCTGCGAATTCTTTTAACATCAACTGTCCTATTCTAATACTATTACCATTATTTCACGCACTGCATTTATATTGTCGCAGATTTGCTGAAGTTAGACAGTTATTGATAATATTCTTCTATTTAACCATAGGATCAGTAGTTCCCAATTATTTCCCCAAACATATGTTCCACTAGAATCTTCCAAAATGCACCCTTGAAAATTTATTCCTTTTTGTGTTTGATTTAATCAACAACAATCTTTTGTTTTTTCTTCTTGTTATTTTTTTAAAGACGATGCTAAAATAGAACGCACTATCGATTCACTCAATGATTCCGAGAAAGCACATCAAAAAAATATCGAGAAACTCATTTCAATTTTGTCTGGTGAGGTCACCATCGATCTTCAGCTGCAATTCTTGATACGCAGCAATCATGCCGATTTACAAATCTTGCGTGGCACTAAGGAAGCGGTGCGCGTATCCATCTGTCATACCGCCACTGTTATTGCTAATGCATTCATGCATAGCGGCACCACATCCGATCAATTTCTGCGCGATAACTTGGACTGGCTAGCACGTGCCACAAACTGGGCTAAACTTACAGCGACCGCTTCATTGGGCGTTATTCATCGTGGCCATGAAAAGGATTCGCTAGCACTTATGCAAAGTTACTTGCCGAAAGAAGCCGGTCCTAGTTCTGGCTACTCTGAGGGTGGCGGCTTGTATGCTTTGGGCTTAATTCATGCCAATCATGGCGCCAACATTATCGATTATCTGCTGCAGCAGCTAAAAGACGCTCAGAATGAAAATGTGCGTCACGGCGGTTGCTTGGGTTTGGGCTTGGCAGCCATGGGCACACATCGTCAGGATTTGTATGAGCAATTGAAATTTAATTTGTATCAAGATGATGCAGTAACCGGTGAGGCTGCTGGTGTGGCCATGGGCATGGTTATGTTGGGTTCGAAAAATGCACAGGCCATTGAAGATATGGTTTCGTATGCGCAGGAAACACAGCATGAAAAAATTTTGCGTGGCTTAGCCGTGGGTATATCATTGACAATGTTTGCTCGTCTCGAAGAAGCTGATCCGTTAGTCACGAGTCTGTCAACCGATAAGGATCCAGTTTTGCGTAGATCAGGCATGTACACCATAGCCATGGCCTATAACGGCACGGGCAGTAATAAAGCTATTCGTACATTGTTGCACGTTGCTGTTTCCGATGTCAACGATGATGTGCGTCGCGCTGCTGTCACTGCAATAGGCTTCATTCTCTTCCGCACTCCGGAACAGTGTCCCTCGGTAGTTAGTTTACTAGCAGAGTCGTATAATCCGCATGTGCGTTATGGCGCTGCCATGGCTCTGGGTATTGCCTGTGCTGGTACTGGTTTACGTGAAGCCATTGCATTGTTGGAACCTATGGTTAAGTTTGACCCCGTTAACTTTGTACGCCAGGGCGCTTTGATTGCTTCAGCAATGATACTTATTCAACATACCGATCAGACTTGCCCCAAGGTGACATTCTTCCGTCAACTTTACGCTGAAGTAATAAGCAACAAGCATGAAGATGTTATGGCAAAATATGGAGCTATACTCTCTCAAGGTATGTTGAAACTTGACATATTTGCTTAATTATTTATTTCTAGCTTGAATTGTTTAAAGGTATTATCGATGCTGGTGGACGCAATGCCACTTTATCCCTGCAGTCGCGAACGGGTCACACTAATTTACAGGCTGTCGTTGGAATGCTTGTGTTCACTCAATACTGGTATTGGTTCCCCTTGGCACATGCCTTGTCCCTAGCATTTACACCTACTTGCGTGATTGCTTTGAATTCTGAACTCAATATGCCTAAAATGGAGTTCAAGTCTTCTGCAAAGCCTTCACTTTATGCTTATCCTGCTCCATTGGAAGAGAAGAAATCGGAAGAACGTGAAAAAGTTGCCACTGCTGTGTTGTCTATTGCAGTGCGTCAAAAACGTCGAGAAACTGCTGACAAAAAGGAAGACGACAAAATGGATGTCGATGAAGATAGCAAAGATGCAAGCAATAAAAAAGAAGATGATAAAATGAAAGTCGATGAGCCCCTAAAAGGCGATAAAAAGAAGAAGGACGACAAAGAAAAAGAAAAGCCCAAGGATGACGATAAAGATAAGGAGGTATCATCAACATCTAGTGCTGCAGACAAAGAAAAAGATAAGGACAAGAAGGAGAAAGATGAAAAGAAGGAAAAGAAAGAACCGGAACCCAACTTTGAAATTTTACAAAATCCTGCACGTGTTATGCGGCAACAGTTAAAGGTGCTCAGCGTTGCCGATGGCACATCGTTTGTTCCTTTAAAAGATGTCACTATCGGCGGTATCATTGTCATGCAGCACACGGGCAAAATTGACGAGCAGGAACTGGTTGAACCAGTTGCCGCCTATGGACCTAAAAATGAAGATGTCAAGGAGCCCGAGCCACCAGAGCCCTTCGAATATACTGAAGACTAAAATTAAATTAAAATTACTTCTATTTGCAACGTAAATAACACAAATATATACCTTGTATTATTAATTACTATACACTAACATATTTAATTAATTCGAGTTTTTAATAAAAAATCTTATTACTTTAATTAAAACAAGCGACATGAGTCAGATGAATGGTGTTTTGAGATTTTGGAAGAAGCTAAATTTTATGTCTATTTTAATGGTTTCCAAAAATAAAAGAAATATCGTATTTTCTAGAGCGATAATAAAAAATTCTTGACTGTAGCTAAATGGGTTTGTGTGTCGACAAAATGAGGCACCAGTAATGGAATTTCCAAATATTTAACGATAATAATCTTTATACTGCTTGCGTATGCTGATGACATAGATATCATTGGCCATAATACGCGCGAAGTCAGTGCAGCATTTTCCAGATTAGAAAGAGAGTCAAGTCGAATGGGTCTGTCAGTGAATGCAGATAAGACGAAATACTTAGTGTCAACAAACAAACAGTCCCAGCGTCTTGGAACCCACGTTACCGTTGACAATACCTCTTTCGAGGTTGTGAAGAACTTCGTTTATCTGGGATCCAGCATTAACTCAACCAACGACATCAGCATTGAGATCAAACGAAGAATAACTATTGCCAACAGGTGTTACTTTGGGCTCAGTAGGCAATTGAGAAGCAGAGCCCTCTCTCGACGAACGAAAATCACGCTCTATAAATCGCTCATCATGCCCGTCCTACTTTACGCATCACAAACCTGGACGCTGAGCAGTTTAGATGAAAAGACTTTAGGAGCATTCGAGAGAAAGATTCTTCGTAAGATCTACGGACCAATCTGCGTCAATGGCGAGTACCGAATACGGTGGAATAATGAACTGTATGAGCTGTACGCTGACATCGACATAGTCAAGCGCATTAAAATCGAGCGGCTTCGCTGGCTTGGTCATGTTCAGCGCATGAAAGACGATGCTCCAGTGAAGAAAACATTCGATTCGGTACCCAGCGGCGGTCAACGCAGAAGAGGACGACCGCATCTTCGTTGGAAAGACCAAGTAGAGGATAACCTGACGAAGCTTGGAATTTCCAACTGGCGCCAGCAAGCGAAAGACAGAAATGGCTGGCGCAAATTCTTAGATGAGGCCAAGACCGACATACGGTTGTAGCGCCAACTAAGTAAGTAAGTAGTAAGTAGTAATCTTTGACGTTATCGGTCATTGAGCGTGCCACGTTCATAGAAAATCATACCTATCGTGAATAATTTTTCAGGCGGAATCGGAAAAGGGAGTTTTCATTTTTAAGATAAAACTCAAAAACATTTTGGAAATTTTTAATGCAAATTTTTTGATCAACCGTAGATGAACATATGCATTAATAATTTCCAAAATGGTTTTGAGCTTTATCTTAAAAATTAAAACTCCCTTTTCCGATTCGTCATTAAATTTCACTACAGATTCAACTTAAGCTGAGTGTGAAAATATTTGATAAATATTTGGCTTATCTAAACTTTAAACTGTTTTCTTAAGCTCACAAATGTGGTGTTAAGGGCTCGATATGCATTTGTATTATAAATCAATATCTATGAAAAATTTTTTTGTCTTCATGCATATTGCTTAAGGAGGGGGGGGGAGGTAAGTTTTTAAAACATTTTTTTTTGTTTTATTTGTTTTTTTAATGTATAACATGTCGAGAGGATTGTGTCAAAATTTCAAGTAAATCGGAGCAAAACTAACGAAGATACAGCGCTTCAAGCGACCTGCCCTCATACTGGAATGTTGGAGTATAAAAAATTTTAAATCGATTTTCCCAAACATGTAATTTTTAAAGTCGGTGACCACGAATCCGAAAAAAATACTGAACCGATCATTTTGAAATTTTGAACATATGTTCTACATACAAATAGCTATCAACTGACGTTAAGTTTTTAAATTTTTCAATAATATAGTATCAATCTTACAATAACAAATAGGTCTATTTTTAGGTAAAAAATCGACATCTCAACTTTGAAATTATGCAAAAAATTTAAAAATTGATAATATTGGGGGTTGGAATTAGTTTTAAAGGTTTTCTAAGAGATGGCGTAACTATCAATAGATCGCATCGGGCACACCTGTGACTATATTCATTTCAAACCACATTGTCTAAGCTTCATTTTTCATTATGTGTCATTCCACTGAAGTGTAAACAACATATATTTTTTTCTCTGTGAACATGTCGACTTTCGTTCCAACAAAACGCAATTTGCGGGAAGGTTTACTTTTGTGCTTCCATTTGAAGAAAAAAGCGGTTGAAGCACAACGCACGCTTACTGAGGCTTACGGGGACTATGCTCCATCGATTTCTACTTGTGAGTACTGGTTCCGTCGGTTTAAAAGTGGTGATTTTGATACGGAAGACAAAGAGCGTCCGGGCCACCCGAAAAAGTTTGAAGATGAGGAATTGGAGGCTTTGCTCGATGAAGACCCGTGTCAAACCCTTCAAGAATTGTCAGAATCATTGGGAGTCGACTTATCAACGGTCGGCAAACGCTTGAAGGCCATGGGAATGATTCAAAAGCAAGGAAATTGGGTGCCGTACCAGTTAAAGCCGAGAGACGTTGAACGGCGATTTTGCATGTGCGAACAACTGCTTCAACGGCATAAAAGGAAGAGTTTTTTGCATCGTATTGTCACTGGCGATGAAAAGTGGATCCATTACGATAATCCTAAGCGAAAAAAATCGTGGGGACCACCCGGCCATGCATCAACATCGAGGTCCAAGCCGAATATTCATGGCGCCAAGCTTATGCTGTGTATTTGGTGGGATCAGAAGGGTGTCGTGTACTATGAGCTGCTAAAACCTAACGAAACCATCACTGGGGAACGCTACCAACAACAATTGATGCAATTGAGCCGAGCATTAAAGGTTAAACGGCCGGAATATGCCAAAAGACACGACAAAGTGGTTTTTCAACATGACAACGCACGGCCACATGTTGCAAGAACCGTCAAGGAAACGTTGGAGGCGCTGAATTGGGATGTGCTACCCCACCCGCCTTATAGCCCAGACATAGCCCCTTCCGACTACCACCTATTCAGATCGATGACGCATGGCTTGGCTGAGCAGCGCTTCACCTCGTAAGAAGTGAAATACCAAAAAATGGGTCGATTCGTGGATTGCCTCAAAAGACGAATCGTTCTTCCGGCGCGGAATCCATATGCTGCCAGAAAGATGGGAAAATGTTGTAGCTAACGATGGACAATACTTTGAATAATATACATTGTACCGTTGTTTCTAAATAAATGCTCAAAAACCGAAAAAAAACCTTTAAAATTAATTCCAACCCCCAATATAAAAAACTCGACGTCACACAGAGGTGCAAAAGTGAGTTTTTCGCAATTTGGCGGTCAGAAATCTATAACTTCTAAGCAGTTTTCGGCATATGAAAGAAAAAACTTAGCCCTTTAATATAAGGTATCAAAATGGTTCCTGAAATTTCGTTTACTACTTTTTTTTTTTGGTAGGAAGTAGATTTTTTGAAAATTTTTATATATATGTTATGCCGTGCAACGCATTGTAGGCGTGGTTCATATCCGATTTGAATCGTTTTTAAATATGTTCTTTATTTTGTAAAGGAGAAGATGTGTGCCAAGTCAATATCTCAAAAACTATGACATTTATGAAGCTTTTACCATATAGATGACGCTACTTTGTATGGGAGGTAGACTGGTAAACATATAGAATTTTTTTTTGTTGTTTTTTGCAACTTAACAATAAAATATGTACTTGCCTTTTGTATGAGAACTTGATATAATATCTGCGATTTTCTCTTCTCTATTTTTTTTAATCTGTTTTTTTGAAATTTTCAAAAGTAAACAATTTTAAATATGAAGGTTTTATTTTTGTATAGAATGTTTTATTGAATTTTTAACATTGTATGTGTATTAATAAAAAGCATAATTTATCTAAGGCCCTTATGAGCTGTGTTCGATCTTCGACTGTAGTCGAATGGCCTGATCGAACGAATTTGCATTTGGTATTATAACGTGCTTTCGACAAAGAGTAGCGCTATTGTGAATTTCGTTCATTTTGTTTCTTCACGGTAGTATATTTCTATCAAGTGATTGTTGTTTTATTTCAACTAAATACGATTGGTTTGAAAGTTCATTGCAAAAAATAAGACAAAAAAGTTATAAATATGACGAAAATAATTTCCATAAGATTCGACGCTTCGTCAGAAGAGGATGAAAGCTTGACGGAACTTGACGGATAGAAGTAGAAAACGGTTGAGCAACGCTTTTTTTAGCTTATCTTAAGCCACTTTGCTGTTCTAACTGGTGGTCCTAAGCAATTTAATACTGGCGTGAGTTCTTCCCATTTCTTTGTCGCCTGAACTTTGGAACAAATATCCTTTGCAATCAAAGTTTGCCTCCATCAATAAGACCATTTTTTCTAACTGTGATTTGTTGCTCACCACCTTAGACCTGCATAAAAATTACAAAAACAGTTCAATATTAGATCAATACAGTACAACATTTTCGAGGTTTTGAAATGTGCACAAACTTTTGACTTTAGTTTCTGAAAGTACTGATTGAAAGTAGCAAAATGCCATTTGGATTTTTCTGGATTAGCTAACGTTCGGTTTTTGTCGTGTCATGAATATTTTTGCTAAAAACTTAATTTTGAGCATTTTTTCAGAGAAATTGTAATTTTTCCGACGGCTATATCTCTTTAACCGAAGGAAATTTTGTTTTAAGACCTTTAGAATAATTATAGGTATAGACCAGGAGAAAAAACATTTAAAACAAACTGGTTTGAAAAAACAACATCTAGTGATTCAAAACCGCAAAATTGTTGAAAAATGTGTACCTCGCCTTTGGTTTATTCTTAAAGAAACCTATGTTATTTTAAAAAGAAATGTATAAGATTGAATTGTTATTTGTTAGAATTCCTGGAATTCAGCTTGGCGTTTTCGGTATGATGTGGCTGTAACGTCTGGCTTCGTGAGTTTTCTACGCTTCAGAAAAGAGGTCAGCATTTCGGAATTCCGTTGCGATAATTCCAGTTTAGCCACAAGATAGTCCATTTCGCTTTGTGTTACCAGTTTTGGTTGAGCATCCTCTAAATCGGGCAACCATTCGGGATCATCAAAGTTGGATGCAACCATGAGTGCAGATGAGGGTGCCCATACGGACAAGGTATCTTGACTCAGAGCTATAGGTGGTTCGACATCAGCAGAGCATGGCACTGGAAGTGACGCAGTGCACGCGGCAACATATTTTTTGTACCTCAACTTTTTCCTATTATTTCCAACAGCATAATTAATACATGCATAGCACCTGGCTTCATCGTGTCCATTTGGATCTTTTAACCAGATCACCGGCTTAGAAAACTGTAACTTTCTTCTTCGGCCATGTAACCAATGCAAAAGATTGCTATAGCAAGCATTGCACACTGCATTAGGCGAAAAATTTTCACAAGTTAAATCTTGTTCGTCGAAATATTGCGTATATGCAAACTTAAATTCTGGAGTACACAAATTTTTTCGCTCATTCCTTTCAATTTTAGGCACTATATGGCCACAAACGTAACAAAAATTATTAATTAACACGACTTTTTACGGGGAAAATAGTTGCAAGTGTTCTACAATTCCTCTTTATTTTCAATGCAATGAATTTGCAATGAAGTTGGCTGCAGAACAATTTGACTTTAATTAACAATTCTAGTCAGGGATGCAAAATCAAGCTTCTTCAATCAGGGATGCAAAATCCTTCTTCTTCAATTGTACCATCAAGCTTCCAAAATTGTACTTTTTTAATAACAATTGTACCAAATTGGAAAAAAAACAGGTTATAACATTTTATGAACAGTTTATTAAAAAAATTACGGGAAAATAACAAATAACAATTCAATCTTATACATTTCTTTTTAAAATAACATAGGTTTCTTTAAGAATAAACCAAAGGCGAGGTACACATTTTTCAACAATTTTGCGGTTTTGAACCACTAGATGTTGTTTTTTCAAACCAGTTTGTTTTAAATGTTTTTTCTCCTGGTCTATACCTTTAATTATTCTAAAGGTCTTAAAACAAAATTCCCTTCGGTTAAAGAGATATAGCCGTCGGAAAAATTACAATTTCTCTGAAAAAATGCTCAAAATTAAGTTTTTAGCAAAAATATTCATGACACGATAAAAACCGAACGGTAGCTAATACAGAAAAATCCAAATGGCATTTTGCTACTTTCAATCAGTACTTTCAGAAACTAAAGTCAAAAGTTTGTGCACATTTCATGTGTTGCACTGTGTAATAGTCTTTAAAAAGGAAAACACAATCACAAAATACTTACATTTTAAACAATTATTGCTAAGCACGCATCGCATCGAAAGCAAAATCCTATTCGACTGAAATTTCGATGAGCAACGAACATTTCGATAGGGTTGCACTGCTCATAATAAGAATTTAACTTTCGATACTCGTTGTTCGATAACCAGCGAAGATCGAAAGTCGAAAGCAACTCATAATAAGGGCCTAAGTATTTATAAATTGAATCAGTTGGTAGAACTATTAAATCTTTTGCTTCTTTACTTAAGGGAATATGTGCAATTTTATTTGAATTTCTGAAACTAGATATAAATGGATCAGATGATATCATAAGCATTCAAAATAGGTCCTCATTTGTTTTTTGCCTTGAAAACTTTCGGGTGTTATGTTGTCTATAGAACCTATAATCCTTATTTCTTTTCTCTTGAGCTTCTTCAACAAGCTCTCCAATAGGTAGGATATGATACTTTATGATTTATTCGCCATGCATTAAAACCTTATGCAGTGTTGGAGACATGGCACGCCAAGGATATAATTTATTGTATAATCTGGAGTTTCCTTTGCATACTGTCCAAAACGCTCTGCTCGTATATGCTCATTGCAGCTAATAACCTGTAAGATGGTTCGCAACCTTGATATGAAGACCTCATCAATTCAAGAGTTTTTTGAAGCAAAGCTTTTTACGCCTTGTTTTGTGATTTGCTTGAGAGAAATCTCAAAAACGTTACATTCTATTACAAGAGAATATGAAATTAAAAATATTTCTTTGTAAGCGTAAGCAGTGAGAATCAAACTCGCACCATTAAAATCGAGAGTTTTACACACTAACCACTACTACAAAACCCTTCGTGGCTTGGTGTGATTCATTCCATAGAAAAATTAGACAAGGTAGTGTTAGGGCGGAGAGCCGGTGACCGCAACCGTCAAAACGAAGTTGACAACTCATACAAAATCTGCAACCAATGAGAATGCAATATGAAAGCAAAAATTGGCAAAAATACCAAAATGGCTGAGTTTGACAGTTACGGTCACTAAGAGAACACGTTCAGCCCTAACACTACCTTGTCTAGTTCTACTATGATTCATTCAATATTAAGTATTAAGTGAAGCTATGACAAGAATATATTAAAAGGATTGTGCATTAGCTACCCTCCTTATCTATTGTGAATGCGTAAAGCTGTGATGCAGCAGATTACAGTAATTGATCACGATTTGCAGTATGGCAGTATAACAACTGGCATTTTGTAAGCGTCCAAATTGCAGCGTAATTTTTTTGATGCGAATGATGAGTTACGCTTTATAAAAAAATTACATTTTAGAATGTTTGACGTCTGCAGTGCTGCAAATTGGACCTTTTTCGAACATTTTGTTTATGCTAAAAAGCAGTTTGCGCATCATGATGCATTTCCGAATAGACCGATTGTCCATTGAAAGTATTGAAACTTATCACAAGATGCCAGTTGTTCTAGGTGTAGATTTTAACTGCGAATTCAGACATGAATGTTCATAGGCATTTAAGGCAAGGCCGGTGGTCTAGTGCTCGAAAATTTAAAGTATTTTTAGGATTTTTTTTAAAAAATTAAAATATTAAACAACGATATTTAAAGTTTTGAGGTATATTTTTACACTCATTCATCATAAAAAAATATATTTTTCTAATTTAAAAATTTGTTGATCTTGTTCAAAATGGCGCTCTGAACAAGAAGTTTTTACAGTTCTTTCTAATTTAGGCACAAAAAAGGGGCTGGATATGATTTGATTCCGCCGTTGTTTTTTTAAAAATAGTGCAGCCTCATTATGCACTGCTCTAACTTTGATTTGTAACAAATCTCTCTCGTCTGGGGTTATGTTAGTTGAGAGGAAAATTGACTATATATCACCTATCTACAAAGCAGGCCAAAACAGCATAGTCAAAAAATATAGGCCTATTGTAAAACTTTCGGTTATACCTAAAATACTAGACAAACTTGTAGGCAACCGATTATTCCAAGAAATAAAAAACTATATTTCTGCAGATCAGCAAGGTTTCTTCGCAGGTAGATCTGCATGCACCAATCTGGCAATTTGTACTAAATGAGGAATTACAGCTATTGAAAATAACTTACAAGACGATACGCTATACACAACCTTTGTCAAAGCTTTTTATTGCCTAGACCAGCGTTTCTTAACCTTTTTCACTTCGCGGACCCCTAGAAAATCACGCACAAGTTCAAGGACCCCCTTAATAAAAACACATTAATAAATTATGGACAAATTATTTTAGAACTGAAAAAATTACATTTTTATAAAAATTAAAAATTCTGTATTAATGTGAAGGTTGGTGCTGCTTTTTTGAAACTAAATTAGTAATATTTAGGTTGGTGTTTTTACTTAGTTGTAATCTCAAATCTGATTCCAATTGTAATCTGTTTCTGTATTTGTTTTTGGTATATAAAAGAGCAGAGAATGCCTTTCACAGAGGCATGTGGACGAGAAAAGCAGTATATATTTTAGTGCTTCGTCTGATATTTCTTTATAAACATTTTTTAAATTTACCCGAAAACTTGATAAAAACGATTCTTTCAAATTACGTTTTAAAGCTGAATCACATGATATTTCTTTTAATTGATTTTCCTATCTGCTATCCAGTTTTTATTTCTGTCGGGTTCTGGAAAATAATCCCGAAAAGAAGACGTCAAACCGCGGAGGTGTTTAATCACTTCCTCTTCTACTTGCGTTGGCAACATTTCTCCACCAGAGGATTCCAAAAACGCTACCAGTGTAGGAACATGATCACAGTTTTTTTAATTGTACGATTAGTTCAAAGATCAAGTTTTCTTATCATAGTTTCTATTTTATCTTCAACTTGGAAGATGTTGTTATCTCTTCCTTGTAGACTTAAGTTCAGCTCGTTCAGGACACTAAAGATATCAGCCAAATATGCCACCATTGTAAGCCAAAGTTATTGAAATGATTAGCATGTTTATTGGCGCTGCCAACGGAATTATTAAAAAAAAATGCTGCTCGCATACTGTGCGATGAATACAGCGCAGTCTTCGTTGATGTGTAATTTATTTTTGACCTGAAGTGTCGTGGGTTTATTGTATGCAAATTTCTGTAATGATCATTAATTAAAAAAAAATTATTAATTCAAATGTCCATAGATTAGACGGCGGACCCCCATATATATACTCGCGGACCCCTGGTTAAGAAACGCTGGCCTAGACCATTAAGCTCTTCCTTTTAAATTAGAGAAATTGGGCTTTCACTCTAGCCTTTTGCATTGGCTGTAGTCTTATTTATGTAATAGGAAATTGATGGTAAAGGTTAATAACTACTTTTCTAGACAAATAGATGCAATATCAGGAGTTCCTCAAGGTAGTCACCTGGATCCTCTTTTATTTATTGTTTTTATCAACGATGTATCCTATATTTTTAAACATAGCAAACGCTTAATATATGCGGATGACAAAAAATTTGCATGTCTGTCAAAAATTCGAGTGCCTTCCAGAGTGATTTTCCAGAATGGTACCGATGCACTTATTTCCTGGTGTTGCAATAACGGATTGAACTTGATAATGTAGATTGAACTACACTAAATGCAAAGTACTGACCTATTCGCGCATGCGAAAATTAAAAATTCATTGTTCAAAATTATGTCTATTTCGCAATACAAATCCGAGCCAAAAAATATCCCATAATGCCTATTAAGATTTCTGCAAAAAGCGCTTTAGCACTACTTTATTTTCAGTGTAAGCTTTAAAGCGCTCATTAATACATACTCAAGATGAGAAAGTATAGGTGTGCAAAGCTGCCCGACACTGATTTAAAGCTTTTGTGAGCGAGAGAATAAGTAAGGGGCATGTCACACTAGCGCGGACACGGACAAATTTGTTGTTGTTTTCACGGGTATAATAAGAAACTGGAAATTGAGAGAGCTTCTTTTACCCGTGAAAACAACATCAAATTTGTCTGTGTCCACTACGTGTGACATTCCCCTAAGCGACAATGTGAGCAAATGTGAGCATAATATTGCCTGCATTCAGCGGAAAGAACTGTTCCACAACTTTCGGGCTGAATGGTATGCTCTCACAGAACATGTTCCTTGAGATGTCACAATTTATATAGCGAAAATATTTTATGCTACTTCGCTACTTGAGCACTTTTTCGGCTAGAATGCGGCCATTGAAAAGCAATAGAAATGATATGTAAAGATTTGATGCACGAAACATCTGAATAAACGATGTAGCTGCCAACAAAATGTAGCAGAATTTCATTAGGTTTTACTAAAAAAATGTAGGCAAATTTTTTACTAAACTAACCTACGAACATTATATAATTTAAAGTTATTATATTTTTTGCATTATCTCTCATCTTTTTGATATATAATTTCAAGAATGTAATATCATAAAGATGACATAATCAAGGTATATTTTGTGTGTTGACTTGGTTTTTTTGCCGTTTTGCCACATATTTTTAGTGTTATATTATAGTAAGGGCGATTCCATCAGTTGAAGCTTAGCCGGGAATAATGTTGTAAACAATAAATTTTAAGTTGTTTTTTGCGGAAAAATTTTTTATTTAACTACTTTTATATATTTTTTTTATATTATTGCAAATACATGCTTTATGAAAAGTACTCATACAACAAAAACATTTTTTTAATCATTTTTTGTTGTTTTTGTTTTCTTCTAAACTGTGCACAAACTGCCTGAATATAATAACCCTAAAAGCACATTTTGCATCTGCTCATTTTTTAAAAATTAAACATGGATTATTTTTCTGCAGAAAATATCGTTGCTTGTTCTTTAGACGAACTTTGCAAAAGCCAAAAAATTCTGAACCTCATGTTCAGCTGTTCTGGTCCATGTGAGCAAATGTTTCATGCATCTTGTGCCGGTATTTCCAAGTCATGCCTTGACGACTTAAAATCTCTGCAATCAGGTCTTCGCTGGTACTGTGCTTCGTGTAGGGCACTTTCCTCAGATGAACTTTATTCAAAAATTAAGCTTTTTGGGGAAAGTCTTAACTCTTTAAACAACAATTTTCGAGAAATTGTAACATTTTTTAGTGAAGTTAGGGCCAGTTACCCAGTACCAGCGTCTATGACGAAAATTCCATTTCGGAAAATATCCCGCTTGCTTTGTCACAGACTGTTTCTTCCGGGACACAAACAATCCTTTCATCAGAAGACCACATTATCTCAAAAAGAAAGAGAAAAATAAAAAAAATAATAAGAAGCGAAAATCATCTGGATCTACTTCTCAGGCCAAGCAGCCCTCAGCACTGCTTTTGAACAGGAACACTCCAGTTACTTCGTCGTCACCTTCTAACATTCCTTCTTTGACTAATAGTTCAGTTTTGACTCCTATTGAGCCTAGAAATATATCAAGCTTAAGGCAGTGTCGAGGAAAAAAAATTTATTTATTTCACGTCTTCAGCCCGACACAACTGTTGAAAATGTATTGACTTTTATCAAACATAATAACTTGTTGAGTCGGAATGGATTTTGTTCATGCAAAAAAATAGGTAATAAACCTTCCCATGCTTCTTTTATTCTCACAGTTCCAGCTGAAGAGTTTGCAACTGTTCTAAGCTCTAATTTGTGGACTGACTATATACTCGTTACAGAGTTTCAGCCTAAGAATAGGCCTAGAGGGACGACTCAAGCCGCTCGTCAATTCCAAAAAACTGAATAGGCTATCCCTTTACTATCAAAATGTAAGGGGATTACGCTCTAAGACGCGAGACATATTTTTAATGTCTCAGAATTTCTCTGAGGATATTATCGCACGGAAACATTACTGACTTAGAATTGTTTGATAACAGTTTTGAAGTTTATAGAAGAGATAGACACGCTGACAATACTTCTGCTGTCGGTGGAGGTGTCTTATTAGCTGCAAGGAACTCCTTCGTTACTTCCATTATTGTTATTCCCTGCTCTGCTAACATCGAACTTATATGCGTAAAGGTTGTACATTGCAATTCTTATGTATATCTTATTAATGCATACGTTCCTCCTAAGAGCAGTGTAGAAGTTTATGCAAGCCCTGCGGATTGCATAGAATACGTTATAAGCATAATTGACGTTAATGACGACATTTTATTGTTAGGTGATTTAAATATGCCTGACTTGAAATGGGAATCTTCTGACGATGATACATATTTTTGTGCATCTAATTCGAAGACTCGCCAAGAGCATATATTTGTTGATAATATACAGTGGCTCACAGCTTATTTTATGCAGTGCATACTTTAAACTTTAGGGCTTTATAAAAACAAAACTAACAGGAATACAAAAGATAATATGATGTCATTTAAAAGACCAAAAAGTCTAGTTAAATAAAGGTTTTTCATTAATTGTGAATACATAAATTTAGTTGTTTAAAAGATAAGAGAACATAAAATACTGCTAAATTTCATCTCACAGCTTATTTTATGCAGTCACTTCTCTCTGCTACGGTAATCTAATGCTGCGCTGTCTGACGGTACTTTTGTTAGCTGTGCTTTCGTTCTGTTTTTATAATTGCTTTGTGTTAGCTTTTTAGTCTGATTTTTTTGCTTCAAGTGTCTGTTTCTATGATTATTTAAAATAGGAGCGCGCACAACGCTACAACAATGAGAATTGGTTATATACTATTTTAAAAATAGCAGCTCGCAGCGAAAAATGGCTGAAATGGTTAATATCAATTCCTCTATAGTGCAAAAGATCATCGAGCGCTTCGTCCATAAGAATCGATTGCACAATAAGAGCAAAGAAGCACCATACAAAATTTTTAATGCAACGTACGAGCGGCATATTGTACGGAAGATAAAGGCTAACCCGAGACTCTCAGCTCCGAAAATGGCTTTTGAAGTTTAAACTGACCTGAGCAAACAGTGTAGTGCTTAAACTATTCTACGTGTCTTGCGCAAAAAGAACTTTCATGGCCGAGTAACACGAAAAAAGCCGTTTATAAGCCCCAAAAATAGATTCTGCAGACTCAACTACGACAAAGAACATATGTCCAAGGCCCCAGAGTACTAGAATTCAGTTATTTTTGCAGATAAATCGAAAATCAATTTATTCGGTTCAGATGGTATGTGCTATATGTGGCGAAAACCGAATACCGAGGTCAACAAAAAAAACTTAAAAGAAACCGTGAAACATGGCGGTGGCAGCGTCATGGTTTAGGCTTGAATGTCAGCTGCTGGTACTAGGAAGTTTCCGTTTATTGAAACAACAATTTACAAATTTCAGTTCCTACTGATTCTAAAGAACAATTTGTTGCTGAGTGCAAAGGTTCTGGGTATAAAATTGAATTTCCGATTTTACCAGAATGACGATCAAAAGCACAAAGCGGGTATTGTGCAAACCAGGCTAATATACAACTGCCCACAATTGATGACGCCGCAAGCACAGTCGCCAGACCTTAATGTTATTGAAAATATGTGGTCTTTATTGGAAAATAACATCCGGAAACATCAAATTTCAAACAAAAACCACCTGAAAGAGATATTGAAAACGAAGTGGGCAAATATTTCGCCACCTATCACTCAAAAACTGGTCGCATCAATGCCAAACCATCTTAGATCTATTGTGGACAACAAGGGCTATCATACCAAATAATAAAAATATCAAATATCATTAATTAATACGAAAAATTTATAAATAACAAGTGACTGCATAAAATAAGCTGTGATATGAAATTAAGCAGTATTTTCTGGTTTCTTAATTTTAAGCCAACTTAATATATATTTTTACAATCAATTAAGTTAATTAAGTAAACTTAACATCTTGTTCTTTTAAATTATACTATATTATTTTTTCTATTCCTGTTAGTT
This sequence comes from Dichetophora obliterata, assembly GCA_963920525.1. Taxonomy (NCBI): domain Eukaryota; kingdom Metazoa; phylum Arthropoda; class Insecta; order Diptera; family Sciomyzidae; genus Dichetophora; species Dichetophora obliterata. The sequence continues at coordinate 169,484,057 of OY986435.1, forward strand.
TCGTTGTTATAAAGCTCTAAAATTGAAAGTATGCACTGCATAAAATAAGCTGTGAGCCACTGTATGTTCTGACTTACAACAAGTGAGTTGTATTTATAATAGTCGTGAAACACTTCTTGACCTGGTCTTAACTACAGACAGTAACAATGTGATTGTTGAGAGGGCCCCTCATGCTTTGACTGCTGTTGATGAATTCCATCCACCATTGAGCATATGGTACAAATCAGACAGGGATAATATAGTAAAGTCTAACTCAATAGATAAAGTTTATGAATTCAATTTTAAAAAAGCTGACTTTTTGAATGGAATCATTTACTTCAAAGTAAACTTCATGTTATTTTAGAATATGTTAATAATAACACTCTTGATGATTGAATTAATTTTTTTATATGGAAATCTTTGCTGTGTTTTCTTTGTCCGTACCATATAGCCTAAAATTTACGAAAAATTGTGCTTACCCCTGGTATACAAAGGAGTTAAAGATTCTTCGCAACAGCAGGAATAGGGCATGGAAAAAATATGTCTGTAGCTTGGACTTGAATTACCTAGAAATCTACAAGTGTTTGTTTCTAGATTTTGAAAATTGCTCAGCTACCTTATATCAAAATTATTGAGACAGTACTAAGCTGAGAATATTGTCTGATCCAAAGAAATTCTGGGGTTTCATAAACACCAAAAAAAAAGTCTGATGGATTCCCTTCATCATTTAAAATTAAGGATTTCTTCTTTCCACTCAAGCGAAAGAGTTACAGAGTGCGATTTTAAATTCGGATAGCATTTTGTTGTCGAATCGCATTGGTTTTCGAATCGCATTACAGAGTAGGGCCCCAGGTCGACTGTATTAACACTGATTTTAGTAAAGCATTTGATAAACTGCCACACAACTTAATTCTATTTAAACTAGAGTTAATGGGTATTCCACAATTTTTTGTAAGCTGGGGCCATACTCTGTAATGCGATTCGAAAACAAAATGCTGTCCGATTTTGAAATCGCACTCTGTAACTCTTTCGCTTGAGTAAGAGCGTTGCTTGCTAAATTTTCCTGGAAGTTTGTCCATAATTTGGCATCATTGGACGAATCGTATGAAAATTTATCCAAAATTTGGTATCACTTTTTAATAAACGTCAAAAAATTGTCAAGGAAATATAGACAAAGAAATTTTTAGAGCTGAAAGCAAAAAAAAATAAGTTCAAAAGTTTAAAATATTAAATATGAAAAATGGCTTCGTGGTTACATGGTGATGACGAGCAGCAAGAACGGTTGCAGCGGCGAATTATAAGGGATCACTGTAATGTGATGGCTATCAGTGATAAGAGGTAATTAAGAAATAATGTATATTGCCGTCCGCTAAGCGTTAAACTATTAATTTTTGACTTTGTATTTTTCAGTTTTGTTAAAAATTTTCGCCTGAACAAAGAAGAATTTATATACGTTTTTGCAGTTGCCGTATGGCTATCAGTGATAAGAGGTAATTAAGAAATAATGTATATTGCCGTCCGCTAAGCGTTAAACTATTATTGGGGGTTGGAATTAATTTTAAAGGTTTTTTTTCGGTTTTTGAGTATTTATTTAGAAACAACGGTACAATGTATATTATTCAAAGTATTGTCCATCGTTAGCTACAACATTTTCCCATCTTTCTGGCAGCATATGGATTCCGCGCCGGAAGAACGATTCGTCTTTTGAGGCAATCCACGAATCGACCCATTTTTTGGTATCCTCGTAAGAAGTGAAGCGCTGCTCAGCCAAGCCATGCGTCATCGATCTGAATAGGTGGTAGTCGGAAGGAGCTATGTCTGGGCTATAAGGCGGGTGGGGTAGCACATCCCAATTCAGCGCCTCCAACGTTTCCTTGACGGTTCTTGCAACATGTGGCCGTGCGTTGTCATGTTGAAAAACCACTTTGTCGTGTCTTTTGGCATATTCCGGCCGTTTAACCTTTAATGCTCGGCTCAATTGCATCAATTGTTGTTGGTAGCGTTCCCCAGTGATGGTTTCGTTAGGTTTTAGCAGCTCATAGTACACGACACCCTTCTGATCCCACCAAATACACAGCATAAGCTTGGCGCCATGAATATTCGGCTTGGCCCTCGATGTTGATGCATGGCCGGGTGGTCCCCACGATTTTTTTTGCTTAGGATTATCGTAATGGATCCACTTTTCATCGCCAGTGACAATACGATGCAAAAAACTCTTCCTTTTATGCCGTTGAAGCAGTTGTTCGCACATGCAAAATCACCGTTCAACGTCTCTCGGCTTCAACTGGTACGGCACCCAATTTCCTTGCTTTTGAATCGTTCCCATGGCCTTCAAGCGTTTGCCGACCGTTGATAAGTCGACTCCCAATGATTCTGACAATTCTTGAAGGGTTTGACACGGGTCTTCATCGAGCAAAGCCTCCAATTCCTCATCTTCAAACTTTTTCGGCTGGTCCGGACGCTCTTTGTCTTCCGTATCAAAATCACCACTTTTAAACCGACGGAACCAGTACTCACAAGTAGAAATCGATGGAGCATAGTCCCCGTAAGCCTCAGTAAGCGTGCGTTGTGCTTCAACCGCTTTTTTCTTCAAATGGAAGCACAAAAGTAAACCTTCCCGCAAATTGCGTTTTGTTGGAACGAAAGTCGACATGTTCACAGAGAAAAAAATATATGTTGTTTACACTTCAGTGGAATGACACATACTGAAAAATTAAGCTTAGACAATGTGCTTTGAAATGAATATAGTCACAAGTGTGCCCGATGCGATCTATTGATAGTTACGCCATCTCTTAGAGAACCTTTAAAACTAATTCCAACCCCCAATAATTTTTGACTTTTTATTTTTCAGTTTTGTTAAAAATTTTCGCCTGAACAAAGAAGAATTTATATACGTTTTTGCAGTTGCCGTCTTTAATTGCCCCTTGGCCAAGTCAGGATGTTCCTGGAAGAAATCCACCAACCATTCAAATTGCCGCGGCTTTGTGCTGATATTTTTGCAAGATTCCCTGTGTAAAAATTAAATGCCCAGTCTACCAAATGATATTGCAACAATATAGAAACAATATCATATCAATCAAAATTTGTATCATTTTCGATTATCGTTTTCGATACGAAAACAATACACTTTTCGAAAATTTCGGACCCATCGTTACAATATCATTTTCGATATCTTGTTGCAATATTGTTGCAATACTTAATTTTTAAATATTTCCGATATCGTTTCTGTATCGTTTTAAGCATTGTATTCAATATCGTTATGATATTGAGAAGCCAAAATTATCAATATTTTTTCGATATCGAAGTACTCTTTACTTTATATATTTTTTAATACCGTTTCAATATTGATATACTGCAATTTTTCAACATTGTTCCGACATTTAAATATTACCTGATTTCTATATTGATTCCAATATCGTTTCGATATCGTAATAATGAAATTTTCTAAAATAATTTCATATCGAACATCGATATCGTTGCAATATTGAAACCACATTGAAATTTTTAATAAATTTATGTTTTCTTTTAATTGAATTAAATTTTATTAATTTCACAGTAATAACATGATTTTTATTTTAATTTGTAATGTATAAATATGTATTTAATAGTCGTTATTAATATGATATGTAATTAATTTATTTTGTTTGTTTTGGTGGTATTTAATACTTTTGTTTTCCCTATCTTTTGCATACAAAAAGAAAGTTTTTGTTTTTTCTTCAAAAACTTTAGTGTCTGTTTCGGGAAACTTGCGTTGAAATGCAGCTGAAATTAAAAATAAAACGTAAGTAACAAAGCTATCAATATTAAAGAGATATGTCAGTTTCCCTCAACAACAGAAAGTGTATGGTATAAAAATATCAACGGGACAAAAATACATATATTTAAACAAAAATTTTCTATGCACAAAAAGAGTTATATCTTCAAAAGTTATGTATAAGATTTTTATGTCTAATAGCTTCCTGAAGGGTTAGTTTTCTTATAAAAGTAAAAAATAAATCAGCATTTTATAACCAATGTTTCCAATTTTCGATTTTTATCCCGTGTCATTTAAGGGGACAGTGCACCCCTAGGTTTTTACAAAATGAAATTTTTAAAATGCAAATTTTTTTATGAAAGGAAAAAGACATCTTATTGAAACTTTGCATATTATTTTAATGTAGAAAAGAGAATAGAAAATGTTTTTTTTTATGTTTCTAGCGTGTTTTTTGGCTGCTACAAGATTTTGAAAATAACATCAAAAAATCACGGCAGGCGTGATAAAAAAAAACTACTGGACTGATCGTTCTGAAGTTTTAATATGTTATTGTACACATATAAATCTAAAGATTGAACTACGGATAGAAAGATCGGTAAAGTATTTTTTGGTTTTCAAGGGATTTTTTGATTCCAAAAATCGGCTAATTTCGAAAAAACGCCGCCATTTTGTCAATTTTGGCCAACAAAATTTTCTTTTAGTTCAATCTATAGCGGCCTTGATGCTGATTAAAACCCCGTTTTTATTATTTTTCCGACGTTCCAGTGCACCAAAATCACGACCGCCGTGATTTTTTGATGTTATTTTCAAAAGCTTGCAGCAGCCAAAAGCACGCTGGAAAAATCCAAAAAAAATGTTTACTCTTCTTTTTTACATAAAAATAATCTGCGAAGTTTCAATGAGATATCTTCTTCTTTTCATAAAAAATTGCATTTTAAAAATTTCATTTTGGAAAAACTTAAAAAGGGGTGTACTGTCCCCTTAATGAAAAAAAAAATCAGAACTTACAACATTTGGCGGCAGTTGTTGCCATTATGCTGGCAGCTTCTTTTTTAACAGTTCCTTGCCAGGAAAAGTTTTTTGTAGCACCATTTTCCATTTCTTTCCTCCAGCATTTTGATACAAATTCTTTACCATCCTTTGCTGTTTCGAGCAAAAACTCATCCACCTGTAAAACACATTTAACTTTTTTAATATAAGCAGATAACTCAATAACTGATTTTAGTTTACCAACTGATTAAATTGGTCCTCATTTTGGAGGTTTTCTCAGAAAATATATGTTTCTTAGAATTTTAAAAATAACAAATAAATATCAAACTTTACTTACTTCAAAATCGGCAATAAAAAATAGAGATGATGAAGCGAGTAGTTAGAGACGTGTTTTCAGATATATCAAGGCTATTCACAGTTTGAATAAGCTGGTCTGCTATTTGTACGATTTGCTATTTGTACGCCAATTTACTTAAGCGTATTTTGCTTTGTTGTTGTTTTGCATACAAACGGAAATACGCAGACATGCGTAAATAAAAGTAGCCCTTGGACGTGTTTTTTGTACCTCGTGTTTTTATGCTCTGTCTAGAGCCGCATAATCACATACATCACTGAGTTGCATAATTGTTTAATGCGACAGTCACATGACGAGGTGCTCACAGTTTGAACAATAACAAATGCTATAAATACGATTTGTTGAATGTACGCTTAAACTGTGAATAGCCTTATCGTTACAGGAGCGAAACACCATCGAAACAAAGCAACTATTGTTGTATGGTACAGGGTGGTTAAAACATATTAAATCATGTTAATATTCGTAAAAACTTACATTTTTATTTATATATCGCTTCTTGATTCAATTATGTTGATATTTTTGGTTTATTTTTTACTTCTGCTAAAGACAAAGAGCTGTCGAATGAAAATTCCGAAATTCGAGTGCTTTTGACACTCGCATTCGCGTTGCCAAGTGCCGAAAATGCGAAAAGCGAAAAGGGATAAATTAAAATGCGAAAGTAGGAAAATAAAATGCGATTGTCAGATTACAGAGTACCTTCTGTTCGAATTCAAGCAATTTTACTTATTCATCGCATTGCAGAGTAGGGCCCCTGGATTCAATCGTATCTGACAAAGCGATCTTATCAAATACGATTTCGATAGTATTGTCAGCTGAATTTATTGCTGAATCAGGTGTTCCTCAAGGTAGCCACCTTGGTCCACTTCTGTTTATTTTAGCCATTAATGATGTTACCCACATCATCCAACACTTTCATCTACTTATCTATGCAGATGACATGAAAATATACAGAACAATATATGCTAAAGACAATTCAGATCTGCTCCAGTCTGATTTGAAATCCTTTGAAATTTGGTGTTCTAAAAATAATATGTTTCTAAATCCAGATAAATGCCAAACTATGACCTTTTCGCGAAAAAGGAATAATTTAATTTTTGATAATAAGATAAAAGATACTGCATTAAGTCGTGTAGATGCTGTCAAAGATCTTGGTATATGCATGGATTCTAAGCTGTCGTTTAACGTTCATATTGATTACATTTGTAAAAAAGCATCTTCTGTGCTCGGGTTTATGAAACGCTGGGCCAAAAAATTTAATAGTATGATCACAACTACAACGCTGTATTATGCATTTGTGCGACCTCACTTATGGCGTTTTCTTTTCTCGAAAAAATTCTGCATTTTTTCTGCCTTCTTTGAGAATTCTGCACTTTTTGTGTTCTTTTCTCAAAAAAATGTTGACCTCTTAAAATAAATCGTCTTCTTTTCTCGAAAATTTTGACCTCAAAAGTATAAAAAATGCAGAATTTTTGCACAAAATACAATCATACATCTCAAGATCAACGGTTTCAGAGTTCTGCCCTCAAATGCTACCTCCTGAAGAAACAAAAAAGTGACATGTTTAGAAAATATTGAACATTGTATTGACATTTTATTAAAGAGTGAGCTTCTTCTTTACAAAAATTTATTATAAGTTAACATAAAATGGCTGATATTAAAGAAATAACCACATCAGTGGTCTGTTTTATCAAAAATGAATTGCTGGATTGCTATTTCACGGAAGATTTCTGCAATTTATTTGATGTTTCTCGATATAGCAGGGCAGCCAACACAACATTGAAATAGAAGTTGCATTTTTATGTTCTTTTCTCGACTAAGAACAGGTCAACATTTTCTGAGTTCAGGTCAAAATTTAAAAAATTCTGCGCTCTCAGAGGGCAGAATTTTTTGGCGAGAAAAGAAAACGCCATTAGAGTATGCAAGTCAAGTTTGGTCTCCAAGTTATAATGTACATGTTGAACGTATAGAGAGAATCCAAAAACGTTTTGTTCGATTTGCTCTAAGGGGCTTAAGTGCAACTGACACTTTAAACCTTCCTCCTTAGAGGTCGTCCATAAACTACGTTACTGATTTCCGGTTTTTTTTACCCCCCTCCCCCTGCGTTACTTTTCGTAGTGCTTTTCAAAACCCCTCCCCCCCATAAAGTAACGTGACATATGAAGCTAATTCATTCGAATGATTATATATTTTGACTAGCTCTGACAATTTTCACTAGTATTAGTGACTAGTATGACTAGATCCATTAAAGGAGCAATTGGAAAAAAAATCAATAATTAATATCATCTGTAAAAGCTATTCCATCTGCGATCCAAGATTCGATGCTCTCAATCACTGGGATAGAAGAAGCTGGTAGCTTTGTTGAGGATTCTTCAAAATAGAATTTTTCATCGGATTCTATGTCGACCCATTCAGGTGAATCCTCATTTCTAACGCAAAGAAATTCACCTGGTCTTTGTCAGAGTACCCTTAAAGGCTGCACCCGAGCTGCACCAAGTTCTGTGTTTTTGTGTAAATGCTTTCTGAAAATTGATTTATTTAAATAGTATTTTTTATTCCGATTTATTGTAAACGATATAATACAAACTTATGGCAATTCATAGAAGTTTTAAAAACGAAATACAAGCCGCAGGTAGGACACGACCTTCAACCGATTTCTTCTTTCTGAGAAGGACAGTACATGTCATACGGTATCTCCTTTGATCAAGAACATTCAGGCCTTAACGTCAAAGCCTGTCGCAAAAGCAAAGATTCAAATTTTTCAGACGTGTGCTGAGATGGTGAAGGAATACCAAAAGGTTCCTGTGTCGAGGGAAGGAAAAGGTGGTGGAAGAAATCGTTGAAACAAAAGTTAACCATAAATTTAGACGATCAAACATAAACATGTCAGGTTAAAAATTTTTGAAATGATTGTGTTATTAATTAGAGGTAACGTTACAATATTTAAACACCTCCCCCCCCTACCGTTACTTATCGTAGTGCATTTCAAAACCCCTCCCCCCCTAAATTGGTAACGTAGTTTATGGACGACCCCTTATGAGAATCGTTTAAAACTATTAAAAATGCAATCTTTGAATGAGAGAAGGAAGTCTGCAGATATCGTCTATTTACACCACCTCATAACTGGTGTATTCGATTCACCAGAACTCCTAACTCTTATAAATTTTAACACTGACCGTAGAAGCGGTAGAAATGCTAACAATTTAATTTACTTACCTTTTAGTAGAACAAATTATATGGCTACTGCTCCTTTACATCGCATGAGTACCTTTGTTAACAACTGTAGCTTTTTTGATGTTAACTTATCGAAAGGTCAACTCAAAAGTAAATTGAAGACTAATGTATGATTAGATTTATGTAAACGCTTGGTTAGTTGGTATGTCTTGTGTTGTCCCTTAGCCCAACCCATATTATGGTGGGTAAATTTTTCAATCACTTTAGATTGTTTTGGACCACTCTTATCGATATCATTGAGATATTTTAATGTTATTTGGGCTGATTCTTAAGATGATCTAATGCGGAGAAAGTGCGAAAAACTGCAGTAGCTAAACTCTATTGTTATTGTTATTGCATGTTCGTCATTTGTATTGATGTAACGATTTTTGTATAAACTTTCTAAATACTACATTTGTGAAAGAGTTTAAAAAATATGGTTAGTACTCAAAATTACCTCCTGCGATTATTTTTCGAAAAGCCTCAGAATTCGATATTCGACCACAATTTACAAGTAGCGTTTCCCTGATAACATGTGATGGGCGTTGGGCAAGGGGCGTGGCACTTCCTACACCATCAAAATTTGCGATATCGAATTGCTTTGGAGTTATAGCCTCGGAATTCGGTATTCGACTACAATTTACACGTTTCACTGATAACATTTTATGGGCGCTACTCCTCCCACACAACTGAAATTTTTGATATTGAATAGCTTTGGAGTTATAGGTGGCCGCACAGCCTCGGAATTCGGTACTCACCACAATTTACTCGTGCCGTTTCACTGATAGCATGTTATGGGCGTTTGGCAACGGGGGCGTGGCAGCAACACACAGTGTTTCAGCTAGTTATTTATACCAGCGCGAAGATTTCGTTGTTTTGTTTTGATTTATTTTTGACGCATCTTTGTTTACGTTATTTCTGTTATTTTACTCATTTCAAAGAGTTTACAGTGTTGCAAATCCTATTATAACGTAAAATTACGGTTTATGGATTTTTAAATTTAGCTAAAAACGCTAAGAACATTGTTTGTAAACAAAATCTTTAAACATATGATAATTGGGTTTTTAAAGTCTGAAGAATTTGTTTAGTTCGACCACGTCGACTTTGATGCAGGTAATTTTGAGTATTTTTACTAAAACCGAAATACGTAAATATCCAACTTGCTACAATCATACTTTTTACCTTAATATTTTCGTTGAAATATTTTTTTAACAACAAAGTAAAAATAAAACCAAACTATTTATCAAAGTCATATTTTTGCGCACTTTAATATGGGGGGAAATGTTAAATAAACGGCATATTTTAAACTCTTTCACAAATGTAGTATTCAGAAAATGTCTACAAAAATAGTATAAATAAAAGCTTAAATCAAAGGTATAAATGTCTCATTTGTAAATATTTATAAAACTTGTAAAATAAATTAATACTTTTGGAGTTAAAGATAGGATCATAACTGGGGAAATATTTTTCAAAACTCAAAAAAGTCGAAAAATTCTAACCAACCTGGAAAAGTCTTAATGACTTTTATTATCTAGAAAAAATACTCAATCGAACTAGCAATGTCGTTTTCGTCGCGCAAACTTTTTTTCAAATGGTTTATCACTGCTATTAATTTGTTATTCACTTTTAAATAAAAAATACAATGAATAAAAAATTTTGTTATTCACTACTTTTTTATGAATAAAATGCTCGCTATTAATTTTTTATTCATTATTAATTTTTTATTTATTATAAATTTCGTATTCATTTCTAATTTTTCATTCACTTTTGAATAATAAATAAAATGAAAAAGAAATCTTGTTATTCACTTTTGAATAATGAACCAAATTAATAATAAATAACAAATTAATAATGACTATAAAATTAATAATGAATAACACATGAATCAAAAAATAATAATGTGCAAAAAATTAATTATTGAAAAATTTTAAATTATTTTTGAACTGCATTCTTTGTAAATAGCATTCATATGAATAAAAAAATAATGAATTATTCTGAATAACAAAAAAAATAATTGAAATTAATTACTACTCAATTTTTTAAAATTCAATGTGAATTAAAAACTTTATTTATAAACAATTTTTAATTCATTGGATGAATTTGTGTGTCGTTATTCAATTTTCCTTAAGATTCTAAATATATATATAGATTTTACTGCTCTGGCTGATAGTCAATCAATAATAGTCAATATTAGGACTCGCCTGTGCAGTTGAGGACTTGTGCACTTTACAAAAACAAATTGTACGTACGTCAAAAATCTGCACAAGTGCTTTTCTACTATTACCTTCAACTTGAGGATTTGAGGACTTGAGCAGTTGTGCACTTGTGTGCATTGAAAAATGTTGACAGCTTTGAAATAGTGATGGTGGTGTATTCACGAAAACCTAACTGCACGAGTCCTCAAGTCCTCAACTGCACAGGCAAGTGCACTGAATCGTGAATACCCCTATTAATAGCAAGCAGTGAATAAGAAAAATCTGCTTCGCACAAAATAAGGAAATCATCATGAAAACAATGCAAACAAACAAAAACATTTGTTGCTGTCAAGCAGAGATCACAATTGCTTGGTCCCGAGAGTCGAGTTTGGCCGTTGACGAGAACGCACGCGTCTTTAATTAGATGAAAATGTTTTAGAAAGTTTTATTTTAAAATAAAATCAACTCCAAGTATTTATTACTTAGCTATGGTGACTCAAGAAGAGTCTATTATGCAGACAGAAACTACGGAAGGCCGGATGCTGGCTGATGGTTGCTGCTCTATAATTGGATCTGGGCGAGAGGCCCCGATTTTTTCAACTGCAGCTTGCTTGATGCGGGGAGAAAGGCCCCGGTGTATGTGCTACTGTTTGATTGCTGCCAGGCGAGAAGCTCTGGTATATATTACTGGTGCTGATGTTGAAACGTTAAGCGATATCGGAACTAAGACGCAGCACTTTTGGCGAGAAGTACACAAAAGAGTAAGAGGATTTTCGGGTGGCATCGTAAGCATAGGGTGCAACGTTCCAGCGGAAAAGTCATCTAGCTACAGAGTTGCTTTGCAACGAGCTTGTGGTGTAAGAGAAGGTCTTTAAGCGAAGGTCGATTAACGATACTGTTTAATAAAAACAGATGAATCAAGAACCAGAGATTTTACTAGCGGTCAATGGTAAGGGCATTAAAACTGACGGTTGCTAGAAACTTAGAGCAGGCACATGGAAAAATATAGTAAGATTTTAAAATCTAAATATAATCTCACATCCTGTTATTTTGGATCTCATATCCTGTTATATATGTATTTTTTGCTCATATATATAAGTATAAAACAGTTATATACGGCCATCTTATAAAAACATATACTTGAACATTCAGTTATATATTTATTTTATCATAAGCTCCTTTCATACTATCCAATTGCGCAAATGTTAATTAAAAAAAAAAAAATTTTTAGAAAGGTAGCTGTAAGTTTTTCTTTGATTTTAAGTCAAATGCATCTATTAATTAATCTGTTAAATCAGATTCGTCTTAAAAGTTATTGTTATATATAAGACTATTATGTATTTCATCATTACATACAAACTGTTTCATAACCTTGTGATTTCACATATCGTTCCCGTTTATTCATAGCAATTGCAACTGTGAAAGAAGAAACGACACTTGTGTATATAATAGGTTCCATGTCGTTGTCTCAGTCTTTCATTTGTATAATTTGTATAATTTTTATTGTATATATTTAGGACAATCGTCCGATGCAAAAGTTAAAATACTCACCCGAGCAAGAGTAAAATTAGTCATTAAAAATATGTTAGCCATGTGGCATTCGTTATATCAAGTGACTTGATAATTAATTTATTATGCTGGCCATACAATTACAGCCGCTAATTTATATTTCTAAGAAGATATTGTTTACTAATTTCATGTAAAATCGTTTTATAAAGACTCAATAAATGTACTACTACTACTACTACTACTACTACTTGCTTGGTCCCAACAACAATAACGGAAAAAACAATTACAACATTAAATTTCACGACTCTCGCTAGCTATGAAAAACCATGCAGTGGTGATCTAAGCTGTGAAGCATTGTGGAGTGAAGAGTGAAAGTGCATTGCACAGAGAATGTGCATGCAAGGATTGGAATTTTTTCTCTCAAGAAAGCTTTTCATCGCGCTCACAAAGGCTTACGTATTGGATCTGAAAAATATTTGTTACTTTTTAATGTTCTACGTGGCACATCTTTATACTATATAATCTTTGGCCTGGGCGTTCTTTTTGATGCAAAGTTTTCATTTACTGGCCATATTGACAACATTGTTTCCAAAGCGAACTCCCAATTTGGTTTCCTAAAAAGAAACTCAAAATAATTTAAAAGTCCTTTTACTTTAAAGTCCATTTATATGTGCTTAGTCAGATCACTTCTTGAATACTGTAGTATAGCTTGGAGCCCATACTATGAAAATGGAATTAATAGAATCAAGAATATACAAAAACGGTTTACTAAGTTTGCTTTACGTCACATGCTTCCTTGTGACAACTTACCAGACTACAAAACTCGATGCCAATTGTTAGGTATGCACAGTTTATCAGAAAGGCGGAATGTATAAAGTGTACTATTCATAAAGGATCTGATTGAACGTAAAATTTACTGTCCAGACTTGCTGGATTTAGTTAAATTTTACATTCCAGCTAGAAACATAAGAGAGTGGAATCTGTTCTACACTGACTTTCACAGTACTAATTATGGCTACAATGAGCCCATAACTGGATGCTCGGCATTATGCAACTTAGTCGCTCACCAATTAAATTTTTCTGATAGCAGAGAAAGATTTAAGAGAGAATTATACCTTACTTTTAGCATTGAATAATTATAATATAGAATAGACACCGCGAACATTGACCACTACCCCGTTCTAACAGCGCTGCTATCGATTGGTAAACAGCAAAGGCTAAAACCGGTTCGTGTACATGCAAATATAAATCCCAAAATGATCCCAAACATAATAAAAAAAGTCCCACATGCTTTCAAAGTTACTGCCTGCTACAGAAGTCATGTAGGCATGCTGTCGTTTATTTATATTTATGCAGATTGATGTTTTGCATATCTATTACCAAATCCATCGAAAATAAAAATGCAATAATTGTTAACGAATTTTTCTATTTATTGTTAGAGCAGCAAAAATACAAAAAACTATGTTTTTAGATATGTTTTACATAAATATCACATATAAAATATTATTTATAAGAACTAGCTAATAAGAAAAATTTAAAAAAGCGCTACACATGATTTAAAATATCAAATTTTTTAATTTTTCTTTTTGAACTCTTTGCTTTATAATTTATAATTGTGATTTTTGCGCGTATAAGTACACGTAGTGTACGCAAAACCATTTGATCTTTATGATCTTCAACGGAGCAGGTAAGCGGAATTTGTATTTCTGTTTTACAAATATTTTTTATTATACTTAAAACGTTTTGCTCAAAGCAATGAGTCTCAAAATTTTTTTTTTAAAAACGTTAATAATTTTTTTAATCAAGTCCGCAAAATGTGCTGTTGGTACGGTTAGACAACCATATCGAGTTCCTTCAAATTCTCGAACTTCAATTAATTTTGATATATTTGAATAATTTTTGTTTTGATCACACATAAATTTTTTGCATGCTATGCAGTCGTATTTTTTCCAAATTGTTTGCAAAAAGGCCAAACATTTTCGGACAAAAGTAGCTGTAAAATTTTCTAGGGACTTTAAAAAAAAACACGAAGTCAGCCCCTCACATGAAGTTTAAAACCCTTAGTCGGCTCACCAAAAAAACATTAAATTTTTTCCTGAGTAAATTTCAGGTAAAAGAAACTTAAAGTACTGAAATTTTAGCATTTATTTAGATATTGAAAAAAGTTACAGAGTTTTTTCTTATTCAAAAATGTCTTTTTTCAATTCTACTTTACTTATATCATTGTAAAATAATTAAAAAATATTTTTTTTACTTTTGATATGTTTCAGATGGATGTAACAACCGCAATCTTGTACGCGGTCGAAAGTAAGGCCTTAATTGAGGATGTCAGAAAAACCGCTATTTTGAAAAAAAATTTAATTCTGTATCTAATGGACAAATAAATGCTAAAATTTCAATACTCAAAGTTTTTTTATCTTAAATTTACTCACGAAAAAAGGCATTTTTTTCGGTGAACTGACTTCGGGCCTCAAACTCTTACCAAATTTTTCTTTTTTTGTTTCAGATAAGTTAAACTCGAGATATCATACACATCACTTTTTCTAGCATTTTTTTACTACCTTATTTCCGCACGTGTGACGCGGAAGTGATGTCACGAAAACAAACTAATTTTTTTTTTGTTAATTTTTATACTTATGTAAAACAATAAAAAATATTTATATTTTAAAAACTCCTAAAATTTCGACAAAATTTGGTAAAATGTCCCTTAAACTAATTAAAACAATAAAAGCTTTAAGCAGTAGGTACCTGTGTCCATGAATAATTTAAGCCTCGTAACATTAACAGAAGTGAATGCTTAGCAAGGTTTCGATTTCTTCCATATTCACCAAAATCCTCAAATCCATATATAATATCATCCTTTGAATTAAACTCCAACTCTGTTTTAATGCTCACCTCATCAAAAACAAGCACGCATTTTTTGTCTTGATTAGGCAGCAAATCAACTTTGTTTTTCAGCATTTTTAAAATATCATATGAAATGCCTGTCTGAAATGGCAATGTTTCGTACCATCGAACAATTGTTCTTAAAGAAGGTAACTCAAATTCTTATTGCATTAAAAATTTATAAAACGATGGAGATTTATAATGAAATTTTAAGAATAAGTCCTTTTCATCAACATTCCATTTTGATTTTTTAGAGTGAAAGAGCTGACTCTTAACGAAAATACCGACACTTTTGTTTTTGTTTTTTAACATTCCATCAAATTGATTATTTTGAAATATTTTATTAACCTCATTTGGTCGCTTATATTTCTTCTTTGGAGATTTGAGTAGTTCATCAAAAGAAGTTGAATTGTTTTCTTTTTCAACATAAGAATCAATATCGTAATCAAATAAACTACCAGGATCTGAAAAGTTCACTTCACAACAAGGATCTGTTTCTGTGCGGCCAAAATTTTTAAATATTTTTTAATAAGTTTTCTTTTCTCCTGTCATATTAACACTAAGTAAATTGCACTCATTAGCATTTGTTTTCAGTTTAATATAATTTTGATTTAAATTAATGTCTGCCAATACTGGTCTTTTACCTAAATTTGAAAATTGTGCATTTGTTTTTACATTGGTGAACTTTGATTTTTCTACAGTTGTTATTGCATTTTTTTCTTTCTCTATTTGTTTATTATAACCACAATTTTGTAAGTCACTGTATGGAATCGGAACTGCATTCGATGAAAGCCTTGATTTAAAATAACTTAAATTCACATACTTTCTTCAAAGTGATCAGCGCATATAAAAAACTTTTTATTTTCTATAAGCTTAGCAGAAAAACTATTTCCCGAATTTTTAATCCATACTTCACGTCTATTGTCTTTTGGCATGGCAAATCTTGAAATGCCACATTGTTTTTTATTCTTACAACCAAAATAGTCACAAAACTTCATTTAATTTAAAAATCTTCAAAAAATAGCTAACTTTCACACAACTTTTACAATACGCATACAGATTCAAAGTAAGCCAAATGTTCAAAAAACTGATAATTGCAAACAGATGCACAACAAATTCCTTTAAAGAATAACTGTTCAATAAGAAAAGGACTATTCTAAAAATAGAACAACTGAGAAAAAGAAGTAAAGGGAAATTCCTTGCATGCAAGTAAAGACACATTATTTTGGTGCTTGCATTGACTAAAAAAATGCAGTACAAATTTCTGCCACCCTGCTCTAACGTCGCTTCAACGTCGGCGGTGTCACCTTCTATTTGTAATTATTCAATGCTTTTAGTTTAAGTTTAAATAATCTGTAAGGACATAGTACAGTAGATTTAATTATTAAATAAATGAGACACTCTCTAGAAAAATGGGCATGAGCTGTGTTGCAGATTTTGACTTTTCTATATATTTGAAAAATAGAAACCCAGAATCATGGCAGAAAAACCAGGTAGATGCACTAGAAATACGCTCTCTCCGTTAACAAAACAATAACAAAGGCGTAATTATAACATCACAATGAGCTTTTTTGAAATGTTATCAATTTTTAATTACTTATTTATTCAGTTTTGACAATGGATTTTCTGGACTGCCTATAACTTCCTCCCGTCGCGATAATTCGAAAACAGTTAATTAATTGTTAGCTTCCGTTCCAGAACGATAATATTAGAAAACAATCGTCGATTTCATAAAAGAAATTGTATGGTTTCCAACAGCAATTTCATTTGTCAAAATATATTTTCACAGTTGAAATCAGCCGTACATAGCTACACAAATAAATTGGTTACTACACAATCGAAATAAGTAGTCGAATGAAAATTATATTAAAAGTAAACTTTCATTTGCTTCATTTAAGGCCAAACTACAATTAATTATGTATTATATCTTAAATCACGGCTCATTTTATGAAATTTGTAAGATTTTTGTTTAAAATCTGGGTACTCAATTGATTAATACGGTTACAAGTAAATTATACATCTCTATGGCTGAAAGAATAAACATTAATTGTCAATAGTGACATTATAGTTACGCCAATGTTTTGCTTTCTCGTTTTTTGCTCTCCGAATTGCATCTACCTGGTTATTCTGCCATGCCCAGAATATTAATCACTATGAGTGCAGCTATGGCTGGCACTAGAAAAAAATATTGAAAATTGACAGAAGGAAGCGCTTTTGAAAATTAAGTTTTTAAAACAGCTTGTTGTCTATCGGTTATTAAGTGTAAAATATACGATGTTTTTGAAATAAAACTTTGATTCTAGTTCCAGCGATAGCCACTGATGTTAAGAATGGCATATTTAAATTTCAGATGATTCGGCTGAAAAGCTTTTGTTTTTTCTACAACACCATGCCGAAAAAAGTAGTTTCGAGATAAATGAGTATAAAGAGAATGAATGTAGACGAAACACTGTGGCTCGACCCTAATAAAACGGCTGTAGAAGTGAAAATAGTGTCAGAAAGACTATACTTTTGAAATATAAAAAAATCAATTTCATAAAAATTCTAGGCCTTAAACAATGCTGTTTTGATAAATATAATTTGCGAATGATAAGATCCAAATATTTGCACAACACTATTAGGACAACTATTGATGTAATATTTGCAAGAAATATCGATGACATTACATCTATATAATATACGTTTGATGTTTTAGATATTAAAAACCAATAATTTCATTAACATTTACAAAAATAATTTAAAATTAATGTAAAATAATAATGTAAGGTAATAAAATGTACTGGTGGGAATATTATTTTTTTAGTTAACATTATGGTATTTACAATTTTTTTAATTTAAAAAAATTTTTATTAAAAAAACCATTAAATTATCAAACTTATGAAACTGAAAAAGCTTCGCTTCTTTCGTGTGTCCAGCGACGCATGTTTTTTTTTAGCCAAGTTTCGTTTGCTATCTTAAATTTCGGCACCGATTTTGAGCTGTGGTTAAAGTGCTTTTTTCGCTGTCTACAATATTTGTAACCTTTATTGATACAGCTTCTATTGTATTGTGACTGACAATATTTTCGCCAATGATAGCCGCGACGATGACATAATTTTTTAAATTTGCTTAACAAATACAAATTAGCAAAAAATCGTAAGTTTAATAACAAATATTCTTTTTCTTGAATTATAAAACACTATATCACGAAATCGACTAAAAAAAGCACAACCAAACTTTACTGAAATTCTTAAAGAGGGATATATCGCATCTAATTTGACCTCTCAATGACGTCACAATTTTTTCCAATTTATTTTTAAAATTGAAGTGTTCGAATTTTGTTGTGCCGACATTCGTTGAATTTTTACAGCCATTTGCCTTGTTGAAAATGAAAAACAAAATCCTTTTCTTTTGGGTAGACTTTTGCAGGAAATAAGAGTTTGTAAAAGATTTAACGAAATGGGTGCGTTTTTTATGGTACTAAACATATACATAGGAATCAGTTTTTGACGAAAAAAAATAACGTAAAAATTGACGCCATTTCGATGTTCTTAATTTCAATGGAAAGGTATTTTTACGTGTTATCATTATTTGTAAAAAAACAAATACCATTAATGGAGTATTATTTAATTTAAATTTATAGAAACATAATTTTTTTTTAAGTTAAAGAAAAGTATAAGAATTTACTTCGCTACACAAAAAGGTAAAAAGAACAAACCTTTTACAGTAAAAGGTAAAAAGAACAAGCATGTTCTCAGCTCGCTTGTGCACACATAGATTTAACAACATCTCTGCCCAAAACAGACCTCAAGAACGTCGGCAGCATAACAGTAGCAGAGCGCCGGCAGAACCCAATCCTTACACCACAGATAATATAATAGAAAGATGTGCCACCGCTATACAAGCAAGTGGCAAAGTAAAATTTAAATGTGGATTTATCATAAATCCACATAAAAGCTTTATGAGAGTCAGCGAGCGAACGATTTAAAGCTTTTGAGAGCGAGAGAATAAGTAAGCGACGATGTGAGCAAATGTGAGCATTATATTGAAAAGCAATAGAGATGATATGTAAAGATTTCATGCACGAAACATCTCAATATAAAATGTAGCTGCCAACAAAATGTAGCAGAATTTCATTAGGTTTTACTTAAAAAATGTAGGCAATTTTTTTACTAAACTACCCTACGAACAGTTATATAATTTAAAGTTATTATATTTTTTTGCATTATCTCTTATCTTGTTGTTATATAATTTCAAGAAAATAATATCATAAATATGACATAATCTAGGTATATTTTGTGTGTTGACTTGGCTTTTTTTGCCGTTTTGCCGCGAATAATGTTGTAAGCAATATTTTTAAGTTGTTTATTCCGGAAAAATTTTTTATTTAATTACTTTTGTATATTTTTATTATCTTATTGCAAATACATGCTTTAATATATGAAAACTACTCAGAAATGCAATTTCCAATTGTTCGTATTTATACAACAAAAACATTTTTTGAGTAAAAATTCAGTATTTGGACCATTTTTGAAAAAAAAAGAATATATTCATTGTCCTAACGCTACAGTTAAAACTATTTTTGTAAAGTGCTTTTATTAAAATTTTCATGAAAAAAATTTTAATTAAATATATTTAAAAATTTCTGAATTTTTTAAGATATGTGAATGTGTTTGATATTAAAATTACTGAAATTTTTTAAATTTGATTTGCGAAAAATTTCAAGAAAGATTTTCAATATCAAAATTTACGTAAGTAAAAATTGGTGGAATGAGCGCGATCAAAACTAAGTATGTCACAATCTAATCTAGGATGCACACAATATGTGTACTTAAATTGAGCGAAGTCCGTTAAGCCATTTAGATTTGTATAAATGTCAATTAAACAAACAAAAAAGAAAATACGTTTTATTAATATAGAGTTTGTGTTAAATGGTATGAGTATTATAGAACGAATCCAATTCGAAAAGAATTGAAGAATTTCCAAAGATTTTTCGATTTTTTTAAGTTTTGAAAAATATCTCCCCAGTTATGATCCTATAACTTCAAAAGTATTTTTTCATATTACAAAATTTATACATGTTTGCAAATAAGACATTTATATCTTTAATTTAAGCTATCATTTGTATTGATCTAAAGATTTTTATATAAATTTTCCAAATACTACAGTTGTGAAAGAGTTTAAAAAATATGGTTAATACTCAAAATTACCTCCTATACAGGCCAAATATGCGATATCGGATAGCTTTGTAATTATATTTCGACCACAATTTACAAGTAGCGTTTCCCTGATAACATGTGATGGGCGTTGGGAAAGGGGGCGTGGCACCTCCTATACCACCCAAATTTGCGATATCGAATTGCTTTGGAGTTATAGGCCGCATACCCTCGAAATTCGGTATTCGACTACAATTTACACGTTTCACTGATAACATTTTATGGGCGTTACCCCTCCCACACTACTGAAATTTTTGATATTGAATAGCTTTGGAGTTATAGGTGGCCGCACAGCCTCGGAATTCGGTACTCGACCACAATTTACTCGTGCCGTTTCACTGATAACATGTTATGGGCGTTTGGCAAGGGGGCGTGGCCGCAACGCACAGTGTTTCAGCTAGTTATTTATACCAGCGCGAAGATTTCGTTGTTTTGTTTTGATTTATTTTTGACGTATCTTTGTTTACGTTATTTCTGTTATTTTACTCATTTCAAAGAGTTTACAGTGTTGCAAATCCTATTATAACGTAAAATTGCGGTTAAGGGATTTTTAAAATTAGCTAAAAACGCTTAGCACATTGTTTGTAAATAAAATCTTTAGTTAAATATATGATAATTGGGTTTTTAAAGTCTGAAGAATTTGTTTAGTACGAACTCACCACGTCGACTTTGATGCAGGTAATTTTGATTTTTTTTACTAAAACCGAAATACGTAAATATCCAACCTGCTACAATCATACTTTTTACCTTAATGTTTTCGTTGAAATATTTTTTTAACAACAAAGTAAAAATACAACCAAAATATATATCAAAGTCATATTTTTGCGCACTTTAATGTGGGGGAAATGTTAAATACACGGTATATTTTAAACTCTTTCACAAATGTAGTATTCAGAAAATGTCTACAAAAATCGTACAAATAATTGTATAAATAAAAGCTTAAATACAAGGTTTTCTCATTTGTAAATATGTATAAAACTTGTTAAATAAATTAATGCTTTTAAAGTTATAGGATCATAACTGGGGAAATATTTCTCAAAACTCAAAAAAGTCGAAAAATTCTTCTAAAAAAAATTTTAACCAACCTGGAAAAGTTTTAATGATTTTTATTATCTAGAAAAAATACTCAATCGAACTAAAAATGTCGTTTTCGTCGAGCAAAATTTTTTTAAAATTGCTTACCACTGTTATTAATTTGTTATTCACTTTTAAATAAAAAATACAATGAATAAAAAATTTTGTTATTCACTACTATTTTATGAATAAAGTGTTCGCTATTAATTTTTTTATTAATTTTTTATTCATTATTAATTTTTTATTTATTATTAATTTTTTATTCATTGTTAATTTTGTATTCATTATTAATTTCGTATTCATTTCTAATTTCTCATTCACTTTGGAATAATAAATAAAATGAAAAAAAATCTTGTTATACACTTTTGAATAATGAATAACACATGAATAGGTAATGAATCAAAAAATAATAGTGTATAAAAAATTAATTATTGAAAAATTTGAAATTATTTTTGAAATGCATTCTTTGTAAATAGCATTCATATGAATAAAAAAACAATTAATTATTCTGAATAACGAAAAAAATAATT
This sequence comes from Dichetophora obliterata, assembly GCA_963920525.1. NCBI lineage: Eukaryota > Metazoa > Arthropoda > Insecta > Diptera > Sciomyzidae > Dichetophora > Dichetophora obliterata. The sequence continues at coordinate 169,505,734 of OY986435.1, forward strand.
GAAATTAATTACTAATCAATTTTTTAAAATTCAATGTGAATTAAAAATTTTATTTATAAACAATTTTGAATTCATTGGATGGATTTGTATGTCGTTATTCAGTTTTCCTTAAGATTCTGAGTATATATGCAGATTTTACTGCTCTGGCTAAATAAGAAAAGTCTGCTTCGCAAAAAATAAGGGAATCATCATGAAAATAATGCAAACAAACAAAAACATTTGTTGCTGTCAAGCAGAGATCACACCTACTTGGTTCTAATAACAACAACAACGGGAAAAAACAATTACAACATTAAATTTCACGATTCTCGCTAGCTATGAGAAACCATGCAGTGGTGATCTATCCCAGTAGAATAATTGTCCTCTTATCAGAAGCAATGACATAATTGCTTTCAAGCAAGCACTCTACACGTTTTTTAATCGCTGCATTAGCATGAATTCTGAAACTCCTTCTTAAATAAAAACAAAAGAATGGAGATTAGAAGGAGTCGAACGAATTTGTCGCTTTGGGCAGATTGATTCTGAAACTCATTCTAAAATGAGAAAAAGGAAGTGAGAAGAGAAGGAGTCGAACGGATTTGTCGCTTTGTGTATCAATTATTTCCTGCGAATTGTAGCATAACGGGAATGATGGAACACGTGTTCAATAGAAATCATTTTTTTAACATTGTAGTTTGTGCCTCAGTCATTGTCGAAATTTTTAAGTGAGCGCAACATTAATTGTTTTGGAAAACTTTGTCTTAGTTTTAAAGTTTTGAGAAATTAAATAAATAAAAATAATGAAGAAAAGGGGAAGGAGGGGTAGGAGTGCTATAAATAAATAAAGGTTAAGAGAAAAAACATACTTAAAAATAAATTAAAACGAGAAAATAGATTAAAACAAGATTTGGTCAATAATTAACCAACTACTTTTCCCCTCTAGTGACTATATCAATATATATACATATTTAAAGTTGACCGTAGTAAACAAAATATGTGAGAGAGGTGACATATCAAAAAACATTCACAGCTTGATTGGTCCTGGTATTTTCTTAAATTTCAATTACGATGGCATCCAAAAAACAAGAGGTGTTTAAGTTATTGCATGGCATTAACAATATTTTTTAAAGTTAGTTTTACACAGTAATGTTATTAACATTTCTGAATATTTCCTTGTAATTTTAGAAGCATGTGAAGAAAAGTATGCAATGAAAGATAATTACGTGATCGAAATCAAAAAAGGCTTCAAAACTGCAAAAAAATAAAAAGTGCACAAAACAACGTGCTTGGTCAAAAAAAATTCTTAAGTTCTTATTAAATATCTCTAATTTTTCTTAATCAATTATTATTAATAATAATTTAATAAAATTTAATTTTAAATCAGCCTAATAATTGAAGTACCAATTTTTTTAAGGAATGAATTCATGCATTCACTTATACAATAATTTGTATTATTACTAACAATTTTCTTCTTAAATTATTAATTAAAATAAGCAAACAACAATTAAAGCAGCATCTTTTAATTTTGGTATAACCAGCTGTTATTAAATTAATTACTTACAGCTACTTACGTAAGAACTAAAAAAATAGTTGTTATAGAAATGCTTACCATAAAACCACTTCTAAGTGTTTTTTGCTAAGAGGCATTTTATAATACTTCTTACGGGAGCATTCCTGAAGCTCTTGTTACAACTTCTATAAGCTCTTTGTGTAGAAGTGAAAGTGCAATGCCTTGCATTTTGGCTCGTTTCATATAAAAAATAACTAAGAAAAGAATCGAGTTGGTAAGGCCCTCCACCTGCCTAAGAAGTACTTCTACAACTGCTTTTTACTCCTTACTTATTCTACTGGGATGCTGTGAAGCATTGTGGAGTGAAGAGTGAAAGAGCATTGCAGAGAGAATGTGCATGCAAGGATTGGAAACTTTTCTCTCAAGAAAGCTTTTTCATCGCGCTCACAAAAGCTTACGTATTGATCTGAAAAATATTTGTTACTTTTTAATGTTCTACGTGGCACATCTTTATTCTATATAATCTTTGCTTACACGCTTGAAAATATTTTAAAGAGCAATTTCTCTGTTTCTGTAACTCTTTATATATATTCTCTTTGTCGTAAGTTCATATCGTAAGACTATCATGACGAAATGCGCAGATCGTAGACAATTATTTTTACGATCTGCGCAATCTATTACTCTATCATTCTTGATAAAATTCAAACAAACAGAAAATGAGTTTTATTACTATAGATACTGTGGTGCTCTATATTACATCACCACATAGAGTAAATCTCTACAGCCTATTTTACCTGTTCGTTACATTGATACTTACCTTTTTGTTACATTAATACTTACCTTTTGTTATATTGTACTTACCTTTAGTTACATTAATACTTACCTCTTTGTTATATTGTACTTACCTTTAGTTTCATTAATAACGTATTATACTTACACTTGCCTATAAAACACTTGTTATAAAGAAACATTTTGATTGTCTTCAGTTATTACAATTTCAGAAATTTTCATTTTGAAAATTTCAGTATTAAAATTTGTTCAGAAAAAATTGTTCGAATAAAAAATTATAAAATAAAAAAATTGGTTTTAAAATAAAAAAATTAATTTTAAACGAAATTCATAAGCGTTCGCACTAAAACTGGCGATCCTGCGACACGAACAATAAAACTGGCGATCCTGTGACACGAACACCAAAACTGGCGATCCTACAAACTGCACTAAAATTGGCGCTCAACAACAGGGAGCAGTAAAATGGCTACATCAATTTAAAAACAAAGCGACACCAATTCCGCTACATAGTCCCAAGCAAATTCTAATGGCAATAACTCATCAACAGAAATTGGCACTACATCAGCAGATGGCTTAATTAATGAGAATCGGCCAAATCAAACACGTTCCACAACAGATACGCCAACGCCCACTACACCTACGGTTGATACAGCTACAGCAGCACCAGCAACTGCTTCTGCACCAAGAACAACAGCCACAGATAAACCAACAACAGGCACAACATTATCCACAACGCCACCTTAAGTTACGACGAGAATTTCCTTTCACTTTCATATTAGCAGATATCACAAGACCTATCATTGGCGCAGACTTTCTTACCAAATATGGACTTCTAATAGATCTAAAACACAGAAAACTCATTGACCCCCTTACAAAATTATCCGTCAACGCAATTTCGAGGTATTCTGAAACACAATTACCAAAACTATTTACACTCGACGACAAATACACACAGTTACTCAAACAATTCCCTTCACTCTTCACAGAACCAGATTACACTGCACCAATCAAACACAAGACAGTACACCACATAGTTACAGAAGGACAGTTACCATTCACACGACCACGACGTTTAGACCTATCAAAATTAAAAATCGCAAAACAAGAATTCGACTTTCTAGTCAAGTCAGGAACTTGTAGACCGTCTGACTCGAAAACTTCTTCTCCACTACACCTTGTAGCCAAACGCGAACCAAATGACTGGAGACCATGTGGTGACTACAGACGACTGAACGCTATTACTGTACCTGACCGTTACCTTTTACCACATATACACGACTTTTCCATCAACTTACACAACACAAACTTTTATTCAAAAATTGACCTGGTCAGAGCATATCACCAGATACCGATGGCTCCTAGCGACATCCACAAAACAGCAATAACAACACCTTTCGGAATGTTCGAATTTCTCCGAATGCCTTTCGGCTTGAGAAATTCAGCACAGACATTCCAAAGATTTATACACGAAGTCTTACAGGGACTAGATTTCATTTTCGTTTATTTAGACGAGACAGAACACATAAAACACTTAACACAAGTTTTCCAAAGACTTTCAGAATACGGCTTAAACATTAAACCTAACAAATGCACTTTTGGAGCATCAGACATAAACTTCCTCAGTTACAACATTTCTAAACAAGGTATCCGACCTTCAGAAGAACGTACACAGTGCATACGAGACTACCCACAACCCACCACAGTCAAACAAATGCAAAAATTCATAGGCATGACAAATTACTACCACCGTTGTATCCCAAAACTCGCACACATGCTAGGCCCAATTTATGACATGGTCACCGTAGCATCAAAAACAAAAAACAAACAGTTACACTGGACAGAGAACACACTACAGGCATTTACAACAATCAAAGATAGTTTTGCAAAGGAAACACTACTCAATCACATCAGTAGTAATGCAAAATTATCGATTGCCGTAGACGCATCAAACACAGCCATTGGCGGCGTTTTACAACAACAGAATAACGGTACACTAGAACCATTAGCCTTTTTCTCAAAAAAGTTATCAAAGTCAGAAACGAAATACAGTACATTCGACAGAGAATTACTAGCCATATACTTAAACATCAAACACTTTAGACACTACCTAGAAGGAAACAATTTTACGGTATACACAGATCACAAACCACTGATTAACGCTATACATTCACAAACAGAACGCAGTCGCAGACAAACAAGACACTTGGAATACATTGCACAATTCACACATGACATTAAACACATTAAAGGTTCAGAAAACACTGTAGCAGATGCACTTTCACGAGCTGAAATAGAAGCTTTTGCCTGCACAGACATCAACCTGAGAACACTACATAAAGAACAGAACACAGACACAGAATTGCAAGATATACTAAATAGCCACAGATACAAGCTCGAACAGATACTCATACCGGTACTCAACATTAAAATTTGGTGCGAACAGAAAAATTCTTTAACACGACCTTACATACCACAGACTTTACGAAAACAAGTATTCGAACAACTACACAACATAGCACATCCTGGTACACGAGCTTCACGGCGATTACTTACACAAAGATATTTCTGGCCGAATATGAATACACACGTAAACAAATGGGCACAAGAATGCGTTAGATGTCAACGCTCAAAAATACACAAGCACACGAAGACAACACCACACAAAATCAGCATACCACACGGACGTTTCGAACATATCCACGTTGATATAGTCGGTCCTTTGCCAATTTCAAAAGGGTATAGATACCTACTTACCGTAGTCGACAGGAACACTCGTTGGCCAGAAGCATTTCCGCTGAAAGACACAAACACCGACACGATAGTCGACACTCTTCAAAGAGAGTATATTTCACGTTTTGGAGTTCCATTGAAGGTTACCTCTGATCGAGGAGCACAATTCACTTCCGCGACCTTTAACACATTTCTCAAAAATCTCGGTTGCCAACATATAACTACTTCGGCTTACCACCCACAAGCCAACGGCATGGTAGAGCGTTTTCACCGCCAGTTAAAGGTTTCCCTTATCGCAACAAACAACCAGACAAATTGGTTCACAGAGTTGCCACTAGTTCTTCTGGGCCTTAGATCCTCAGTCAAAGAAGACATCAAAGCGTCGCCAGCTGAGATGGTCTTTGGCCAGCCGCTCAGATTACCGAAACAAATAGTAATTCGCAACAATGAAACTTTAAACCCTTCAGAGATGCTTCCAAAAATTAAACAAGTAGTCAAAAACAAACAATCACTCATTTCACACCATAACACAAAATTCCAACAACACGTTCCTAGGGAACTCAACACTTGTAAATTTGTCTTCGTTAGAAACGACACCATACACAGCAAGCTCAAGGAACCCTATGATGGACCTTTCGAAGTAATCAACCGAAACCCAAAATACTTCACAATACTCAAAAATAACACTCATACTACAGTTAGTTTAGACCGTTTAAAACCAGCATCAATTAATACAGACACAACAACTACAACACAATCTAAAAGAAAGGTACATTTTAATTTACTCAGAAATACAACAAGATTCATTTGAGGAGGGGGAATAATGTGGTGCTCTATTACATCACCACATAGAGTAAATCTCTACAGCCTATTTTACCTGTTCGTTACATTGATACTTACCTTTTTGTTACATTAATACTTACCTTTTGTTATATTGTACTTACATTTAGTTACATTAATACTTACCTCTTTGTTATATTGTACTTACCTTTAGTTTCATTAATAACGTATTATACTTACACTTGCCTATAAAACACTTGTTATAAAAAAACATTTTGAATTGTATTCAGTTATTATAATTTCAGAAATTTTCATTTTGAAAATTTCAGTATTAAAAATTTGTTCAGAGAAAATTGTTCGAATAAAAAATTATAAAATAAAAATAAAAAAAAAAAGAAGCAAATATATTAGCGGTGGGTAACTCAGTGCTGTACTATGGCACTGCGCTGACTCAAATAGTGGCACAATAGGACGCAAAGAGATGAACTTTTGCGCGTAAAGTTGCTTTTGTGTGCAACGTTGGAATGTATAGCAGAGTGCTGTGCTAAGCTTCTTCACTGACACTCATTTGTTATCTCTACTGTGCACTGCATTACTTACATTTTGTTAAGTTTTTGTTAGTAAAGTGGCTTTTTGTTTTACTTAGGTTCGTTTGCAATAATTGACAATATGCAATTTGTGAATATTTTAAACAAATCAGTAGAGAAGATTGTTGGCACTCTACTTGTTATCGACACTTTTATAAGTGCTTTTTTCGATTGTGGCACAATTGTGCTAGCAGTGTGGTGACACACAAAGATGCACATGTGCTTGTGATTCAGCAGATCAAAAATTGTGCTATTACCCACCTCTAAAATATATATATTAATTTTAATAAGATCTTAATATTGTCATCACACATGTACAGTGATGTGCAAAGATATAGGGACACAAGTATTTTTAAATTCAAAGCTGCCTGAATTATATACAAGGTGCCCCAGATATAGCATTAACTCCCTCGGGTAGTAATTCTCCTTGGTTAGGCGAGTGAGGAAATGCAAGGATGAGGGTCCCCCATCCCCCTTTAAGAGCTAGAGAGAAAAGACTTAAGAATAGGTGTCGTTAAATTTTACTCTACATTTAATGTATCTCTTAGCCGATTTCCAAAGTTTACAACTTGTTGAGAAGAAAATCAAATTGACATTAAGATTTTTATAAAATATATATATATATATATTTTGCATAAAATCACAATTAAGAAAGTTATGAGCAACTAAATTCTAAACAAATTTTGAATTAAACTTTGATAATAGGTATCTCGAATTTTAAATACATTTTTTGACCATTTTTGTGATGTAATTTCTTTTTATGATAAAATTTTCTACTGACTTGGTTTTTGATCTTGCCATAGTACTTGAATACCCAATGCAAACATAACTACTTTTTCATTTTAAATTACCACACGTAAAACAGTTAGCTTTTAGTGTGGTACGATTAGAAAATGGCTTTTGTAGCATTGGTTTGATGGTCATGTAGTCTCTTTTTCAAGATGCTCTTGACTTTGGAGATCGGTTAAGAGTTACATTAAATATGAAGTAAAATGTAATGACACCTATTTTTAAGTTTTTCTATTTTCATTTTCAGTTTTTCATTTTTATAAAAATACAGGTGTCCCTATTTCTTTGCACATCACTGTACATATATAAAACATTCGTTGCCTTTTAATATTATCATTATGCACCAAATAAATATGTATATGCCGAAGAATCAAGAGACGAAGGGGTTAGGATTAAAGCGGCATCCACCAACTTCATAAATTCTCCTGAATTTTTGCTATCATGTAAATTCTTTTTTTTCCCATAAGTTGCCAATGCTTCAAGAGCTGCATCTTCATTGAAGTCATTTTTAGGAAGTTGCTTTAAAAAGACGAGCAATCGCTTCATGTTATCTATATTTAGATTATAAAACGTTGAGTCGTTCAGAAATTGCCTACGCCATGGCCCACACCAAGTTTTTTTGATTTGCTGGAAGTGAAGTTGTTGAAAAAAACAATTGTTAAAAAATAAATATTGTCTTGAAAATAACATAATTGAAAAATAGTAATGGGTGTTTGCAAGAATGTTATTTTATAAAATGTTTATTAAACCAAATGTTTATTAAAAATGTAAGTCAACTTACATTTCAGAATAAATCAAGCTTGCAATTAGTTTTTCAAAACTTATAAAGCAGAGCTGTTTGGCTTCTATGGGAACTTTTTATGATCAAGAGGTGAACTTTTTCCTTTTTAAAAAGCTTTTTGACATTTTTTATTACTTTAATGATTATTAAAAGCTTTTATATCATAGAAAAAAGCATTGGCCGAGGAGCGTCCAAATTTAACATGCTATTCATTAGACAATCTATATTATAAGGAGTATTTAAACTGAATCAATTCTCCTGATAGAATCTGTCTCCATATAAAATTTCATATTAGAATTTATTATAATTCATTCGACGTTCGTTTATACAAGTCTTACACAAGAAAGTTATAACTGCTCCGAAAACTTTCTATTACTTTTGCTCAACTTATGCATAAATCTTTTTTTTTTTACAGCAAATAGGATATTTAATCCAAAATTTAGTAATTTGACAACTCCTGAATAATAAAGTTCGTATATTGCTTAGCTGATATCATTAAATCATACTTTAAATTTCGAAATATTAAGTTAATTTTAAAATTGAATTGTGATTGATGTTTTTAAAAGCTTTCCGACGATCGTATGACGCAGGAATTGCAAATGATATTAAAGGATTTTATAAAAAACCGCACTTCACTTCGTTCATTAAAGAAGTCATAGAGCGCTTAAAAAAGTCATGTTGCTTTCAGTAAAAAGTATTTTGGAACATTTTACCTTTAGCTAAAATGGACTTTTTTAATTTTTTTTTTTTTCAAAATGTGTATTTGGAGCTAAAAAAGCGAATAGTGAAAAAATTATAGGTCGCTCTCAAGACATTTAAAAGTCATAGGGGTCCAAAGTTAGGGAAAATGGCCTTAAAAAAATGCTGTAATTTTTCAATTTTCCTACAAAATTAAGCATTATGGGTATCAAAAGAAAGGTAATACGAGCACCTATTCAATGAGGTATCCCAACATTAATCCATGCATAACTTTTTAAGATATAACTTCTTTTATACTTAAATATTTTCGTTTTGTAATGTTAAAAACAATATTCCGTACAAGGGCAAAACACTATTAAGCTGGAAGTCCAAATTATATAAAATACAAGAAATAGTTGCAATTTAAGTAACTAAGGTATAACTAGTTACATATACGATGTAACATATATGATGGAGAAATATTTACGAAGTTAAATAGTTACATGAATGATTGAGGAAGAAAGGGCCACACTCGAGATATTTTTAAAACATTTACAGAGTAATTTGTTAAAAACCATAAAATATTATTTTTTAAGAATTTTAGAAATATGTAGGAACTGTTAAATAAACGGTGAATAAATAAATCGCCGCGATTTTTAATAACAATTTTTTTGCATATTTACATAGTAAATTATATAGTAACATTTAACGATGGTTAAAGAAAGCGCCGCAGGCTAAAAATTGTTATTAAAAATCGCCGCGAGTTTTAATAACAATTTTTCTTGTCTTTTAAATTATCCTTCATTTTTTACATTAAAATTCATGGAATTAATTTTTGTCGTTTTTACATTCGAGTTCATGGAATTAATTTTTGTCGTTTTTATTTGAATCTGAAATGCATCTAAAATTTTGATGCCAAAAAATTGGTACGTAAAAAGAGTTATATCTTAGAAAGTAATTTATGGAATTTTATGGTTAATAGCTTATTAAATATGTAATAGAATAGCCTTTCTTTTAATACCCATATTGCTTAGTTTTGTTTATATAAAGCAAAGATATAACAAGTTTTTTTTAGCCCATTTTTCAACTTTGGACCCCTATAACTTCTAAGCCAGATGAGAGCGACCATAAATTTTTCAGATTTGGAATTAGAATGCCTTAATACATATGTTCCACGAAAAATTTCATTTTAGCTAAAGGTAAATTATTCCAGTATTTTATTTTTAAAAGTTGAAAAACTAATTTCATTTAACAAAGTGAAGCAGCCAAATCTTTTCACTGATTTTAACCATTTTTTTGTATTGTATTTACCTCATAGCTTAGTAAAATCACCGATAAATTTTCGTACAAGCAGGCCAAATCAAAAAATGGCAATACATCGCTTCTATCAAATTTCTTTTGCCTGAGTATATCGACGCATTTATCAATAAAATCAGTCATCATGTATTTATCCCCTATGTACATTATTTCATCAAAATTGTGCACATTCACATGGACTGGATCGATTTCATAAGAGTATATGTATGTGAGGAACAACTCAAAAATTGCAGGTCTTATATCAACGACTTTTATTGGGTTGGGTTGGTCATTGAAGCTTCCGTAAAACATGCGTTCAAAAACTTCTGACGCTGTTGCAAGAATCATTTTATGGCAGTGAAACAGTTTATTTGAAGAAGCATCATTGCTATTGGCACAAGAAACCTTATCCAAATCATCCAACTCTTCGCCAACAATAAACGCACAATCAGATAACTTGCCAGTTTGAAGCATACGCAATCGTCGTTCCTTGAGCGGAACATCGCTGCTTAGTCGTAGTAGTACTGAACTATTTAAAAAACAATACAATAGTGCTATTCAGTTTTTAATACTTCGATGTTTTTAATTACCTCTTAGATGAGCTTTTGTTATTATTACTTTCTTCCATTTTTTACACACTCAATAAATTAACAAATTAAATAGAGATTGCCAAATTTACGACTAGTTAGCTTAAATTTTTATATCATCTGTCGCTATCAGCTGTGCTCACATAAAAATTTTTCATCAAATTATACATCAAACAGCTTGACGAAACAAGTGTTCATACGATAAAATTTTTCGACATATTACAGAGTGCAAACGTAGGAAACGCGGTGAAATGTTTTTTCGAACTCCATTAACAGATCGATTCTGTGCGTTACCGGTAATAGTAATCTTGTTACCGAAATTCGTTACCGGTCTTAGCAATCGGTATTCTGTGCACTCGGTGACATTGTCAAACGTCGTAAACTCACCTCATTGAAATAGAACACTCGCAGTTCTGTGTGAGAGTATGGTGAAACAAAAAAAAGTAAAAAAGAGAAGTAAATGCAACGAATTAATTGAATTTTGCTAATTTTAAAATAATATTTGCTTTTCTTAGCAGGAAATAAGAACGAACTACGCCAGCACAGCTGCAGTTTTATGTTAATTTTGTTCGCAGCCACTCAGAGCAGCTGCAAGCTACACAAATGCCAGCTGTTTTGCTTGTTACCACCTAAAGAGATGGTAACAATATTCATCGGTAACGCTTGGTTGCAGAATACCAAAAGTGTGTAAAATTTACCATAAGGTGAATTTCTTCTGTAATAAGATTAGCGTTACCACGACAGAATCGATATGTAATAGATGACTGTCTCCACTTACAATATTTGATTGTATGCGAACTGTCGAATTGAATTTCATGATATCCAGTAGCTTGTTTCTATAACTCTTTTCGAATGATTTTCTCGTATGCTTTTCTCGAACTGACGTCACGATGACGTTATTCGCGTCTGCTCTGTTCCATGATACAATGACCAGGTATTATTAATAGCGACTGCGCTGCCAAGCTGTGGGCATAAGATGTAAAAAACAAGTGATGTACACCGAAACAAAAATAACAAGGGATTTTTTTGTTTGTTTTTAAAGCAAGCATTTTGGCGTCATATTGTTCTCATTATGTTCACAATGCCATTTATACACTAAACTTATTTATTGTAAAAATGTCGATTTTACATCAATTTGGGATCATTTCAAGGACAACAATTTTTTATCACAAAAACATCTTCAAACGTAAAATTTTCTTAGTCCAAAAAGCGTTATATCTTCAAGAGATATGCATGAATTTTCAAGATTTATACTTCGTTGAATAGATACTTGCCTTTCTTTTGATACCCATAAATATTACTTTTGTTGGAAAATTTAAAAAATCACATGTTGTTAAGGTCATTTTTTCTAACTTTGGACCCATATAATTTATGAACGACTTGAGAGCGGCCCTTAATTTTTTCACTACTACCTTTTTTAGCTCCAAATAAATACACATTTTGAAAAAAATAAAAATAAAAAATACCATTTTTGCTAAAGGTTAAATGTTCCGAAAATTGTGCCGTTTTAAAAATTAATTTCCCTTTTAAGAAAAATACCTTTTTTTATTAAGAAAAACAACATCGTTAAATGTCATCACCTCATTTTGACAATATATGCCCACGCTGAACAGCTGTTTCAGCTCGATTAATACTACCTTCAACTCATTCTATCGTGCTCTGTTCCTGCAAGTATGGTGAATCGAATCTGTCAGTCGAGTTCATTCTCACTTTGTCTTTGGCAAGTGAGTTTGAGCGCTTAATTATAAAATTCGATTGGTTCTACGAATTTTAATTGGTTTTAGCAACTTTTAAAGCAATGAATGGAGTAATTTAATTTCCTTTTTTATTAAGGTAAGAGTGATAGTGAGTTTTCAAGAGCTACTGATTTCATGCTATAATATTAAGGTGGGCACTTCATCTCATGAAATTTCATTTTGGAATTGTTTGTAAAAGTTTATTTAATTAATAATTTCTTCCATTCATTTTAGGTTTTTTCACTCTTTTAATGCTTTTGCAATATTTTTTGCTTGAAAATTTCTTAAAAATGCACTCACTTACATATTTTACTGAATAGTGACAGCTCATCTCATGAAAAATATCTCAAGAAATAAATTTTATAATATGAACAATTTCATGATATGAGTGATCTACACTTGAGATATATATAATTAAATTCAAGTTGACAGTTCGCATGCAATCAAATATTGTAAGTGGAGACACTGTGTGAAGCAGAAGAAGCTAAATAGTTCTGGATATGTCAAAAAAAAAATTAAATTTAGTGTTCTGCTATTTTAATGTTCATGAGATGTGTTCTCGTTAATATATTTTTGGAACAGACAATAACCATACTAGAAAATCTAATGAGTGTTCAATTGTTAAATTCGTTTGATGAGTGTTAAAGCGGTACAATTTCTAGAAAATTCCATATTTATTGTTGTTGGACACACTGATTGATGACTAAAGGTCGAATTATAATAGACGTAAAGTAATGTTGTCAACTATCATCATGACGGGACGCAATGTAAGAAAACTTTATAACTATTATAAAAGGCAGTATCCAGGAAGTTGTTTGTCGTAAATAATAGCAAGTTCCCGTACAAGTTCAATTAAAATTTCGTCATCCATAGTGTGGATACCCTAGTAGCACAAACAGTATTTATAGCTTCTTTTACATACCTTTTAAAGATAAGTACAAAGACAGGAATTGTATTTTTAAGTTCTTTATTAAGGCTTATAAGGCCAATTTTGCGTATGTGATATAAGGACATGCTTAGTGTCTTTGCAGATACTCGATAAGGTATCTTTTAGAGGCACCTTACAAAGGCACTTTGAAAGGCACCTTACAAAGATTTTAAAAATAGTAGGTAGGAATTCAGAACAGACAATTTTTTGTTGCCGGCAGCGTAAGAAAAAATTTCCTTTTCCACCACTTTTGCTGAACACTTGATCCACTCGATCTCGGGCAGAATTCCAGGTGCAATATTATTCAAAAGAATTGAGTTACCTTGTGATCGCTCTTTAGTTGAGAGCACTCCACGGCTTTCCCAACTAGCTGGAACGAGTGCTATCGATCACTTTTTTCCGTCATTCGTGCTTATAATTTTAAATGAAGCTGACATCTACAATTTTTTTATTTATTAAAGCACAATTAATTAAAGCACACATATATATTTTACCTTTCAATTTTTCTATTAAATTTTTTACGTTTTTTAATTTTGCTGTTCAACAAACACGAGGCATATGCAGGGTTGCTAAATAACTTTAACTACCTCGCATGTCTTTATAATCATTTTATTACGCACATGATGCAATGTCTTTAAAATAACTTCAATATGAGCTCTAAAAATGCTTATTAAAGACATTTTTTACGTATCTCTTTTAAATGGTCTTGTAAACGCTTTATTGAGATATTAGCTGCGTTCCTTTCGCCTTAATATAATCGCGATAACAAATTTTCTCAAAGGAACGGCAAGAAAAACGACTCGTCAAGTGAACTACCGTTGCAGTCAAAATTAAATTCAAACAAGCAAGCATGCTACAATAACTATTAGGTTGTCATGAGAACGTGTGTCGTTCAAAACTGTTGTGAACTGTTATGGTAGCAATTATATAAATAATTTAAGTGCAATTGTTGGCTCCGCTGAATGCAACCAATGTGTGTAACACACGCGGTTTGTTTTGTTTTCTTTTGTTTAACATTCGATTGTCGCAGCTCGTGAGAAAATAGGTAGCTGTCATGGCTACCTAATAGTCATTGTATCCAACAAACAAATAATTCATAAAATGAAATGATAGCTCATAAAAATATACAGGTGCGGCACCTGTGTTTCAAATTTTTTAAAGGTTATATCACAATTTTCTATGGATAGCAAAAATAATCCTATTTGTTATAGGACTATTTTTTGTTTTTGCTTTGCATGTAAAAAAAATAATCTGGATTATTTTGAAGCGAATGGTACGCAGCTAATATAAACGCAAAAATTTGCTATAAAGCATAGTATCTTTTTAATTACTTTACGGAGCTATTATAAATACATCGCTGTTTTGTAATCTGGATTTTGTACTTATAACTTCTCCTTGTGTTACTAGGGTATATATAATTATCACACTCATTCATCGAATCTAACCTCAATGTTCAATTGCTTTTTGACAAGACATAATGTAAAGTTACGAAGAAATCCAAAATCCGCTGATCTATACATCCCGTCACGTTTATTATAATCATTTGTATAAGAAACCATTGCTTTAAGCAATAAGTGAAAGAACGCGCCGCTCAACTGGCATTAGAGCACATTACGTTACTTCTATTATAATTGGACCTTAATTTTACGAAAAATTTTAGAAATTTTACAAAAAAAGCTAAGGCAAAAATTATGGATTAATCTTAAAGAAACGAGCAAGAGAGCGCTCGTGACAGACGTTCTCACGAAAACATTTGTGAAAGTGTCAGAAACAAAAATTGCAAAAATTCAATGGTCGCATTCAGCGGAGTCAGCTGTTGGCAATTGTTGTGCTGTTTAGGCATGGATAGTCGAGTAGTCGAAAATTCGATTAGTCGACTTTTTCACAAAATTTTTCGATTTTTTAAAGTCTATTAATGATTTCAGTTATTAGTCGAAAATCGATTTTTTTTATTGACTATTTTCGGCTTATGTGAAATTTTTTTTATTCATAATTAATATAATTTTGTTACAATAACAATTAGGTTTGTATCGATAACACTTAGTTTTCTCTTGGTGCGTCAGCTTGCCAACAACGCAGTCAAGTTTGAGAAAACAATATAATGGCGCATGTCACACTTAGCGGACACGGACAAATTTTTTGTTGTTTTCGCAAATAAAGGAAAAAACTGTAAGGTGACAGATTTGCTTTTACCCGTGAAAACAATAACAAATTTGTCCATGTCCGCTAAGTGTGACATGTGCCAATGTTAATTGCTAATTTGTGCCAGCGCTGCCGAAAACTACAATTGTAGTATTTTACTCCTATTGGATAGTGCGTACTACTATACTCCTCAAATATGAATAGTAGTAATACAATGATCAACAACCTTAAAAGCCACATGTTGTAATTTTTACAGACTTTCATTCATCTATTTTTCAGGGCAGCAGGGTATGAAATAAACACTGTAGTAAAGGGGTAAATATGTATATAAAAATTTTAGCAATTGCTTTCATGGACTTTGGAATACCTTTTAAGAATTTGCAATCTAAAATCTCAACACTGAAGCCCCTATTTGTCACTTTTCAACTACTTGTACGTAAATCATTAGTATGGCTTCATATTAAAAAATATGGTGAACCAAAAAAAAAAATATTTATAATAATATAATATAAAATAATGAATTATGAATTGGTGAAACAAAAATTATAATAACAATCCCACATTTCAACCTTTCAAATAATAATCGCTGAGCCCGATATTGCGTGCATTTCTGATGAATATACCAATGACGATATTTGGGACTTTTTTGGCCGATCCGTTGGCAGGGTAACAGAACGGAGTAACACTGCAACAGAAGTTGATGAAATTCCTATTCAACTACGCCAATACCTTGTACAACCACCAGCAAATCGCAAATTAAACAAAAATCCATTTTTATTATAGGATACAATGCGAGTTGAGTTACCTTTCGTGTGGGATACTGCAAAAATAATTTTTCTTATAGTTGGAACGTCCGTACCTTGCGAACGCTTGTTTGACGCAACCGTCTTTCGCCAAAACATTTCAAGATGTTAGTCTTTCTGCGTTCAATTGGTTAGGACATCTAGTTTGACAAAAATAATATCGTAAGAAAACTTAAATTATTTAACAATCGCAATATACTTACTTACTTACTTACTTAGTTGGCGCTACAACCGTATGTCGGTCTTGGCCTCATCTAAGAATTTGCGCCAGCCATTTCTGTCTTTCGCTTGCCAGTTGGAAATTCCAAGCTTCGTCAGGTTGTCCTCCTATACTTGGTCTTTCCAACGAAGATGCGGTCGTCCTCTTCTGCGTTGACCGCCGCTGGGTACCGAATCGAATGTTTTCTTCACTGGAGCATCGTCTTTCATACGCTGAACATGACCAAGCCAGCGAAGCCGCTCGATTTTAATGCGCTTGACTATGTCGATGTCAGCGTACAGCTCATACAGTTCATCATTCCACCGTATTCGGTACTCGCCATTGACGCAGATTGGTCCGTAGATCTTACGAAGAATCTTTCTCTCGAATGCTCCTAAAGTCTTTTCATCTAAACTGCTCAGCGTCCAGGTTTGTGATGCGTAAAGTAGGACGGGCATGATGAGCGATTTATAGAGCGTGATTTTCGTTCGTCGAGAGAGGGCTCTGCTTCTTAATTGCCTACTGAGCCCAAAGTAACACCTGTTGGCAAGAGTTATTCTTCGTTTGATCTCAATGCTGATGTCGTTGGTTGAATTAATGCTGGATCCCAGATAGACGAAGTTCTTCACAACCTCGAAGGAGGTATTGTCAACGGTAACGTGGGTTCCAAGACGCTGGGACTGTTTGTTTGTTGACACTAAGTATTTCGTCTTATCTGCATTCACTGACAGACCCATTCGACTTGACTCTCTTTCTAATCTGGAAAATGCTGCACTGACTTCGCGCGTATTATGGCCAATGATATCGATGTCATCAGCATACGCAAGCAGCATAACACTCTTGTAGAATATTGTGCCACTACGTCTCAGATCAGCAGCTCAGATGATCTTTTCCATCATTAGGTTGAAAAAGTCGCACGATAAGGAATCACCTTGTCTGAAACCTCGTTTGGTAATAAATGGTGGGGAGAGGTACTTCCCGATTTTATCTGCGCTGCTGGTGTTGCTCAGTGTCATCCTGCAAAGTCGTATTAGTTTTGCAGGAATACCAAATTCAGACATGGTGGAGTACAGGTGCTTCCTTATTGGGCTGTCGAAGGCGGCTTTGTAGTCGACAAAAAGATGGTGGGTGTCGACTTGTTTTTCTTGAGTCTTCTCCAAGATTTGTCGTAGCGTGAAAATCTGGTCGATGGTGGACTTTCCAGGTCTGAAGCCACACTGATAAGGTCCGATCAGTTCGTTTACAATGGGCTTCAATCTTTCACATAAAACGCTCGACAGGACCTTATATGCGATATTAAGAAGGCTTATCCCACGGTAATTGGCACAGATAGTGGGATCGCCTTTCTTGTGGATTGGGCAGAGCACACTGAGATTCCAATCGTTCGGAATGCATTCTTCCGACCATATTCTGCATAGAAGCTCGTGAATGCATTTAAGTAGAGCTTCGCCTCCGTTCTTAAACAGCTCAGCAGGTAAGCCATCAGCTCCCGCGGCTTTGTTATTTTTAGGCCGAGCTATAGCTGTCAGAACTTCATCATAGTCGGGCAGCGGAACCTCGACGCTGTCATCCGCAATTGGGGTTTCCGGAATATCATCTCTATTGGCGGGATTGTTGTCAGCGTCGCCATTTAGAAGCTTAGAGAAGTGTTCCCTCCATAACGTCAGTGTACTCTGGACATCTGTCACTAGATTCCCGTTTTCATCCTTGCAGGAAGAGGCCCCGGTTTTAAAACCATCGGCAAGGCGTCTTATTTTTTCGAAAAATTTTCGGGCCTCATTCCTGTCACCATACATTTCAATCTTCTCCTGCTCGCGCTTTTCTGCCTCTCTTTTTTTCCGCCTGAAAATATGTCTCTCTTCCCTCCTCTTTTCTTTGTATCGCTCCTTAGCAGCGCGCGTTACAACCGACTGCAGGGTGGCTTTGTAGGCGGCGTCTTTCTCTGCAGTGGCGTCGCGACACTCCTGGTCGTACCACTGGTTTCGGCGAGAGCATTGGTAGCCAATCACCTCTTCAGCAGCCGCACGCATGGAGTTGGAAATGTGTGTCCACTGCGCGCATATATCATCGATTGGAGGAGTGCTTTGAAGCAGGAGTGAGAGTCGAGTGGCGAAAGCATCGGCTGTCTGTTTCGAATGCAGCTTGTCGACGTCTAGCTTTCTCTGTGTAGGGTTGCGTGTATTTTTTAGCTGCGCACAGACGTGTACGGATCTTGGCTGCAACAAGATAGTGATCCGAGTCAATGTTTGCACCACGGATCGTGCGTACATCCAATACACTGGAAAAGTGCCTTCCGTCGATCAAAACGTGATCAATTTGATTTTTTGTTTTTTGATCAGGAGACATCCAGGTGGCTTTATGAATATTGAGATGCTTGAATCTCAATCGCAATATAAGTGAAATCAATTCCAATTCACTATTATTTTTTAGAGAAGTGTTCCTTGAAATCTAGTCAAAAAGGATTTATTTAGGTTTATGTTTGTTTTTTCTTAATTTGTTTTTATCTTTTTTAATTAATAAACTTTAATAAAACAAGGATTACAATCACAGGCGTCCCGTGACATTTGGTTTGAACAGGCAAACTATTATTTTGTTGCCCCTATTAATTTGCACACTATTGTTTGTATTGTTTTATTTACTTTTTTTTAGGGCTAGGAATCTCATGCATTAAAAAAGTGAAAATATGCGCATATAAAATGCACTTTAAACTCTAAAAAATATGCTAGAAATAGGTAAAATATGCACAAAGAAATATTTTTCTAATATTTTATCATCAGTTCAAAAATAGATATTCCATGTAATTGAACAAAAAATAAAAAAAAATAATTTGCAAATACATATAAAATAAATTTATCAAAAACAACAAAAATATTAGGTGAGTATAAAAGTAATAATTATAAGTTATCTTCTCCCAAAATTTGTCGCACTAAGTTTACATGGTTGCAAATAAAAAAAAAGCAAAAATATGCAAAAACCACATGCATTTATTGTCAAATATACAAAAATATGCGCAATATATATGCAAAAATAAGCATTTTTGTAATATATGTAAAACCATGCATTTATTTTAAAATATGAAAAAAATGCATTTACGATTGAATGCCATTTTAAAGGAAATTTCATAATTTGTAAAGATAACTTAACCATTTCCATTTTAAATGTCCAGAAAAAACATGCATTTGCATGAGATTCCTAGCCCTAATTGTTATGAATTTTTTAGAAATAAATATAAATATTTTTTTTTACAAAAATGTAAAATATTTATTAAAGATATAAATAAAGCATTTTTTCAGGAGCATAAAAATATATTTGAATATTTCAAAATATTATTAATACAAAGTTAATGATTTTTGTGATTATTGAAAAGAAGAAAGTAATCATAAAATTAAATAATAAAAATTTATTAAAAACAACATGTAAAACATTTTACAATAATCTAAAATTTTTTGCTGAATTTTTCACAAGCAAAACCCATTAAAATATTGTCTTTATCTAAATTTGTACTTATATCAGATTAAATTGACAAAAGAGACAATCAAGAAAAACGGTTTTGAAATTTTTCGATCATATAAAAACTTTTTTCTCCTCTGGACACGCTACCTGGCAATGTTAAAAGAATTTTAAGAGCTACTATATACAGATTTGTGTAATTTTGGCGCCCCTAAAAATGTGGCACTACAGACGTCGGCCTGCTTGGCCTGTACCACGGGACGTCTCTGATTACAATATATACTAAAGAAGTTTCATTAAAAAATATGTTTATTTTCAAATATACATCGAATTGAGTATACTGTATCACATTTACATTTATTATCACTGTATAAAAATGATGTTAGAGATAATGAAAAAAGTCGAAAAACGGATTTAATCGATTATTTAAGAAAAAAAAAATCGCCTTCGAGAAAATCGTTCATTGAAAAATTAAAAAAAAAATTAAAAGTCGAAAATCGATTTTTTTATTTGACTATCCATCCCTGGTGCTGTTAAATTGATAAACTCAGAAAAATAAACCAAATTTGTGTGTGCAACTTTTGCAATTAAACTATTCACAGAGTTTAATAATGAAATTAAATAATTTTAAACTTTTCTGACGTTTAATGTAACACATTCAGAGAAAAACATCGCTCACTAAGGTATTGCCATCATTACTGCCATCATCGCAGTAATTGTAATAGAATAGAGAGTAATATTTTGCATGTTATTCTTCTCTCTCGAGCTTCAAAAATTTGTAAAATAACGCTTTCAAGCAACTTCAAGTTACTTGAATCGGGTATGGGAACAGACCTGATGTTAACACCAAAATTCTGCACAAATTGTCCGTACTGATTATCTCAATTTGATGAGTAGGCGAACGCTTGGTAAATATCATGACCCCAGAAATTTTAACAACTCCAACACGCTTTTGTCTCGTTTTCTACACTATTTATCAATGTGTAACCCAAAAACACTCAAAACAAAAACCTTCTAAGGCTTAGTTTTCACTATGTCATTTTCAGTAGTCAGCTGTTATCAATCAAGTTAAAAATAACAACATTTGAACATTTTTTCTAACTTTCTCGATCTTGTAAAATTAAAAACGATTAAAATATTAAATGGACCTATGCAGAAAATGTTTTAGAGTTTTATTAAGGTGGTATTTCAGGTGCCAAACTTTTGTGTTGTCATAAAATGACATAGTGAAAACCAAGCCTAACTTCGGGAAACTACACTCAAAAAAATACTGTGGTAAAATTTACTACACAATGTGTATTTACTTCGTATATATGTAGTTTTATTTATTTTTAAATACATATGTTGTTATTCAATATATTTTTACTGAATTTACATTTAAATAACTAATACTACACGAAGTAGTTCCATGTAGTAAGCAGTTGTTTACATACATTTATTTAAATAAAGAATATCTACATTAAAATAATTTGCATAATATGTAATTGATAGCAATTGTATTTGTTTCAACTAAAATAATCATAAAAGGTTCGTGATGAAGAACTGCGGTAAGTATACTTCTTAAAATGCATTTTTTTAATACAAAAATTCTATGATTTTCTTATAATAAAAGCAATCTTTGTACTGTGGCAGAAAACGTTTTGCAGTTTTTTTAATTAATAAATGTGAAAACATTTAATTTTAATATAAATGTATTTATTTTCTGTAGTTAAAAAATTTAGTGAAAGTAAATAATTGAAATTAGTAAAAATCATTACATTTTTATTTGGACGGTGAGTTACTAATTTGCATTTGTTTTAAATACATTTTTATTTATTTTTACTACAGGATTTTTTTGGGTGTATGATCGTTTCACCGTTTACACCATCAAACTCATATGTGACTGATGCCAAATCAAGCACATGTTTACCGATAATTTTGGGCAAACGAAATAGGGAAACAAAACATGGCCACCGAAATGTGCTACTGAAGTGCGAATGCACGATATAACTCACTGCCGTAAAATAACGAATAAGGATATTCACTTATGATTAAACTTCATTTGAGTCTTCATTTGAAGTGAAACTTCAGTTATTTTTGTGCCGTGACAACTCTAGTTCAGTTAGTAGAAATGGTGGCCGCTGTCAGAGTTAAAAAATATGTCAGCTGTCAGATTTAAAAAGGTGTCGGCTTTCATATTTAAAAATGTGTCAGCTGTCAGATTTAAAAAGGTGTCAGCTGTCATTGTTACTTCTGCTTCCATTTTTGTGCCATTGCACTACTTGGGGGTCGATTCCCGTTCTGCGATATCGTCATATGAAAAGTGTTTTCAGCTTTACACGGAAAACGCGATTCCCGTTGTGTGTTGAAAGGGCAACAGCTGTTTATTTTTTGCTGAAATGAAAACAAAGTTAATGCCGGTTGCAAATGTGAGTTATCAACTTGCTACATTAGTTTCGGCTATTTTATGCTACCGAAAAACTTATCTTGGTTATATTTATTTATAAAAAATGTATTATATATTTTTTATTTTTAATATATAGTTTTACTTTCTCAACCAAGTTTATGGCGTTGGGAAAGCGATATAAGTCGAAGTGTTCCTCCGCAATTCTGGTGAATGAGTTTTTTTCATTGCGAAGTCTCCTCGTAAAAATCCTTGGGTTTTCTCCTATGTAAATCAATAAAAATAATGTTGAAATCATAATAAAGTAATTTTTGTAAATATTTTCTACCATCTAATACGTTGTTTACATTAATTTTTCATAAAAGCTTTTTTTAATTGACATTCGGCAACTCTCAAATGCTATTCAGCAACTACTTTTCATTAGGCGAACAAGAATAGCATTTTTGTGCGCAGTGAAGTGAAAAATTAAAATCGTTAAATTTTTTTCACTTCACTTTAACGCAAAACAATTCCCGTTCACCCCCTGGGTAAATATACTATGGAACAGATTTGAATTGCTCAAATTACACGAAGTCCGTTTGCGTGCAATATGGTTGTTGTTGTAAGCTCAGACATTTTTGACAGTTTCGCATTGGAAGCCACCATATACATCAAGACCACGTTTATGCGACTCTTCAAACCGTCTTGAAAATTTTAAAGCGATTTAATAAAATCAAATTTTAATGGGTTCTCAAATTTGAAAGTCGCTTAGAAAGTGTGCATAAACAGGAATTTATATTTAAACTGTTCCGAAAATCAGATGTTTGCTTTCATTGGCAAACTTTATTTGAGTTGCTGACACCATGAGTTGCTGACTTAAGTTGTCTCATTTTCAAAACGCTTCCACAAGCGCTTTCACTGAAGCCGATTCAGTACTTGGGTATAAACACACTAATAGATGCCATGAAAAATATCGACAAACTGCTTGCGGCGAAAGCAATTGATACCTAATTAAAAAGGGCTCTAGGTCCCAGTTTCCACTCGCCAAGTCTTGACGGTCAAGATTTTCATATTCTCTTTTAAACTTGATGCTTCAGTATACACATGGTATAACTACACCGATAATAAAACAGTAGGGTAATATAGAACATTTTTAAATCAACTACGATAATTTTATTTTGAAAATTATTCTTATTTTTATTTAAAAAATGTTAGAGATAACGGTTTCCGTGGCACCAAGATGCATCATTCAGTTATCGATTTTTTAAAATTTCCACTTTATGAAGCTTATATGAAAATTCGGCTACATCTTTCCAACTCGTTCACGCTACTGTAAGTTTTCCTTTATTCGGTTATTAGGGGCCCTCAAACGATACTACATAACGGACTCACATGTAGTTCGATAAAGTAACTGGACTTTTTTTGTTGTCCTCACACACATCGCACATGACGGATAGACTTAATTATTTTTTAGCTGCCGAAGAGTTAACATCAATTAAAAATGTTAATATTAATTGTTTTGAACATTAAGGCAATTCACAGTTCATGCTAATTAAGGTTTAATGTACTAATTCTGAAATGTGCTATTTTGCCTATTAAATTTTTGTTTTTGTTTTGCATGTAAGCACAAATTAAACCGGTGTGTTAAATGTTGCCACTTTTGTACATGCCCTAAGGCATGCTTTTGTAGAGTGTTAATGTGTTATTTCGTGAACAGCTGTTTTACGTGAATAAAAAAGAGTTGTCTGGCAAATAATTTTGATGAAGCTATCATTAATTTTAACTTTATTTTTTTTTTTTTTTTAAAAAACTTTATTTAACTTTTAATAGAATCCAAAACATTGTAACGGACGCGAAGTTTCCGGGCACCGTAAGACGTTAAATTTCAAAAATGAATTTTAAATTTCAAAATTTTAAAATTTTGGTTGTTGTGGAGCGGTGCTACCATCTCTGCGAGAGGGCGGCCCTGTGCATTTAGTTTGAGGGCGCCTTTTTACAGCGCCCCTGGTTCTCGATGACCAGTATTAAAAGGCCGCTCACTCACAGAGGCGGTACCATCGCCCCGGTCCAGTGACCCGCGGACACTAGGTTGGCCACGGCTGCACGTGCTAGTTAGCCATTGCTAGCAGTTCGGTGAGATGTGGGGTGGGGTCTTGTGGCCGTCCACGTGTACCCTTGCCGTACAAATGTCACGTGCATACGTCATCGGCACGTCGGTGATTCCAAATAAAGAATACAAAAAAAAAATTTTTCTCTGAAACTAGAATTAAATATCAAGTAAAACAAATATAAAAAAATAAAGGAAACCGTTTGGGCACCCCTGGCCCAATCATCCAACACCTACTCGTTGAGCTCTGGTGGACGAGCTCGGCCCACACTTTTCCCACCCTTCCGTGAGGGTTCAGGGGCTAAATATAATAAGAACCCTCCCAAGAGCAAACATCTTCTCCTCCTGACCAAATAAAAAAAAACCCTTTAGCAATTCATTATATTATAGTATTTAATTTAGTTTTAAGTACATGTAAAAAAATTCAAGTAGACTTAAAAAACAAAGGTATACAACTAAGCATCTTACGTATTAAATATTTGTAAACTGAATTATATAATATTACAAAGTTTAATGTTTTTCGCATTGCTTTCAATTTAACACTTTTAAATGTTATCAATAAAAACGACAATTATTAATTTATATCATTAAGGCTTTTAGCTAAATACAAAATCATTTTCAGTTATTAAGCCGCATTAAAATTTAATGTTTAAATTTAGTAGTTTACCTAACTATAATTAAACAATGACGTACGAGCACTTTGTGTGTACTTTCAATGCATGCATTAAGAGTTTTTTTTTTTTTACAAAGCAAGTTCAGTTATAATTCAAGGAATATTTATAAAAAAAAAACGTAAAATACACAAATAAATCAATATTCATAAAAAAAAATGTTTACTTTAACTTTACTTTTCAGTGCCGTCGCATGTTTATGCAATGCTTAATATCTAAGTTACATCGAGAAAAAAATAACAATGTGTATTTAGTTATACATTTAATGTGTGATTTTTTTTATAATGAAATTTCATTTCGATTAACGCTGAATTATTTGTTAATAAAAAAATTTTTTTTTTTTTTTTTAATACAAATGTAAAATTTTTCGATTTTTATTTGTTATTTGAAAAAGCTACGCCTGTAAGTCTTTAACTGCTTTTAATAATTAGAAATTTTTATTGTTTGTATTTAAAAAAAAATTCTCGTATTTTTGGTGTTCGGTTTTTTCACCCTTTTTGTTACAATGAAATGTTCAATACTGTAATGTATTATTAGACAATAAAAAAAAACTTTTACATTTGTTTCTTACAATTTCTATATGATAGAAATGTATATAACGTAAAATGTTTAACTAAATGGATAGTAATAAATGTATGATTAAAATTAAATTTTGTTGGAATTTTAAGTTGTGTTACTTTTACGTTGCTTTTCAAAAAAAATTTTTCTTACCAGCCAAAGAAATCAACTCCATAAAACTGAAGGGATTTAGTGTATTGTAATTCTTGTCAACCCCCAGCTCGTTCAACAAGCGGTCAGCAACGAATTCAATATATTCTGACATCAGCTTGCAATTCATGCTATCGTCACTGGGCAAAAAAAATATGCGCTGAAGGTCTAAAATGTATGGGTCGCAATCACATCCATTTTGCAGTCACTGATATGCTGCTGACAAGCGGCACGAGTGGATTCCGAAACAATTGTCAGCTGCCGATATACTTGGATGTAGTCAAAGCAACGACACAAGGTGGAACACAATCGTTATGAACGATTTTTCACTGCATTCAAGATATGTTGAAATCAAATTTTCTCCGATTCTGATGCCAGCGCCGTGAAGATGAATGCTCCGAGTGTGAATGTGTGTGTTTACTTCTATTGAATTGAATGAAAAATTTATTTGTCAAATATATTTTTCGTTCGTTTTCGTCGTTTACTTTTGCTTGCTTTAACGAAAAAAGTATGTGTGATTACGTTCTCGTTACTAAGACTATTTATTTTAATAATATTTAAGTAAAATACTAATTTATTATTTTAATTTATATGCTGAGCAAAGCAAAAAGCAAATTCCGACGTGATGATTAGCAATTCACGGCCATTCCCAAAAAAAACCTTTTTCTCTTCACCGCCTGTTTTTTTTTCCCAATCTCCATGCCCTTTGTCACACAAGTAAATTTCTTCTCAGCGTTTGCACTATGCAAGTGTATGATACAATTTTGTAACTCATACCCGCTGTGTGACACAATGACTACGGCAAAACGGGTTGCAAACAAACAGTCATGACTTTCAAAGGTGGAAATAGTGTCAGTTGTCATGTTTGACAACGTGTCAACTGTCACATTTGCCAAGTTTAGAAATGTGCCAGCTGTCAAACAGCAAAGTGTCAGCTGCCAAATTAAAATCCGTCAGCGGTCAAACAGCAAATTGTCAGTCCACACTTTGACACCGTTGCGAGTTAGGGTCGTTCACGATGCTGTGCACCTGAGATTACCTTGTGTATCTGAACCAAATAAAAGGTTTTATCGATGGTATGTTCACGCTAAGTGGTAAAGAGTGAAAATGTTATACCACAATGATATGACAAATACACCACATCGTGAACAACCCCAACACGCAAATGGTGAGATTTGGTGCCGTTACAACATCTGAGCTGCATATTTAAGATTCCAGCGCTGTTTTGAAACTGCATATCAACACTTTTCACTTAAGTTGTGCTCACAGTTGTAAAAAATTAGTACATTAAAATATTAATATATTAAAACATTACAATGAACTGTGAATTGCCCAATTTATTTTTATTTTTTTTTCCTTTAAATATTCTTAGCCATCACAATTTTAGGTAAAGATAAAAAAATTCGCGTCAAAATATAATATTTCTTACGGTCGGCAGTTTTGCCGCGAGATGTGCTCTCTCTGAAAATTTTCAACAAATGGCAAAATGTACTAAGTTGGATGGCCGCGCACGCAAACGGAACTACATGTCGGACGTACTTAGCAAAAAGTAAAAATTTTTCAACTTCCATGAGCCTGTTCTCACGCGCCTTACGTTAGGCGGATCATCGGATTAATTTTGACGTCTACAGGTAAGGTGGGAAGTGGGAAGGTGACAAGTTACGCTAGGCAGCATTTTCAAAAATTTTAAAAATTTTGCGATTCATTTTGACGTCTGTTACTTTGAAGTTTCATTGTGCCTCATTTTCCTCGTGGTTCTCTTATGTTTTAGCGCAAATAAATTTTGTTTTGCATTGGTTGGGTTTTCTGTTTGCGTTGCTGTTTAATTTAAGACTTACAAAGTAATGAATTCTCCGAAATTTAACACCACATTTATGGACTGTTCTCGGAATGCAAAATAAGGCGGGCTTAAAAAAGTCGGTAGTAAGAACACCTGACAGATGCATAGTGTCAAAATAACGCCATTACTCTGCCTTTTTTAAGGCGAGTGAGAACAGGGTCCATCGGACATGTCCATCCGCATTGATTTCTTGCACATGAACGATACTACATGTGTGATGACTTGACAGGTCGGATGGACATGTAGTATCATTTGAGGGCCCCTAATAAGACCCCTTTTACATTGATCAAGACTTGAAGTCAATTTTTTTGACGTTCTCTTTTGAACTTGACGAAAGCTTTCACATTAGTCAAGACTTGAATTCAAGTTCTTGTCTTCTTTCCTTGTTTTCTAAAAATAAAACGAGATAGGTAGCAAGCAAATGAATTATAGTTTATAGAAATTTGCAAACTGAATTTTATTTTTTTACCACGATGGAAGTTAACAAAATGTTTTTGCTTAAAAATTTAATGCAAAATTAAATTATATTAAATGCAAAAAAAATTCAATGCAACCGAAGTCTAACAAACTCACATTGATATGCGAAAAATAAAATAAAAAGCACTGTCAACAACGCGAAAATAACAAACGGAATACGAAAAATTGCCGGTACAGCTTCAAGTTTCTTTTTCCCTTAAGGCTTGATTACCCAAGCGTAACGTGAGGTGGCGCAGCGGGATGTAGCGTAGTGCGACGTTGCCTCGAGGATAAGCGATTACCGAAATCGTAATCCAACGTAGTGCAGGCGGCGTAGTGCAGGGCACTCATTTTATTCTAGAAGGCTTATTTACTTCTCCTCGTCAATAAAAGGTTGCATTCTTTCTTATATAGTATTAAAATTTACAAAAATGTGAAGTTAAACAAATTTTTTCGCTTGTAACACAGCTGTCGAACTACCAAAAATCGTAACGTTGCGTAGAAATCTATTTTCTACAGACTTCTACGCTGCGTCACGCCACGTTACGATTTCGGTAACGACTTGTACACATTTATCATTAAACAGATTTTAGCTTGACAATTGGCAACGTCGCGCTACGTTACCTTACGCTTGGCTAATCCAGCCTTTATGTCGCTTCCGATGTGCGGCGAATTGCCATCAAACTCTAAAACTTGACTTCAAGTCTTGATCAATATAAAAGGGGTCTAATCAACGAATTCCTTGCGGCGAATGCATTATTGTCTAATGAAAAACAGCTCCTAATGATGTACAACTTTGGGCTGGCAATAGCATTCGTTACAAAAGCTGTAATCAAAATAATAAGAAAAACGCGCGAAATCCTTTCATAAAGAAAAGAACAATCAAAAAGAAATATTAAATGTTTCTCAAAAACCCCTGTATTCCTTCTGCGAACAATATATAATTCGAGTTTTCTTTTGATGTAAGTAATTTGTATAACTTTTATTTATTAAAATTTAACTCATACTTTTTCACGCATTACAATTGTAGTTTCAGTTGTATCTGTAAAGTTTCAGTTGTTTTGTATGTAGAAATATGCAATTTCTTTGTATTAAAAAGACTGCGTCCTTCAGTGTTTAATGAAGCCCTAATGGTCTTCATTAGTTTTAACTCACAAACTATTTTTTATTACAGCATGGTACGTTATGAAGATAGTCTTATGTCTGTTGATAATAATTCCCCTATGAAACAAGGCTCTAATAGCCTTAACTCGTCAACATCATCAGAACTAAATATTAAACCTCCAAGATATTCATGGGCAGAAGAAGTGGTGCGTGCAGAGTGTGGTTTGGATGACTCAAGAGTAGGTCCTAACAAATTAAAAGGTTATTTTTAATGTTTAAAAAATATTTTTGATTAGTCAAGATCAGCGCATAACAGCAGCGGCGAAGCGATTATAAAACAAGAACCTGAAGATGCCGATCTTGTGCAGTCCACATCAAAACTTTCTGCAATTCCTTCAGATTTAATAGGTTTGTTCAACATTTACTACTTTATATTTTTCGAATACTAACACCTTTTCATAACTTAAGATACCGTCAGCAGAATGAAGTGCGAAGCAGTAAACATAAAATGCGAGTATGGGGACATTTCGGCATCCACATCAGATAATCGAGAAATCTCGCTGGATTTCATTGGTAAACTGAATTTATTGATTACTTATTAGGTGCTTAGACTTTTTTGTAGACAGTGTTAACGAGCAGAAATTTGAGCGCCTTGTCAAGGAAGAAAAACTAAAAACTCCTTTTAAACGTCGGCACTCCAATACTACGAGCGACGACAGCCGCTCCAACAGTCCTAAAGTGTTCAATAGTGAATTTGGTAGCAATGCAGAAATTGAAAAAAGTGCTGGTGCTCAAAGCTTTTTCGGTAGCAGTCGCAAGACTGAGAAACGTTTGCGTCATAACAGTTACACTTCTTCCTCGTCGTCGTCGTCGTATACCGAAGCAGATCCAGGTGTACTGTCGCGTCGACAGAAGCAAATAGAGTATGGGAAAAATACAGTAGCTTATGATCGTTATGTTGAGCTAGTGCCAAGGTAAAGCAAAACAACTACGTCTTAATTTTAGTTCAGGCATTAATACTTCTTTCCTTTTCTTCCTCCATACTCGAATTGTTTAGAAGCAAGCGCACACGTGATCATCCCCGTACGCCTAATAAATATGGAAAATATAGTCGACGTGCCTTTGATGGTTTGATTAAAATTTGGCGCAGACAGTTACATTACTACGATCCACCTTTGAACGTCAAAGTGGAAAATGATGATGATAGCGATCTCTCAGATTTGGAATAAGTGGTGTTAGGGGCTAATTTGATTTACGTGAATTTAATTTATTTTTCAGTCATAATTTTACTCAAGGGCCCGGACTCATATTTTTTTTTTATTTAATGTATTTGTTTTATTTTGCTTAGCTTAAATATGCCGAAAATATTTGTCACTCGCGATACAAATTCGCAAAAATGTGGAAATTCAATGCCAATCTTTAAGTGTGTGGAAGCTAATTCCTCCTTTAACATTATTAAACCTACTATAAATGTAGTCTTGTAGCACTTGTTAAACAAAGCAATGAAGTCGTTTTTAGTTTTTTAAAAATGCGCTACATTATGAAAAATTTTATTAAAAATCGTCTCTATGGAATGAATTTTTTATTATAATATTATATTGTGCATTGTGACAAAATTTGATCATATATTTGCACTAATCGCCGCGATTTTTAATAAAAATGTTTTGCCGTCGCTTAGTTTTTCCCATTGTTTGAAAAAAATTTTTTCACAACTATTTTACTAAAACGGCACTTTATTTATTTCTAACACCAAAAATGCCAAGTTTTATTAGAAATTATTGATTTAAATTCATTTTTTGACTGAGACACACTTTAATTAATATTCCTTTACATTTTAATTTAAAAATCATAGAAAAATCGCCATCTTTACCTTGTTTTTCAAATATTAAAATATCAGAAAACCTTGTGTGATCATAGCAATTTTTCGCATTTGGAGTAGTCTTATCCTTTCCATTTCTTAAAGTACATAACGGATTCTAACTATCGATATCTTATTTAAAAGGTTTCACACTTTTTTGCAAACATACTTAGGAAAAACCTGCACACATAAAAAACATGGGTATTTTTAAATACATGAAATAGTAATTTAGTCAAACTAAGCAAATCTACTAAATCATTTGCGAGCGACAATTTTTAGCATATTTGGGCTTAGGAGGACCAAATACATTTAATAAACATTAAAAATATTCGGTTCCGGCTCCTAAAGTAAAATCATTCCTGTAATTTTTTTTATTCACTATAAAATGTTTTACCAATATAAAACCATACATTTTATTGATCTTAATTTAAAATTTTCCTCTAAAAATGAACTTTCTGCTACCTTTAAACTGTTTCCAGTTGTGAAAGTATATAATTGCGCTTCGTGTAAGAATAGTTATTACTAAGATTGTTTGTACAAGTTTCATAACAAAATATTAAAATGAATTGTTAAGACGTATATAAATTCATAAGCAACATTAAAGTAATAGAATAAAAACATAAATTAAAATGTTTTCTTTTATTTTTGACCAAAGCCTGAAATATAAATTTTTTTAGAATGCATTTCAAGCACTATAAGAACGCCGAGGAGGTAGCTAAGAGGCGGTTCTAGTAGAAACTTGACGTAACATCAGGATTTTTTTTGAGCGAACTTAAAGATTTTTTGAAAAAATCTTTTGTGGCATTTATTAGTGTATATTTCAAGAATATTCTACAGTTTTTTCGATGAAAAATAATTCAAAAAGGCGGCTGAAGGTCTCGCTGATCAAAGCCGTCGGCGGCGATAGCCGATGTGCGCTGTACACTCTACAGCCCTGCCAAGTGATCTGAAATGAAAAAACCAAAAAATTATTAACCGAGATTAAATTTGGGGGCTTTGTAGATTTCCGATTTTAATAAAACCCTTTTTAAAAAATGGCGGTTCTTTGAAAAAACCGTTTTTCCTACTTTTCTTTTGCTTTGCGTTAAAAAATAATGCTAATATATTTTTTTTTTTAAAATAACGCTTCCTGACGGCTCCTTAAATTGAAAAAGCTTTAATTTGTGCTGTCAAACATCGAAATAGGTCAAGTCGTTGAAGCGGAGTTGTGTACAGCGCGAAAAAAAGGTGTTTGACAAAGAAAAAAATCGTAAGTGATGTTTGTTTTTTGACACTTACATCTAATCAGCTATTCCATCACCATACAGGGTCTCCTCCTCATAATCAAATATCATGTTTTGCTGCACCAGGGCGCCAAGTTTTTAAATTCTGGCTTTTTGTTTGCTCCGAGAGTTTCTCCTCCGCTGACTTCACACGCCGGTCGTCAGTCTTCGCAGCGAAGTTTACGCAGTTTGTCCCAATGACGATTCCTAATGTCTGCATAGTTTTTTATATGGATAAATAGCCTTCATTAAAGATGCCGGAAGATATATATGCTGCTATTCTGATAGTTTGTTCGCCACAATGAAGGTGTTTGGAGACCAGTTTCCACACAGACAAGAGTTAAAATATTCATTATAGTTTTGCGTTTTTCTTCCTGTACATCTTTGCAGTAAATTATAACGAACCGTCGCCCGACACGCTCAAATGTGTTTCTTCATTTCCCGCCTCCACGTTCTCCAGTCTTTCATCAGCAATTGCTTTACGTTGTATAACTTCGAATGTACTATTTGATGCTTCGAGCAGATTAGTAATAAATGCATAGTACGTTCCATTTCAAAGCCTGCAGACAGTTCCATTAGGGAACAAAAACTATTGATCGGCCGTAATCCGAGTCCCAGAATTCGCATGACAAACATCAAACGACAAGTTATTTCGTATGCATCATTTACTAAAGGGCTCGAAGAAACACGTTGTTGTTTTTTTTTTCTCACATTTGATAACTAAATTAAAACCAAGTCGACGGATACTGGAACGAGAAAACGTTACATCACTGTAACAGTTTATACATTTTAAACACTGAGATAAGAATTTGAAAAATGTCAAAAAATTTATAATCACGTTATTATGGCCACCATCAATTTCGATGTCGTCGTAATTCGTGTCTTTAATTTTTTTCGCTGAAGTACTAGTATATTCAGTTTCCGCTTCTATTTTATCGGAATCATAATCGGGAATTTCTTCTTTCGAGGCCGAGCTGGCCGATCATTTACCACTGATTTTGGAACACTGCTTACTTGCCACACGTTCGAAACACAACTGAAATACGTTACGGCAAATATAAGTGTATACAACGCTAATCCGACCGAGGGTACGCAAGTATACGACCACACAATAGAAAGGAATGTACAGAAATTCGTTGAGACAGTCACAAACTTACTACCTGTACTAGATACACCGCTTAGGTAGTCAAAATACCCATCCCTCGAAGCCGCTCCGAGCGCACATTTATACCTGTTTTTCGGCCTACGCAGTCTCTCGTCTAATACGCTATGACTCGTAAAATAAATTAGATAGGGAAATATTCTTTTGACTATAAATTTTCAAGATCCTAAGGATGAAAATAAAGCAAAATCAAAAAATTTCCGTCGATTTCTACTAGAACCTCCCCTTAAACAAAATCTTTTTATATACATATTAAAGAACCGCGTAGGTGCACTTAAAACCGGCTTCAAAACATTTGTTAATTTCACACTACACTGCACTGCCTTGCTTGCTGCAGCGAAGACGAACAAAACATTATAGCGCAATCAAAACAGATCCTAGAGATTGTTGATCTAAGATCTCGTTGTCAGAGAGCTCACTGCAGTCAATGCAGCGAAAGCTTGTTCACTGGCAATAGATGATTTGTATCAGAGAACGGATTCGGTACTGGTGCGAACACTAGGTAAAAATAGGTCACAGAATCCGATGTCAGAATTTCAAAATTATTAATTTTTGTTATAATAGAGTTGCCACTTAATATGTAATTTTAAAAGTTGTAAACATCATTTAACAGTGTTAGAGAGTCGCTGATTTCGAATCTTAAGTCAGAATTTTTAAATTCAATATGGGTGCCACCTAAATTATTTTGTATTTTTGCAAATTTTTGCTATTTTTAAATTCTGACAACGTATTCGGATTCAGCGACCTATTTTTAAATTCTGTTCACGCCATCACAGATTTCGTAAAAACAAAATAAATTAGGTGGAAGCTCTATCTACCATATTAAATTTTAAAATTCCGACTTCATACAACGAGTATATATCTATAAGAGATTTCACTCGTCGCTCGTTATTTTTTACTCGCCGATATTAGCCATCCATCGACAGGATAGGGTATTTTGATGGGACATTTATTTTATACCCCTTCAAAAGTGCGAGTTTGTTTACATTTTGTTTTCTATATTTTAATCATTTTGGCTGCGTGCACAAGGGAGCAAAAAGATCGGTATTTTTTAATGTGCTTGCCTGTTTCTTCTTATTTGAATATCTGAAGAAATATTGCAAATTTTATGAATGAAAATAAAATTTTACAGCTTCTTATTTGCATGTGCATGGTTGCCGAGTTTATTTTGTTTCCAGCTGGACATTTTTGTTGTGATTTTGTTGTAGCTATATTTTGGTTGCTGCTGCAGACAAGGATTTTTAGATATATCATTAGCTGAATAGAAAGACAGAATTCTGATTCGGCTAATGTAATAAATATTGGATAATAAAAAAAATGTAGCAATAAATAGAATTGCTCTAGCAGTATTTAATAAATTTAAAATAAAACAATGAAATATTGTAGATTTAATTAATGAGAATAAAAGTTATATTTGATACAAATTTTACAGGTTATTATATATATGTATGTGTGTTTTTTTCTTTCATCTTCTTTAGTTTGTTTCTAGCTGGACATTTTCCTTGTAGCAATATTTTGCTTGCTACTTTGGATACTCAACCATAATTTT
Organism: Dichetophora obliterata; assembly: GCA_963920525.1. Classification (NCBI taxonomy): domain Eukaryota; kingdom Metazoa; phylum Arthropoda; class Insecta; order Diptera; family Sciomyzidae; genus Dichetophora; species Dichetophora obliterata. The sequence continues at coordinate 169,540,577 of OY986435.1, forward strand.
TAGATACTTCATTAGATCAATAAAAAGATGAAATTCTGATGATTCGGCTAATGAAATAATTATTAGTCAGGACTTGAAAAACATTTTTTTAACAAAAATGCTTTTAATAAATAAAATTAACTTGAATTAACAAAATACAAAATACTTGAATTAACCAAATTTCTTCAAAATCAAAGAAGAATTTATTGTATAATGATATTCTCCGACAGACGTTGTCCTGCCACCGCCTTACTGCCATATATTAATTTTCATGCTAATCGGAAAAAACATTTTGTTTTCACCATTTTCAGTATAGTTGCCGAACGTATCTATATAAGCTATATTACAAAATTTTAGTCTAATACAACCAAAACCGTCCAAAATATGACATTTTTGTTGATTTGTAGGCGGTAAAAGAGGGTGTGGTAAAATATTTTTCCCTTAAACCATCTACAACTCAAAACAAATCGAGTGCCAAAATTAAAGCTTAATTTACTTTGTACCTATCGTTTTAATATTTTAACTGTATTAAAATGTAGAACTAATTTTAATAAAAAAATTAACGAGAAGACGAATTTCGTAATCAATTTTTACTAACACTTTTTACAAATTTTACAAAATTTAATACTTTTTAAAGCTTGTATTAAAATTTATTCCAAGATTTCTAACCATTATTATTTGTAAATTGTGTATTATTTTAAAAAATTAAGAAAAATAAAAATAAATAGAATATATGTATATTAGACTGTCCCACTTTTTCAACGTTTTTCGAAAAGTCCCCTAAATAGTCGCGCAAAGGCTTTTTTGCAAAAAAAATTATTTTTCGAAAAAACAAGAAATTTTTTCATATCACTATGAAACTAATGAAACAATTTTTATCAATTTATACTTATTTAAAAGCTAATAAAATTTTCCATCTTATGCTTTAAGAAACATTGCATTTTGTTCTGTACATTTTTTTAAAAAACTCTGCAATGTGATTTTGATTAAATTTTATTCGAACTTTGATAACTTCAACTCACATTACCCCGCTTTACAAGAGCATAAGGAAGAAGATTTTAATTATGTAAATTTCGTATTAAAAAAATATATTTTAAGAAGTATACTTACCACAGTTCTTCATCACGAACCTTTTATAATTATTTAAGTTGAAATACAATTGCCATCAAAGACATATTATGCAATTTATTTTAATGTAGATATTCTTTATTTAAATAAATGTATGTAAACAACTACTACTTACTACTTACTTAACCGAAATTTAGTAAGTTTTTATTTTGGTATTTCAAAATCAGAGTAGTCGCCGCCTTAATATAATTCAAAGTAGTTTTAAGCCACTTGTTTTGAAGTAGTTTTTCAATTACTTCATATATAATGCAATAAAAACTATTCAAAATTGAAGTAGATGCCACCATAATATCATTCAAAGTAGTTCATAAACAACATTATTTTAAATAAGTTTTTTAATTAGTTGTTTTTAAAAACAAGGTAGTTTGTTTCTAGTTTTTCAAAAATAAAAATAAAAAAATATATCAAAAATAAAAAAGGGAGAGTTTTTCAAAAATACATGTACAAATACATATATTTAGTTTACCAGTAACTGCCTACATAAAATTATTTTAAATCACTATTTAAAAAACAATTTTTTTTTTGAAAATGTACATTTTTCAGATTGATTATCCTTCAACTACAACTACAAACTACAAAAGCCAAAATTCGAATAAAAAAATTATTGAGTGTAGAGTAAATATATATTTTACCATTTTGCAAATGATATGGTGCAAGACTATTTGCACTGGATTGTGAATGGCCCTAATATGTTCTCAGTATTACGATGCCCTGTTTTGCATTTTAATGTTATTTTTTTGTTGTTATACAGCTTTTCTGCTATGAGTTGGCCTTTGACACCTTCGCTGGCTTAACTATAATATACAGTTTTTCAATATTTTTTCTTGTAAGGAACTTATTAAGATGCATCCTTCCTTGTGGAGTACGAATAAAAATTTTTTGGAAATAAAATAATTTTTAGAAATTTAAAAATTTTAAATGATCCAGCAGAAAGAATGATATGACTTCTAAATATGGTAAATAATACGTGGACAATGGATCCAGGACAGCAAAATTGTGTTATCCAAGTAATTGAACATTACAATAAAAATCATCCTGACAGCAGAAAACGTACAATACTTCGCAACTTAAACTAATGTGGTATAATTTTGTTTCTTATGGTTACTTACATAAATACTTATGTAGCTACGTTTAATAAAAATAAAATGGAATTTTTTTTGAAAAAACTCACTGTGCAGTTGTGTTTTTTTTTAATAAAAATACCATATCATATGTCTTCAAATTATACATGAAAATTTTTTTTGTAAAATTTTTCAAAATACGAAATTTGCATTATTAAAAACTTCTTCCTTATGATCTTGTAAAGCGGGGTAATGTGAGTTGAAATTATCAAATTTTCGAAAAAAATTTAATCAAAATCACATTGCAGAGTTTTTTAAAAAAATGTACAGAACAAATTGCAATGTTTCTTAAAGCATAAGATGGAAAATTTTATTAGCTTTTAAATAAGTATAAATTGATAAAAATTGTTTCATTAGTTTCATAGTGATATGAAAAAATTTCTTGTTTTTTCGAAAAATAATTTTTTTTGCAAAAAAGCCTTTGCGCGACTATTTAGGGGACTTTTCGAAAAACGTTGAAAAAGTGGGACAGTCTAATATACATATATTCTATTTATTTTTATTTTTCTTAATTTTTTAAAATAATACACAATTTACAAATAATAATGGTTAGAAATCTTGGAATAAATTTTAATACAAGCTTTAAAAAGTATTAAATTTTGTAAAATTTGTAAAAAGTGTTAGTAAAAATTGATTACGAAATTCGTCTTCTCGTTAATTTTTTTATTAAAATTAGTTCTACATTTTAATACAGTTAAAATATTAAAACGATAGGTACAAAGTAAATTAAGCTTTAATTTTGGCACTCGATTTGTTTTGAGTTGTAGATGGTTTAAGGGAAAAATATTTTACCACACCCTCTTTTACCGCCTACAAATCAACAAAAATGTCATATTTTGGACGGTTTTGGTTGTATTAGACTAAAATTTTGTAATATAGCTTATATAGATACGTTCGGCAACTATACTGAAAATGGTGAAAACAAAATGTTTTTTCCGATTAGCATGAAAATTAATATATGGCAGTAAGGCGGTGGCAGGACAACGTCTGTCGGAGAATATCTTTATACAATAAATTCTTCTTTGATTTTGAAGAAATTTGGTTAATTCAAGTATTTTGTATTTTGTTAATTCAAGTTAATTTTATTTATTAAAAGCATTTTTGTTAAAAAAATGTTTTTCAAGTCCTGACTAATAATTATTTCATTAGCCGAATCATCAGAATTTCATCTTTTTATTGATCTAATGAAGTATCTAAAAATTATGGTTGAGTATCCAAAGTAGCAAGCAAAATATTGCTACAAGGAAAATGTCCAGCTAGAAACAAACTAAAGAAGATGAAAGAAAAAAACACACATACATATATATAATAACCTGTAAAATTTGTATCAAATATAACTTTTATTCTCATTAATTAAATCTACAATATTTCATTGTTTTATTTTAAATTTATTAAATACTGCTAGAGCAATTCTATTTATTGCTACATTTTTTTTATTATCCAATATTTATTACATTAGCCGAATCAGAATTCTGTCTTTCTATTCAGCTAATGATATATCTAAAAATCCTTGTCTGCAGCAGCAACCAAAATATAGCTACAACAAAATCACAACAAAAATGTCCAGCTGGAAACAAAATAAACTCGGCAACCATGCACATGCAAATAAGAAGCTGTAAAATTTTATTTTCATTCATAAAATTTGCAATATTTCTTCAGATATTCAAATAAGAAGAAACAGGCAAGCACATTAAAAAATACCGATCTTTTTGCTCCCTTGTGCACGCAGCCAAAATGATTAAAATATAGAAAACAAAATGTAAACAAACTCGCACTTTTGAAGGGGTATAAAATAAATGTCCCATCAAAATACCCTATCCTGTCGATGGATGGCTAATATCGGCGAGTAAAAAATAACGAGCGACGAGTGAAATCTCTTATAGATATATACTCGTTGCTTCATATTCGAAATCAGCGACTACCTAACACTGTTAACCTGAATCACCGAGTAATTTTTTTTTTTCAATTTTCAGAATGACCTGTTAACGCATATATAAAATGGTTTAAACTTAAATAAACACATTTTAAGTGTTTGTGTTTGCGTTGCCATATGGCAACGATAAATGATGTTTTAAACTTTTAAAAATAAATATTAGGTAACAGTCCTATTTTAACAAAAATTCATAATTTTGAAATTCTGACAACGGATTCAGCGACCCCATTATTCTGCCCTATCACTGAGTCCCATCACAGTACAATATCGAAGAAAATACGAAAATGGCATCACTGAGTTCATTCGTAGCGCCATTCGTAAGATTTTTGAAGTAATTTTTTACGACGTGTTTTGGTAAAATTTTCATAAAAATTAATACAGTAAAAGTGGTTATTCCTTCTAAATTTTATTTAAAATTTTCTTCTACAGCCAAAATACGTCGTAACAAATTACTTCAAAAATCTTACGAATGGCGCTTTTACATTTTGTAAAAAATTACATTACATTACAAAAATTACGAATAAACTCAGTGATGCCTTTTTCGTAGATTCTACGATATCGTACTGCGACGGGACTTAGTGATAGAGCTGATTACCTTTTCAATCTTACCTAGAAAATCTTGCAGTTGTAAAAAAATGTCTAGTTAGGCGCTGACGACCGCTGATTAAAATGATCAAAGTGATCCAAATTATCAATTGCCATATATTGCGTTTTATTCTCATCCTACCCTCAATGATTAAATTTCATTGCTTGTGGTGTTGAACAAAAACACGTCGGGCATGGATTGCCGAGAAAGTGTGTATTGCTTGCTGTTGTAGGCTTTCGTTTGGTGTTGAGGAAATCAAACTCTCAAGTGCTATTATATGACAGTCAACTGTGAGCAATGCAATAAATCAGTGTTTACGTGTAAATAGATGCACCGATGCAGGGCTTTAATACATATAAACATCGAACAAAATAGAGTTCAAATATGTCTGTCTAGAGTTAAAAATCCAACATTTACGTTAACAGGTCTTAAAGTTGTCAAAAAACCGCATACATTTCGTGAAAATTTATTTTTATTTCCGGGAAAAAAACGATTACGATTTGTTTTCTAGGTACATTAAAATTTTGTCCAGTTTGGAAGACTGACAGGATTGATAAGTTGTTAACTGAGCCATTAGCTTTGTTTCAAATTCATGTAAACGAGTATTAACGTAAGCTTTTAGATCATTAAGTATATCGACTGAATCCAGTTTCACGCTATTCACTTGATCAGACGTACCAGAGAAGTCAGTCGTTGCAGACACAGTATTCGCTGTTTTGATCATTTGCTCAAGTAATTCTATTAATTTGACGTTATTCACACTTTGACTGGTAGTTGCAGCTATTGGTCGACATGTTGATTTACACATTTGCATGAACATTTTACAACTCTCAGCGTTCGGTGACAACTTCGAGTTGGATTTTTCGAGCATCTGTTGTACGTTGTCCAAATTTATTGCGTTAGGTAACAACGTCGTGATACCATTTGGATTGGGAGCTATATTCAGGACTATGCCAAAAATGCAGATTTCGCGAGCGTTTGTAAGCAGCTATTGAGTGAGTTTGATGTATAAAAAAAATTGTACATAATTTAAGTCGATTGAGTTCACCTTAAACATAATTTCAATAATGCCTGATTTATTGACTTCAATATCATAGCGATAAGAGCCGATGTTCAATGATTGATCCGGATCTACATTGTTATCATCTTCTTCGATCGCAGTGCCGTATAATGTTTCGTTGTACTCCTTCTGCTGTCCTGTGAAGAGCTCAGTCTTGGCTGCGGTACACACCATAGACAAGGACTCGATTTTAAAGCGTGGATAAACATATATCTGAAACTCACAAGGAATATTTGTAGCTTGTTGCTCAGGATGACTTAGAAGTATGGCACCATCACTTAGAATTTCATCAAGTGTTGGTCTGCGAAAAGAGAAAATACTTGGCTCAAAATTGATTGAAATTATTTAAACAAAGTGCAAATTACTTGATGAAAACTCCTTCATGAACCACGTCCGTTCTTATTACTTTGGTGATGTCTTGACCACCAGATAAAGTCCAATTGGTCGAAGCCTTGACATTGGTTTCCATATTTGTAAATATTTTTAAATTATTTCTAAAGATGTAAACGAAAACTAGAGATGGGACAATTAACTGAAAAAGTTATATTAATCAGTGATGTTCCTCGACGCGTCGTCTTTAATTGTCGACATTTTGGTGTCAACAATGCAGAATGTGTCGACAATGTAGACAATGTCGAGAATTGTGTAAACAATGTCATCAAAATGCAACACTGCGAAAATGCAAGTTCCATTTAGATTATGCTGATTCTTAAAACCTTTTGAAAAGTCGTTTAATTAACAAATTTTGCAATTAAACAAACAAAATCCATGCCCAGAAGGCGTAAAAATAAGGAATACTTCGAACTTGGACTCAATTTAATTAAATATACTACATGTCCATCCGACCTGTCAAGTCATCACACATATAGTACCGTTCGTGTGCAAGAAATCAAGGCGGATGGACATGTCCGATGGAAGTTGAAAAATTTTGACTTTTTGCTAAGTACGTCCGACATGTAGTTCCGTTTGCGTGCGCGGCCATCCAACTTAGTACATTTTGCCATTTGTTGAAAATTTTTAGAGAGAGCATATCTCGCGGCAAAACTGCCGAACGTAAGAAATATTATATTTTGACGCGAATTTTTTTATCTGTACCTAAAATTGTGATGGTTTAGAATATTTAAAGCAAAAAACATCAAAATAAATGTTAAAAAAAATTAATATTAATATTTTTAATTGATGTTAACTCTTCGGCAGCTAAAAAATAATGAAGTCTATCCAAAGTCTATCCGTCATGTGCGATGTGTGTGAGGGCAACGAAAAAAGTCCCGTTACTTTATCGAACTACATGTGCGTCCGTCATGTAGTATCGTTTAAGGGCCCCTAATCGGTTATTTTCTTTGGCCCAAAATACACTGTAGTGCTCAGGGCCGTTTTCTTCACTTGATGCTAAGTCGAGAATGGATTCTCGCTGCGGTTTAGAATAGATGCTCGCAATATTTCGTTTTCTTCAATCCATGCTAACGGCGAGAATGGCAAATTTTGAATTCTCGAAGAATGCATTCTCGATGAGAATGCAATCTGAGCGAGCAAGCCAAAATTGGGTTGCTAGAGGCCTTGGCATGCAGATTTCCGCAATTTTAATGTGAATTTAATTTCTTCACGTCATTCTCAAAGTGAGTGCTACCGAGTTTTTTCTGTACAATTATAGAGCATATGGATTATTTGCAGAATTTGCAAAATCGTTTTCATCACTTTGAAGAGATTGTAGACGACTATTTGGGACGTGAACGACGTCAATATAAAATGCAGCCTAGAATTAATATGGATAAATGGGATGAAGACGACTTCGTATACCACTTTCGCTTGAAGAAAAGAACAGTCGCCACCGTATTAATATTGATTGAAGATTCTTTGAAATTTCGTGGTTCTATGGAAGAGTTCTATGTTATTGCAAAATTCCCGCGGACCATCGGCTCTATTGATTGCACGCACATTCGGACTCAATCGCCAGGTGGCAATGAGCCAGAAGTGTTTCGCAATCGAAAAGGCTGGTTTTCCATCAATGTGCAGACGGAGTCCTCGGCAAATTTGAAAATCTTTAGTTTGGTGATCGTTGGCCAAGATCCACACACGATCAAACTATTTTCAATGGTTCGCGGATAAAGTGTCGCTTCGAAAGTGGATATTTCGGTAATTTTATTTTGGTAGGCGATAGAGGCTATCGAAATACGATGTATTTGGCAACGCCTTTTCTCGAGGCACGCGACGAAGTGGAACGGCTTTATAATGAAAGTCAAATTCGCACTCGGAATGTGGTCGAACTTCCGACTTAAATTGGAAACGGTAAGCGAAGTAATACTGGCGTGTTGTGTTCTGCATAATATTGCCTTAGACGAGCGGGGTTTTTTACCAAGAGCGAAAATAATTGGCTTTGACGAAGTGCTTCAGCGAACAGCTGAAGTGAACTTTGAAGAAGCACTAGAGCAACCAGGAAGAAATGAGAGAAATGTACGAATGAACTTTGTAAGTCAATATTTCCGAAGAGTATTAGCTGAAACTTTGTAAATAACAGACATACATACATACCTACATATTTTAACTTAATAAAAATCAATTTTTTACCTCAAACCAAATTTCAAATCATATATATAAATTGCACTATTCATAAATTTATCTTACTTCTTGTATATATTCATAAATTTATCTTACACACTTAAAAATTTGTATAGAATTTTTGCACCGATCGGTGTTTCAGTGTGTCCTACACCGTTCGGTTTAAAAAACACCGTGCCAAAGTGTTAGAATTTAATATCCGAAAGAGAATATTTTTTTAACACCGAACGGTGTAAAAAAGTAAATATCAGATAGGATGGTTTTTTGTACCCTGTTAGGTGTTTATTTATAATACGCAAAATGATTATTTTTTTAACACCTAACGGTGTAATTTTTAACTGTTCTAAAGGATGTTTCTTAGAATTTTTATAAAATTGTCATTAAATTTATTAATCGTCAAAAAACCCGTAATAAAATTTGATTGGAGCTTATTAAATTGGGCTTTATTTCATAACGAAATAAGACCCAAACAAAACAATTAAATATTTCCCAAAATTTATGAGATAGTCTCCGAAAATTGAGAGTTATTTCATATAAAGTAACACCCAAAAATGTCTGGACATTTTTTAGGGCTTATTTAATTTTTTTGGGGTCCTTTCGTGGTGCCAAAAATTACATTTAAATCTTTAATCAAGATTTACAAAATTAAATTGTAAAATTTCAATTATTAATTTTTTTATCAATGAGAATGTGATTTCAAAATCACTCTTCTTCTTTGCCTTTTTTATTTCACACCGATCGGATGAGTTCAACATTTCACACCGAATAAGCGGTGTAAATTAACACCGTTCCGAGTAAAAAATGTAAATATCCGCTCACCGATGTGAATTTATTTTTGAAAATTTTTAGTGTGTATATACAATAAAAATAAGATTTGTCATTTACTGCAAAGTACAAAAAATAAAACTGTTGTTGCAGTTATTGGTTGTTGTTGTTGTTTTAAAAAAATTATATTGACACATTCAAGTATTTTTTGTAATTTCCTTTCATCCATTGTGACAGTTGGTCAGAGCTGCTCAAAAAATTTTGTTTGATGTGGAAGAATATTCTGATCCGTTCTCTTCATTTCATAATATGCAATACTCCATTATAACTTGTACAAATATAAATTGTATTTGAAACAAATTCACAGAATGACTAGCGTTAAGATAGCAACGAAGTTAAAATTGAGAAAAACAGAATTTTGGTGCTTGCACTGGGCATGCTTGCTAAAAAATGCATTCACAGCGAACATGCAGTGAAGAAAACGAAATGTTTAGCATGAATTCTGACTCGCTAAAGGCGAATTTACACGATTCACTATCATCGTTCACTTTGGATGAATCATCTGATTTGTAAAATGTAAATTAAGTTTCATCTTTAAAATGAAGACGATTGTCATCCACATTGAACAGTGAAAGAAGTAGAAGGTCTTTCTACTTTTGATGAAAGTGAAAGCAAACTGAACTGATGTGTCATTCGTACTAAAACACAATTGAAATGTGTTAACATAATTTCAAGCAGAAAGTTTATACATTTTTTATTTAATTGCTGAATAGCTTTTATTTATTTAATTCTTTTAAACGTCAATAAAATTAATCAGCCAACGAATATATTTTGACATTCAACACCGAATCATCCATCAAATTTCAAATTTACACTTTGAGTAATGTAAATTAAAAATTGATTCACTGTCATCGTTCAACGTTCACTATCATCGTTTTGAGTGAAATGTGTAAATTCGCCTTAAGAATACGTGCTCGCTTTAAGCAAGCATGCCCTGAACTTGCCATTTTAACAATTTTTAGCATCAAGTGAAGAAAACGGCCCTCAGTCTGCGTGAGCAGTCAGTTATTAGGGCCCCTCAAACGATACTACATGTCCATCCGACCTGTCAAGTCATCACACATGTAGTATCGTTCGTGTGCAAGAAATCAAGGCAGATGGACATGTCCGATGGAAGTCAAAAATTTTTGACTTTTAGCTAAGTACATCCGATATGTAGTTCCGTTTGCGTGCGCAGCCATCCAACTTAGTAAAATTTGCCATTTTTTGAAAATTTTCAGAGAGAGCACATCTCGCGGCAAAACTGCCGAACGTAAGAAATGTTATATTTTGACGCGAACTTTTTTATCTTTACCTAAAATTGTGATGGCTTAGAATAATTAATGCAAAAAAAAAATAAATGTTCAAAACAATTAATATTAATATTTTTAATTGATGTTAACTCTTCGGCAGCTAAAAAATAATGAAGTCTATCCAAAGTCTATAGGGGCCCTCAAACGATACTACATGTCCATCCGACCTGTCAAGTCATCACACATGTAGTATCGTTCGTGTGCAAGAAATCAAGGCGGATGGACATGTCCGATGGAAGTTGAAAAATTTTGACTTTTTGCTAAGTACGTCCGACATGTAGATCCGTTTGCGTGCGCGGCCATCCAACTTAGTACATTTTGCCATTTGTTGAAAATTTTCAGAGAGAGCACATCTCGCGGCAAAACTGCCGAACGTACGAAATATTATATTTTGACGCGAATTTTTTTATCTGTACCTAAAATTGTGATGGTTTAAAATATTTAAAGCAAAAAACATAAAAATAAATGTCCAGAACAATTAATATTAATATTAATATTTTTAATTGATGTTAACTCTTCGGCAGCTAAAAAATAATGAAGTCTATCCGTCATGTGCGATGTGTGTGAGGGCAACGAAAAAAGTCCCGTTACTTTATCGAACTACATGTACGTCCATCATGTAGTATCGTTTGAGGGCCCCTTTTCAAAAACACACTGTACTGGTCAGTCTGCTTGAAACAAGTTTTTTTTTGTGTACATGAACTGTGCATTATTGTATTCGTGTAGGCATCTCTTCAATAAAATATGAAGACTTCGCTTATGTGTGCGTGTCATACCATCGTCACTACAGCTTTTTCGGTGAGTAAAATTTCGCGCAGCTCATGTCACCTGCCTCACTGCCCTTGCCTAATAAATCCGGTTTCACGTAGACTGAGCACTACAGTGTATTTTGGGCCTTTTGGATAACGATTTAATTGTATCGTATTTTCAAAATGAACTAATGCCTATATTACACGATGCTCGCTTGCTCGGCGAGCAGATAATTTTGTTGTTGCTTCCAAAGCGAAACTGTAAAAAATTTTGGAGAATACAACAACTATAATGCACGGCCATGTGCACGCCGAGCAAACGAGCATCGTGAAAGAGCCTGAACAGAATCAAAAATCGTTGCGACCAACGATTGAAATAGAATAGATTCTAAGTCTGTTTAAAGACTCTACAAAGTTCAATAAGCTGTAAACTGCTTAATTCTGTTATTCCATTTCAAAATACATGACGAGTTTAAAATTTTCTCACTTAAATAATAAATTTCGAGTAAGTTTATGGTAAAATGCATCTCTGGTGGGATAGAATGTGTGATGAAATTAGAAACAAACCAAAAAATAAAATGTGGTACGACATGCCAAAAAAATCAAAACAGATTTTAACACACATTGCTCTCCGTTGTTTATACCATTTCACATTCTATCACACATGAAAAATTTGACATGTGTTAACACACAGTGGGATAACGCATCAACATGAACAATAAAGAAAACGCGTTTATATTTGTGCTGGTCATGTTATCGCTACAGATTTTCATTAGGTATGACACTTACGTCCAAATTGTAGAACACAAATTATAGAAAAAATCAAAAATTTTTGCCAACAACCCAACAGGTTCGACGAACTGTCGAACTAGCTTCTTAACTAGCGAACTGGCTTGACGAACCTGCTCGCTGATGTGTAAGCACTTTTACAGAAATTAACAAATAAAATAAATAAGAACGGTTTTATTCTAAAGCTGTTACAACTGTTACGGAAAAAGGGAAAAATTCCTTTGCCTTTCAAAGCTTTTGTTTCTGAATAGAATTTTAAACAAACAATAGGGGTATTCACGATTCAGTGCAGTTGACGACTTGAAGACTTGTTCAGTTGTGCAGTTAGGTTTTCGTGAACACACTACCATCACTATTTCAAAGCTGTCAACATTTTTCAACGCATAGACCTGTTTTATATGTACTAGTTTACACTAGCTTCACTCAACCCAGCAAGAACAGTAACTGTTACATACGGCGTATATAATACGAGCGGTCACACGATTTGCGTTACGTCCATATAAAGTTTTTCATACAAAACTTGTGACCATTGTTCAAGCGGTGATCAAAATGTCACAAGGTTTGCATCTCTGATTCTCATTCGTGTGATCTGGCATCCCTTTCAGCCACACATGTTTTTGCAATGAGAAAATTATATAGCTAAACTGCTCACACCAATTATAAATTTAGCTGTGTGCTATCCTCCCCTCTCCCTATGCCGTTGTGTCTAACCCACCACCTAGCCATTAGGTTAGAACTCTGGCCTGTTATACGCCAAATTATAAACAGAATTGTTTGAAGTTTTTGCATAAATTTTTTAATAAAAAATTTACCTTCCAGATAGATTTGTAATTATGATTATAAAATTTTAACCAACAAACAATTATAAAAGAATACGTCTGCCTGAACAGCACAAAACAGCACATAACATCAAAAGCACAATTTCGCCAGCAGCAGTTGCTTGTTTTTTAAGCAATTAATCTGAAAAGAAAAAGTATTAAATTTCTTATGCACTATTGTAAATTTATTTTCAAAAACTTCTATTTGACTGCACCGCAACTGCACCGCTTTGTGTTGCATGTTTATTTTTCTTGTTGAATATATTTTTTGACCGCGAAAAGCTAGAAATACAAACACATATAACTTTCATTGTTTCCCATGAAATGACAGCGTAAGAGTGTATTAATGAACTCAAAATTTTGTTTCGTTGTGTATGTAAACTTGTTACAGCTGTCCAGCAGGGAACCGACTCACTTTGACGTCTACAGAAGAGATGAGGAAGTGGGAAGGTAAATTAAGTGAAGCAAGAGTATTAAAAATTTTAAAATTTTTGCGACTCACTTTTATTTGACATTCGGTGAGTCGGTTGAGTGAAGCTGGTGTATACTAGGTCTATTGGGCAAGACATGAAAGCAGTTTTTTGACGTTCCCTTTTAAACTTGCCAAAAGCTTCTACACTTGAAAAAAGTTGAATTCAATTTCATCTCTTCTTAGCTTTTTTTCTTAAATGATTTTCTTAGATGATTCAAAATAACTCACACACAAATTGCAGTACTACCGAATCATGGTATAAGGATAGAGGTAGCTGCAGCGCTGACTGTTCTCTCTTTTCATACTGCCATGTTTGTCAAATTCTGCTGTGTTACGAATGTAAACAAAAGAAAAAAGTTTTGCTTCGTTTTGACATTTCCGGAAGTATGTTCTCATCTGGTGCATCTACCTGTATTTTTCTACCATGCAATCGAATATAACAAATTCGACAAAGAGTATTGCCAGTACAGAGCATGGCAAAACTAGACAAGGTAGTGTTAGGGCGGAGAGCCGGTGGCTGAAACTTTCAAAACGAAGTTGACAGCTCATACAAAATCTGCAACCAATGAAAATGCAATGAGAAAGTAAAAATAGGCAAAAATAGCAAAATTGTTGAGTTTGACAGTTACGGTCATCATGAAAGAGAGCACGTTCAGCCCTAACACAACCTTGTCTAGTTTTGCCATGGTACTGAGCAAGTTTTATCTTTCCCCTTCGACACAGAAAATTCACGTAAACTCACCACGATTTGCCTATAAACTCAAATTCTTGCTTTCAAGTCATGCCCAATGTATAAGGGGTCATACAAGTGCACAACTGCTCAAGTCCTCAAGTCCTTAATTTTAATGATATGTTCACATTGAGAGCTAAATGCGCATATAGAGCAGTTAGTAAAGTGCACAAGTCCTGATTATGTTAATTTTGTAATATTTATTTATAATTAAATGAATTAAATGCTCTATTTTTATACTCAATAAAATATTTTCGTACTAATTTTCCGTAAAAATTTTTAAATTTATTTTATTTAAAGTTTTTTCCTAAATGACCTCTATGTTTATTATGTTGACTTTATATGATTTAAATACAAATTCTAAATGTTTGATAGTTTAAATCATACTTGATTTTAAATACAAATTCTAGTTGTTTGACAGTTTAAAATCGTTTATCGAGCTTAAGGTCAAAGTTAGAAACAATTAATTGTTCTAAAGAAAAATTCGTTAGAACAATTAATTGTTTCTAACTTTGACCTTAAGCTCGATAAACGATTTTAAACTGTCAAACAACTAGAATTTGTATTTAAAATCAAGTATGATTTAAACTATCAAACATTTAGAATTTGTATTTAAATCATATAAAGTCAACATTTATTTTATTTTTAACAACAATTTTTGACCGACTTCAAATAAGAGGAGGTTCGCAAACTCGTCGGTGGGTGTTTTTATTAATGTCTGTACACCGATTACTCCCTAAAGTACTCGACCGATTGGCGTGATTTTTCTTTTAAAAGTTAAAAGCCACGCGCGTGGTGGTTTCTTACGGCTGATTTCTTTACAAAGTTTTAATGCTACACCGAGTATTAGACCTTTTTTAAGTTCCCTCCCTAAGTCATTTCTTTCAAGTTAGGCAGAAAAACTTCAATTTAAAACTCTGTTCTGCTGATACTGAGTTTTAGCTGGAACCCCGAAAACAAAAGTCTAGCAATCTTAAAACTCGGTCTTTCGCTCTTTTTATTTCTTCACATAAAAAAATAATTTTTTTTTGACAACTTGAGAGTCCAGTTTTTGATTTTAACCCTGGATAACCAATCATATCTTATACGTTATAACCAATGTTAGTCGATTTGACTAACAGTCCAAACTAAATTGGTGCGTCAGCGTCATTAATCTGTCCAAATTGGTTCATGCACATATAATTTGGATAAAGCCTACCGAAATGCACAACGCACTAGCGCAACTCGATTCGAATTTCCAATTTTGACAATGCGTTCGGTAGTCAAGTTGGCTGCAACAAAGAGAACGAAAAGAAAAACAAGAACAAAGCCAATGATTGTTGAAGTTGACGCAGCGTTAAGTTTCGGTAGCGCTCATAGAACATTTCCGTGGCGCTTTTAAACGCAACGCAAGGCGCACAAATTTAGGTTGAACTGTTACACGCTGCAAA
This sequence comes from Dichetophora obliterata, assembly GCA_963920525.1. Classification (NCBI taxonomy): domain Eukaryota; kingdom Metazoa; phylum Arthropoda; class Insecta; order Diptera; family Sciomyzidae; genus Dichetophora; species Dichetophora obliterata. Next base: position 169,556,045 of record OY986435.1, read on the forward strand.
ACGCGTTTTTGAGGAGCTGTTGGTACATTTAAAGCTATTGAGAATGGAATAACTATAATAAATTTTACTTGAAATAAAAAAAAAAAATTTATATTGGTCTTTGTTTTTATTTTTAATTTTGACATATTATGATAAGCTACTTATTTCATCAGTTCGAAAAAAGAGAGCAGTATTAGTCGAAACGACCAACATTTGCTATCCCGTAGTGTAAGAAACAAGGCGACAGCGAGTTTAAATTTTTGTTGTAAAAATCCAACACTTAAGTGGTCAAATTATACAAAACCAACTCTTTTGTCTCACTCATTCACAAGTTTGATAGCTTTAGCAAAGGACGTGGACGTTAAATAAACCTTGATTTCTTACACCATGGGTTATCCAGGGTTAATAATAAAATATATTAAAAAAAAATTTTTGGTTTTATAATTTCTTTTCTCTAACCACTTTCTGTGTAAGTTGTGATATCAGAAAAAACGCAAGTACGTTGCCAATTGCATGTTCAAGGCTGAAATGAACGAGTCCCTCACTCGCAAACTTGCTGAAGATAGTTACTCCGGAGTTGAAGTGCATTTCACGTCATCGCGCTCTGAAATTATCACCATGGCAATCAAAACCCAGTAAATTTTGGGAGATTTTGGGAGACGTTGCATTCGAGAATTAGCTGCAATGGTACAGGAGCGTTTTAATTTTGAACCCGGTCGTATTGAATTGTATGCCAAGAAACTCGCAACCCGTGGTATTTGCGACTCAAGCCGAGTCGTTGCGCTACAAACTTACAGTTGGATTGGCTGTGCGTCGCGCTTGCTATGGTGTGATACGTTTTTTATGGAATCTGGAGCAAAGGATTTTGAGGTCAACGTGCAAATTATATGAAGTTCGTCGATGGTCTGATGATGGTACCAAAAAACCATTGCCAGATAATTTGTATGTGTGAGGTCAGACGGTGCTCGTTTGCTTGGCGTACACATCAGGGTGACCGTTTTGACACACTGCTTTTCTACCGCAAGAAGGGTAGAAATCTACCAAAATCTACTAACAAATTCTTAAAAACTACTAAAAATATACTAAAATTTTTAAGCATAATTATTCACAGACAAATAACATAAATAATGTATAACTATATACATAAATAAACATATATGTATTTATTTATAAAAAGGATATTTACCTAACTATACTAACAAAACTTAAAATGTTTATGAGTTCACATAAATACAAACTATTTTTTTTATTATAGAGTCTATATTATAGGTTATTTTATAGGGCCGGCCATATGATATCATTAAATAGCATTAGTAAAGAAATCAAGAAAAACTTTAGTTTTTATTGAAAATACTTTAAAAAACTGAGTAGAATTACCCAGCATTTATTTCTTTGTAATTATTTTCAATGCGAACTAATTTAATCATCGATTTTGCTGGCTTAAAATATGTAAAACAACCAGACAATCCTTGCTTGACCTGCAAAATTGATGACACGTGTGTATTAAGAAATCTGTTTCGATTAAATGATTTAGAAAATTTGTACAGATATTTGAACTTGAAAAAATTGCTAAAATCCTTCAAACCTCCCACTTCAAACCAAAATTTTTTCATGGAAATTATAGTTCCATGTGAGAGACTTAACTGATTTTTAACATATATATCTTGCTTTAACTGTCGATATTTTTCATCAATCGATTGTTGAATGTTTCCATTAATTGCTAAATTAGGGAACCGTTCCAATAATCTAGTGAGGCTACAAAACTCTGCGTAAAAGCTACCTGTGGATTTAAAAATTTTAGTCCTCTTAAAATTGGTTCATTGACTGGCAACCTATTCTTTTAGAAGCTTAATAACTATTTAAACATATAGAATATATCACTATAAAGGTGATAAATAACTCACGATTGAATTTGTAAAATAATAATAAACTTGTTAATGATCGGTAGAACATAGTCCAAAAACAAAAAATTAAGTTTTGTTACGTCTTCTGAAACCAAAGACGACTCAACATATTTCACTGCACGCCATGCAATTGCCATCTTAATTCTAACAGAGCCGGCTTTTGAAGTTCTAATTTTTTCCAATCATCGCGATCTAAATGCTCAAATGTTCTTTTCATCGCAAAAGTTTATTGATTTTTATGAAATCACTTTATATCCTGCAAATATTTTTTTCAGATTGTACGCGCAAAAAAGGAAGCAGCTTTGACTGTAGCAGTGTCGTAAGCTTTTACCAGCAATGTTGTGCACCTACCGACTCTTTTTTACTACTAATATTTACTACATAACAAACAGGAACGTTTTGTCTACAAAATACGTCGAAACTTTTTATGTAAAAAAATTTTTGAAAATGAAAAATCTACTAAAAATCGACCAGCTATAAAAATCTACTAAAAATCTACTAGCAACTTATAAAAATCTACTAAATCTACCAATATAGTAGTGAATCTACTGAAAACGGTCACCCTGGTACACATGGCCGTGCAATATGGTTGTTTGTCATTGTCAGAGACGGAATACAAAATTCCACCACAAAGTAAACCTTTAGATGAACTTGCTGAGACACCTAAATAGCCCAATTATGAATGATTTTTCCCGGGGAACCGGAAAAGGGAGTTTTCATTTTTAGAGGTTTCACCAATAGATCCGAGTATTAGTATAAATTAGTATAAATTGGTATAAATTCGATCCGAGTATTAGTGTCCAACACTCTCTTTTGAAAATTATCTGAGTACCAATAAGTGAAGAAATTAAGGATTCGTTGAATCGACATATATTAGTACATAAGTACGAAAAACAAATTAATATTTTACGAATATATTTGTTTTATGTACGAATAATCATAATATCTAATAACGAAAAAAAAAATATTCTGTCTGAGATGGAGTTTTATATTCTGTAGTTGTTCGACAAACCTGGCAAAAAAAAAACAACATTCTGTCTGAGCTGGGATTTCAACCTCGGCTCTTTAGCTTAAGAGCCACGCACTCCACCAACAGGCTGCACCCACTTTACAAACATACGGTTCTTTACATTCTGTAGTTGTTCGACAAGTCAGCAAAAAAAAGTTCTGTCTTAGCTGAGGTTTGAACGTTGGCTCTTTAGCTTACGGGCCACGCACTGCACCAATAGGCTACAGCCACTTTACAATCATACAGTTCTTTATATTCTGTAGTTGCTCGACAAACCAGGCTGAATGATATCAGTTTTAAATTTTTTTAACTCAACTAATAATTCGGAAATTCAACGAATTATTCGTACGGTCAACTTACGAATGAATTTTTTCTACTAATATTATTGCAATTCATGTCTCTTCGTAACAGCTTCGTAAGCTCGTGTTTCGTAAAAACTTACGAAATGTCACTTTTTTATATAAACATCGAGATACGAAGTTTGTAACATTTCACGCACTTAATTTGTCTCCTGAATTTGTATCCTGTACGCGGTTAAACTGCAAATGTCACCTGTTATGTGTTTCTAATTTTTAAGAATACAAAGAATACAAAAATTCTTATAAGTACGCTCATGTCAAAAAAAGTTACGAACATTACGATACACGGTTTATGAAAACTTACGAAGTGAAATACGTTGTATATCAAAGGAATATTCGTAGAGTATCATTCGTGGAAATTTTACTAATAAATGTTTTGAGTGTTAAAAAAAATTAACTAAAAAATTGTTGTATGCCTTTTTGCTGACTACTCAAAATCAGTAGTAAACACAACTTTTATTCATACCAATTCGGAAGAAGCAGAAGAATATTTTTGGATTGGCTTTATTAAAATTTATCGGACATATTCAGATCTGCGGCAAATAGCTTATAATCATGGTATAATTATCCATATAGCATTGACAGTTGTTCTGTTAACCAACTCCTGTCAAAAAATATACACACAAAGAGAGCGCTCACAATTCTTAATGGCTGCATTCAGTAGAGTCAACTTTTTTAAGAGTTATGGTAGCGATACCTTAGTGAGCGATGTTTTTATCTGATTGTGTTTTTACCAAACGTCAGAAACGTTGTAAATTATTTTATTTAATTATTAAATTATGTTAATAATTTAATTGCAAAGGTTTCACACTCAAATTGTCTGCGTTTTTTCTGTGTTAATTAATTTATTAGCACAAAAGTTGCCAACTGTAATGTTTGTTTTCCAGATTTTAACTTGCAGTTTTTTCTCAGACTTTTGTCACGTTTTTTTTTTTTATATTTTGGCCTATAACAGCCAAAACATAGATTTTTGTCTTGGTTGGTTGGTTTAGATGGTGACTCTACATGCAAGCAGGATCCAAGTAGCTCTAGTGAGCCGTTTTGATACCATAACCTCGTGTTTCTGTTGGTTGGCTGGGCAGCGCACTGCTAGGTTATAACCATCCGGTGCGATTGATGAACGTTATGAGATTGTTGATTTTTGTTGTTGAGAGTTCCTCTAGGTTTCTGAGGAAGGGCCTGCCAAGCGTTGCTAGTCTGGACCTGGCCAGGGCCGGGCAGATGCACAGAAAGTGTGTTAGTGTTTCTTTTTCATTTGGGTCATCGCAGCTGCGACAGTGGGTGTTGAAAGGTAGTCCGATTCTCTCGGCATGAACTCCGATGCACCAGTGACCCGTAATAATAGCCGTTAATCTGGCTATGTCGCTCCGGGGCTTTGATAGCAACTGTTGAGTTCTGCCTATATTGTAGAGGGGCCATATTTTTCTTGATGTGCTGCAGGTTGGTAGTTCTCTCCATCTACGACCGGCTAAGGTTAAGTAGTAAGAACGAATTCCTCCCTTGACTGTGTTCAGTGGAACTTCGACTGGTTCCGCTCTGGAAACGTCAAGGGAAGAACCCCGCCTGGCCAATTCATCCGCCTTTTCATTACCATAAATGTTCCTATGGCCGGGAACCCAGATTATGGTAATGCTAAGTTGGTGACTTAGCCGGGCCAGTTCATCCTTACACTGCCTTACCAGTTTGGAGTTGGTACTGATCGCAGCTAAAGATTTAACGGCAGCTTGGCTATCCGTCAGAATAGCTGCGTTAAGGTGGTTGGTATTAGCTCTCCTTAAGGTGCGACAAGCTTCTCTTATCGCAAAAAGCTCGGCCTGAAAGACGCTGGCTGAGTTTGGTAGACGAAACGAGTCCGCCACCCCCAGTTTCTCAGAGTATATGCCCGCTCCCACTCCGCACTCCATCTTGGAGCCATCCGTGTAAAAGGACACATCGAAGGCTAGATCAATTCCCCCATTGCGCCATTCCACCCTGGTGGGAAACTTGGTTGTAAAGGATTTCGTGAAGTCGAGTTTGGGGGTGTCGTAGTCCGTTTTTCCAGGAAGCAGTTCCCGAGGTAGCGGATTAAGAATGTTGCTGTGTCCATATGGTCTATTTCGCCAGTTGTACGACTCTCTGAGTCTGACTGCACTGTTTGTTGCGGTAAGCTTAATGTGTAAATCTATGGGGAGTAAATGTGTCAGGACATTAAGTGCATCAGTGGGGCATGAGCGGATACCCCCCGTGATACCTACGCATGCGGATCGCTGGATCCGAGCTAGTTTAGTTGTGTTGTATGCTTTATTCAGTGCAGGCCACCATACTAGTGAACCATACGCCAAGATGGGTCGCACTACTGCTGTGTATAGCCATAAGAGCATTTTTGGTTGAAGACCCCATTTTCTACCAAAGGTTTTTTTGCAGGCGTAGAAGGCTATACAGGCCTTCTTGACCCTTTGTTCGATGTTAGTTTTCCAGCTTAGCTTAGGATCCAGAATGACACCTAGGTATTTTGCGCTACTGGATAGTGTAAGAGGTTGGTTATTGAGCTTTGGAAGGACAAATTGTGGCGCTTTGGTTTTTGTGGTGAATAACATCAGTTCCGTCTTGCTAGGGTTAACTCCTAGGCCGCACCTGGCAGCCCAGACACTGAGTTTTCCCAAAGCAACCTCCATTAGCTCACTGAGCGTAGAGGGGAACAGTCCTGACACCATAACAACCACGTCATCCGCATAAGCCACCACTTTGACCCCATTGCAATTTAGTGTATTAAGAAATTCATTCATGGCGATGAGCCAGAGTAGGGGGGAGATTACTCCTCCTTGCGGAGTACCCCTACTGACAAATCTTGTGAGTTGGCAGCCACCCAGGTCTGCCTGGATTATTCTGTTTCTGAGCATTGAGACTATCCAGTTTCTTACCTGTGCTTGTACGCCAAGGTTGGTAAGAGAATCAAAAATGGCCCTAGTATGAATATTGTTAAAAGCCCCTTCAATGTCTAAGAAGGCCGCAAGAGTGTATTGTTTAAAGTATATTGATCTTTCAATGGTGGTAATAACCTCGTGTAGGGCGGTATCTGTGGATCTGCCCTTGAGGTATGCGTGTTGGGCGTTGGATATGTTAGCTCCCTGAGATGAATATCCAGTACACGCTCTAGGGTTTTCAGTGCGAATGATGTGAGGCTTATTGGTCTAAAATCCTTGGCTGATTCGTGACCTCTCCTCCCAGCTTTGGGTATAAATATTACCTTAACTCTTCTCCAGCTCCTTGGAGTGTAGTTAAGGCAAAGACACTTAGTGAAGATAGAGAGTAGAATAGGTGCAACTACATCTTGTAGTTTCTGCAACATTATTGGAAGTATGCCATCGGGACCTGGGGATTTGTATGGAGAGAAGCTGCTTAAGGCCCAGATAACCCTTTCCATTGAGATAAAGGAGCCAGTCGGAACCGCCGCAGTTGCCTCAGGTGATTCTATACCTAAGTTCTCATTGCAGCCGGGAAAGTGTGTGTTGAGTAAGTGTTCCAGGGATTCATTGGTAGATTCTGTCCACGTACCATCGTCTTTCCGAATGAAAGATGGACTGGTGCTTTCTTTGGATAGAATTTTGCTTAGTCTTGCCGATTCTTTTATATTGTCGATCGATTGGGTGTATTCCTGCCAAGAATGCTTTTTCGCGTCTCGAATTGCTTTCTTGTAGGTTTTGAGGATGTCTCTGTATGGTTGCCAAAGACACTGTCTGTGACACGAGTTGAAAGTTTTCCTAACCCTTTTCCTAAGGTCGGATAAATCTTTGCTCCACCACGAAGGAAGAGATTTCTTCTTGCCCCTGCTAATGGGACATGAGACTCTAAAGGCAACCTGCATGGTTTGCTCTAGGGCCTCCACTGAAGAGTCTAACTCCTTCACAGTTGAGATTTGCTTGTAGGCTAAAGAACGGATTTTTGGGCGAGCCACTTTGGCAAATTTGGCCCAGTCAGTACGTTTGGGGTTACGAAATGGAAGAGGGGCCCCTGTTTCAAGACTCAAATCAAAGAGGATCAAGCTGTGATCCGAGAAGGAACTTTTGCTCGAAACTCTCCAATTGACTACTTTTAGAGACTCGTTTTCTGATAGAAGGGTAATATCCAAGACCTCACTCCAACCTGTGAAGTTGTCAGTACTTGGAAAGGTGAAAGTAGGTGTATTTCCTTTATTGCATATGTTTAAGTTAGAGTTAATTATAAAGTCGAATAAAAACTCACCTCTAGTGTTTATCTCAGAGCTGCCCCATAGTGTGTGTCTCGCATTGGCATCGCAGCCCAAAATTGTGGTGGTGTTGTCCAGCATTGCCGTAGCCACTAACCGCTTCACCTCGTCTGGAGGAGCTTCCCTGTCGTGGCCCATATAGGCTGAGGCTATGAATAGATTGTTGGTGCCCTCCAGTTTGACAACTGTCAGGTCTGAAGAGCTAAGGTTAGGGAGAAGAAATAAGTGTATGTGCTTTTTGGCTACAATGCAAGTTCTTGGTTTACCTGCTGTTCTCTTGTAGTAGATGTTATAGTGGTTGTTCTGGAACCCTTTTACTGCTGAGATTTTTGTCTTAGTATTGGATCGAAAATCTCAATGGTTTGGCTGTTATAGGCCAAAATATAAAAAAAAAACGTGACAAAAGTCTGAGAAAAAACTGCAAGTCAAAATCTTACTTACTTACTTAATTGGCGCTACAACCGTGTGTCGGTCTTGGCCTCATCTATCAAGTCAAAATCTGGAAGCTCGATTTTCACCGTAGACGTATGGTCTAGTGGACTTTTTTGCTCAGTACAATACCAAGAATCAGAAACGCGAAGCGCCCATTAAGATGTTCAAATCGCCCCACCCTAATATATATATATATATGGATTTGATGGCGATTTGGTGAGTCTAAATACACATCAAATCGTTTTCCAAATCAGTTTAGTTTAGTTTATTGTCTATAAATTTTTAAAAATTTTTCAGACAAGCATAGTAAACAAATTTAATACTTAAAAATTAAATTATAGCTAACCTACAATAAGTTAACAGTAATATGAATTAAGAGCATTAATAAGTTCATTCTTATTATCACAAAAATCAATATAAATTATACAGCAAAGTGAATTATATTCTTTAAGAGCTCTTAGTAAAGGTTCGTGTATCAAAATGAAATATAAGAAACATGAAAGCATTTATTGATATTTAGAAGTAAACGGTTACGTTTACACCAATCAAATACAGCATTTAAATCTAATTGCAACAAAGATACATCCAAACTGTTGCGTACCGCTTTGTAAATTTTTAAATCATCAGCATATAGTAAGTAATTTGAAAAAGAAAAACAACGACTTATGTCATTAATAAATAAAATGAAAAGAAGAGGTCCTAATATACTGCCTTGTGGGACACCAGATTTTGCAGTAAATGATTTAGATTTAACATAATCGACTTCGACTTAAAGTTAGAATGAAAACCCATTTTTGCAAGCTTCGCAACTAAAATAGTATGGGAAACTTTGTCGAACACTTTGGAAAAATCTAATTAGATAGTTTCTACTTGGCATCCATCAGCAAAAGAAGATAAACAAAAGTGTGTAAAGACAGCTAAGTAAGAGGTTGTTGACCGCCCCTGTATGAACCCATGCTTTGACGGTGTTATTACCGCTTTCAATACAAAATCCAATTTAGTTTTAACTATATGTTCAAACAGTTTAGAAGTGTTAGAAATTTTAGGGATCGGGCGGTAATTTGAAACACAATTTGTTCTACGAGACTTAAATACATGGGTAATAGATGCAATTTTCCATTTACTTATAAAATCTCTTAAAAGAAGTGATTTATTAAAAATCAGACACAAGGGCTTGACAACAGATCTTGCACATTTTTTTAAGCAAAAGGCAGCGAACCATCAATATCAGCTTTCATAGAATTTTTTATGCGAGATAATTCATTTAAAACATCGCATTCATTATGAGAAAGGTGTCCAAAATTTATGCAAGGCTCAACTTTATCAAGAACTTCCAAATCATTCCACATAGTATCCATTAAGTAATTAGATTGAAAAAAAACACAAAGAAAAGATTCACGGTATCTAAAATGTTGTTCGAGACTCTATCTTTCTATAATTATATAAGAGCTATTATTTTTAGATTTAACATAGCGCCAAAAATGTTTAGGGTTTGTTTTGATGTTTTGTTCAATTGCAAGCAAATGCTGCTTATATAAAAATTTATCTAAAAAATTAAATTCACGAGAATAGTGCAAATATTTTTCCCTAATAGAGAGCATTGTTAGTGGTTTTAAATAGTTTATAGAATTTATTTCTTAAGTTTTTTAACTTTTTTAAGCCCTTAGTATAGCATGGAAGCCTATAGATTTTTTCTTCAATTTTGGAACATTATAATACATTATTTCGCATACCTTATTTAGAAAAAGATCAAAGCAATATGTTGCATCTTTTTTGTCGAAAGCATCACACTAGAAATCATATTATTAAGGCTGTCAAAATGACACACATTAAAATTAAATTTTAAATCAGTATCAAAGGCTCTATTTTCTTCGTATGTTATAAATTCAACATTCAAAATTAGTGGTAGATGATGTATATCACAAGGCAGTATAGGAAAAGTACAAATATCTAAATTAAATTTAATATTAGCACTCACAAAAATCCTATTAAGTTTATTTTCAAAATAATTAGTTTGCGATAAATCTACGCTCATAAAAGAATCGAAATGAATGCTCACAATGAATCAAGTAAATTTCATTGGAGTGGTTAATGTTATTGATGTAAGAAAAATGTCATTTGACAAAAAATACCATTTAACATTACATAAGTTAAAATAACCTAGAATACATAAATTATCATTATTTTTTACATTAGAAGCAAAGTCAACAATATTATTAAAATGCGCAGCGTATAGTTCTTCCGCACTGTTTGGAGGAACATATGAGACGAAAATAAAAAGTGTGCCAGATAATCCAGCTATAGACACACATAGCTCGTCCGAAAGAGTATCCACGTTTATCAAACTGCATAATGAAGATCTAAACATACGCTTGACAGCAATGAGTACACCACCACCTCGATAGTGACCAGTTTTTGAAGCATATCTATCTTTTCGATATACAATATATATATTGGGAGCCAAGTTTCAACAAAAACAACAACATCATAATCATTAGCAGCAGTAGCATCTCGCAAAAACAGCATCTCCTTTCGTCCTCATTCCAGACATATTTTGGAAATAAATTTTAAAGGAGCTGAAATATTTGTATATATTGCCAACGGGAACTACAAGATTAGAGCGTCTGTTTAAAACTGCAGGTTCGGAGCTGCTGGCCTTGGAAAAGGGTGAACTTTTATGTTCGATTGCCAAAAATTAGGTTTGAATAGCAAATCATAATACTCAGCAACTATACCAAGCTTAAAATTAACAAATTATAAATCATCCAAAGAAACATAATTTTTCATAAGCTTGAAGCACTCAATATGTTATATGTTTACTCCAGCATATTTTTGGACATAAGCGATAATATTATCTTCACTTACTGTTGGTTTAAATGACGATATATGTACATATTTCATAGTTTCAACCACATCTAAGTCAGTGTTCTCGTTGTTACCAACAACAACGCGAGAGCGATTTCTATTCCTTTTATTTTGCCACTCAGATTATTTGTTATTTGTAATTGCAATAGTCGGCAGATTCACTGGTGCAGGTGGCTGAACAGCAGCAAAAGAAAGAGTGCGACTAACGGAGAGAGGTTGATCAGCAGAGCAAATGTTCGCATATGTTGGTGCAGAAATAGTAGAAGATGAAAGAGCACAATTATCAGAAAGCAATTGATGCATTGAACACATTGACGGCAACAGCAACAGTGCGTCAAATTATTTTTACATGCTTTTCTTATGGAGGTGAATGTGGTGAAAATGTTGCAACGACAATAATTGATTGCAACAAAGTCGCTGTCGTCGGTTTACAATTTTTTTCTAATTTGACGTGCGACAACAGAGCAATATAAGTGTTTGTGAATATTTCATACGTGAATGAAACAATCTAATGATACTTCCAGATTGTTTTTTCTCTCTTCATGTTGTTTCGCACTGTTGCAGTCGTCGTCAATGTGTTCAGTACATAATCCGTATGCGTCAGAGCATTAGACAAAATCTCATATGTAGGAAAAACATTTGGTGCAATAGCAACAGAAGTAGAGAAAACTGCAGCAGCAGCAGGGACAGAAACTTTATTCGACGAAATCTCATGTGTAGTAAAACATTTGGTACAATATCAACAGAAGCAGAGAAAACTGGATCAGCAGCAGTAGAAACTTCAGCAGGTGCAGCAACATTTGAAACCTCAATCAATTTGAATGTGCACACTCGTCAAATTGTGTGGAAAGATTTTGTCAGTTGAAAAAAGTTTTCAACCTGAGCACATCGCGACAAAAGAAGGAGCGGTCTATATTATAGAGACTGTTTAAAGGCCAATTATCATTACCAATAACACTAAACAAAAACGTACTTGTTATAAAGAATTAATTTCGTCAACTAATGTTTTGTCTAATTAAATGTTTGTAAATATGTGAGCAGTTATCAGTGTCTGTTTTAAAGTTATGTCTCTTAAGGCCAATTTTTCAGTGCGATGTTAAACTCTGGTCAAATTAAACTGAGGTTAACTGACCAAAATTGGATGTTTAAACTCGGTTTAGCTAGATATTTTAGAGTTTTGTGAAGTTAAATTGAATTTAATTATCATTAAATGTGTTTTTTTTTTGCCTAAACCGAGATTAAATATCCAATTTTGGTGAGTCAACCTGTTTCATTTGACTAAAGTTTAAGCTCGCACTGAAAAATTGGCCTTAAGAGACATAACTATAAAACAGACACTGATAACTGCTCACATATTTACAAACATTTAATTAGACAAAACATTAGTTGACGAAATTAATTCTTTATAACAAGTACGTTTTTGTTTAGTGTTATTGGTAATGATAATTTGTTAATGTATAATTGTAAGTTTAATTTCTTTTTGTTTGGGCAATTCACAGTTCATTGTAATGTTTTAATATAGGTACTAATATTTTAATGCACTAACTTTTGACAACTGTGAGCACAACTTAAGTGAAAAGTATTAATAAGTTGTAGTTTCAAAACAGCGCTGAAGTCTTTCATATGCAGCTCAGATGTTTTGGATTCAATTAAAAGTTAAACAACTCAATTTAATATAAAGTTTTATTGAAAACTTCATTAAAATTACTTACCAGCCAACTCTTTTTGATTCACGTAAAACATCTGTTCACGATAAAGCACATTAACACTCTACAAAAGCATGCCTTACGGCATGTACAAAAGTGCCAACATTTAACACACTGGTTTAACTATAGTGTTTACATGTAAAACAAAAACAAAAAATTAACAGGCAAAATAGTACATTTCAGAATTAGCACATTAAACCTTAATTAACATGATTTTTAAGTGTTGTGATTAATGTTTGTATTTTTTTTTTGTTGTAGGGCCTGATGATGACTTACAATTTTATAGTCCGTTCATGCTGCGGGAAAAATCAACTTTTCAAAATCAAAAAGCAACTTAATGCAATTTAATGCAACTTTTATTCTACTCTTTTGTATGTGTCATTCTATGTTTCGTCGATACTTCTGAAATTTAAAGGTAATTTTTTGTCATATGTCAATTACAAATATTATTAACAAAGCTAATAAGTAAAGGATTGTAAGTATTTCTCTATATTTAATTATAATAAAGCAATTATAATCATTTACATCTTTTTTTATTCCAGAAAATAGCAAAGGAAAACGATTAGCCTGGACTACTGTCTAATATAAATGTCAAAATAAAAGCTAATGCTAAGAAAAGTCAGCATGAACGCAGTTCGAAAAAGCATGTTTGAATATGCAAAAAGCAGTTTTTTATGAGCATAGTCGAAATATCGAAAAATAAATATAAAAAACTAAAATGAAAACTAGTGTTTAATTTTTTTCCGCCAAAGCCTACGACAAACAATTATAAAAGAAAATAGTAAGCCACTGTGGCAAATAATTTATTTCTCTTTCAATAGGATTCCAATAATTAGTTCTACTAAAAATGTTCCGTCATCGCGATGTGCTAACTTCGACGTTCAAGACAAAATGAAATTTGACGAAAAATTTCATGTGTGAACACTTTTATGGTCGTACGGTTTGACAAATAATTTGAAGAAAATTTTAAATGTGAATAGGGCTTTATAAATATATTGTATAATTCGAAATAACCTTGCCGCTATAACCGTTGAGGTCAAATTTGCCAATTTTCTACTCTGCTGTCAAATTTCTGCCCATCGATTTATTCGGTGGACATTGTGAAGAGAATAGTTGAGTAGCCAACATTTTTCGTAGACTGCACAAGGGATTCAACATGGCTGGAAAATATAAAATTGTTATGGTACGCCATGGTGAATCTGAGTGGAATCAAAAAAATTTGTTTTGTGGCTGGTTCGACGCCAATTTGAGCGAAAAAGGTTAACTTTAATTAAAAAAGTCAATCATCCCACTTTCGTCTAACTTCCTAATCGTCTATTTTTAAGGCAAAGATGAGGCAAAAGCTGCTGGTAAAGCCGTCAAAGATGCTGGCCTAAAGTTTGATATTGCCCATACTTCCGTACTGACCCGCGCACAAGTCACTCTGCAAGCCATTTTATGTGAATCTGGCCAGGAAGGTATTCCTGTATGCAAAACATGGCGTCTTAACGAACGTCACTATGGTGGTTTGACGGGTCTGAATAAGGCAGAGACTGCGGCTAAGTACGGTGAAGATCAAGTGCAAATTTGGCGACGCAGCTTCGACACCCCACCACCTCCCATGGAGCCTGACCATGCATACTATAATAACATTGTAAAAGATGTTCGTTATGCCGATGGTCCAAAACCCGAAGAGTTTCCAATGTTTGAATCACTTAAGCTGACCATTGCACGCACACTGCCCTACTGGAATGATGTGATAATCCCACAGTTGAAGGAAGGAAAGAAGATTATCATAGCAGCGCATGGCAATAGCTTGCGTGGCATCGTCAAACATTTAGACAGTAAGTTGTTGCGATTGGAATAATATTGGTATAGCGATGTCTACATATATTGCCTATTGCATTGTAGATCTCTCTGATGATGCTATAATGGCTTTGAATTTGCCAACTGGCATTCCTTTCATCTATGAATTAGATGAGAACTTCAAGCCTGTTGTTTCGATGAAGTTCTTGGGTGATGAGGAAACAGTAAAGAAAGCCATGGAAGCTGTAGCTGCACAGGGTAAATCCAAGTAAACTTAAAATAGGAAAAGGCAAATGTGCATTTCTATGACACGCAAATAACCAGCTTCGCACTTGTCATATTACAATTTCAAATTAAAAGTTAACTTGAAGAAACAGAAAAAAACATGCTTTTAATATCTGGCAATATTATTGTATTAGTAGATTTGGTGTTATTTATTAAAACGGATAAAAACGTGTGTGCGTTTAATAATCCCTTGCATGTTATGAATAAATATTAATTTAATTTATAAAAGAAATACAAATAAAAATTTTTATTTATGCTTTTACTATATGAAATAACTATCAGAAGAATCAGAATTACTCATCAGTAATAAGCCAAACCATAAAGCAAAGTTTTCGGTTAAAAGTGATAACTTTTATTTTATTTTGTTGCAGTCATTTTTTTCAGGAAAAATACTGTGGAAATATTAAATAGAGTTGTGTATCACATGAGATTCTTTTTTCCAAAACCATCTTAAAGTTTGATATAAAAATTTGTAGACAAATAGTATACGATACAACAAACTGCAAATAAGAATTTCTTGTTATTTCATTTAAGGTGTAACGTATTTGACGACTATTTATTTAATGAATAAGAAACTTTACTTAGTACATATTTTATAAATTATACACAATTTAAAATTCGTTACACTTCAGTTTATCACTCAAATTACTTTAAACATTTTTAAAATTAAAAAATAAGCTTTTATCCAAACCTACTTTTTATGCTTTTTGCCATCTTTTGCCAATTCCAAACCGAGTATACATTTTCCTGGCACCTTATAAGTTTCTGTCAACAAATTATACACAAAACGTATTTGATTACCCTGTATTTGTAACTGTTCCCGCTTTTGATTTGGCAATTTCACTATAGTTGTGCTTGCAGCAGCCCCTTGTTTACAGAGCTTAATGAATTCGGACACTATAATGCCGTAACACTCAACATTACTGACCAGAGTAACTTTTTTATTGCCTGATCTTGTAGCTAGAGACATTTGAATAAGTGGTTTATTGGCAGAAGCATCTTTTACGGAGCACATCTGGTAGGAGTGGTGCATTTTATTAAGAATTATGTTGTATATCTTACTCAATGGAGCATCACTGCACTCGCATAGTTTTGCCAAACATTCATCTAGTTTTATAGACTTTGTGATGCTATCCAAAATGGGCAGATTGTTTTTACTTATATATTGGCGTACAATTTTTTTTATTTGTGTGTTCGGTATGCCTTCGCCACGTTTTATGTTCATTGTTGTGAAAAAAGGTGCAGTTTCGTCGGTGACCACATACAGTTCCGTTAGTTCGGAATGAAAGAGTGGCTTTTCTTGTCCTTCCACGTCAGAGGGATCAGGTTTTTTGAAGTCGGTTATAAAGTTGACCAGTTCCGGGTGTTCGAAATCAATGGAGGTGATCTTGTCGATACCTTTGTTTTCTTCACGCACAGTTATAAAGCCTTGCTCGATCATGTCGTTGAGAAAGTTTGAGAGTTTTTTGTATTTTGTTTTCTTTAGATCTATTTGCTCTGTTGCTTCTGGTACCACGTACAAACGATAGAAATTACTCGTGAGCAACGGAAGTTGCATAGTTTTCCCATGATTTTTCAAAGCAGCCAAAAAAGCATTCTTAAGTAACAAATCTGGGGAAAATGTCGCAGGTTCAGTGCTGCTATCTAACGGTGTGTCCTCAGTATCGGGTATTATAACTAGATCAGCAATTGCAGGCAGTTCAACTTCATCAGGCGTATTATCATTTCCAGCTGGACTAGAGTTGTAAGCAATTTTTGTTAAAGTGGATGGTTCCCCTTGTGGTTTTTTTAAAGTTGCACCCAACGCTGGAAAATCCTCATCTTTTAAGTCAGCTGGTTTATTACTTGGAACTTGCTGTATTAATGTCGGTTCATGAGCCCAAAGCTTATCACCGAATAGATGCAGCAACTTAACAGCAGAACCACGCCCACCGCACATGTAAAGATCATCACTAGAGCGCGGCAAAATTCCAACACCCACTGCAGACTTGTTTGAAGTTAAATTGATGGCAACAAGTTGGCCTTTTTTGAACCTGCCATAAATGTTCATGCCTGTTCCTTGCGGTATAACTCCTGGCAACATGAGATCAGCACCATTCGAGAGCTTTGGCAGCACTCCCGGTATTGTTGTGAAATATGGAAGTAGATTTGGAACCTGCCACATGGCGTATAATGAAGGAGCTAAAATGCCATCTTCAATTTCGAAAAACATTGGCAGCTTGTCAATACAGAAAACGCTAGTCACATATTCTTTGTGTGTGACCACTTTCAGCATGGAAACATTAGCTTTGTTCGGCCACAAGCACTGAATCTGGTCCGCTGTCAAATCAGGAAATGCCTGCTCCACACGCTGACGCAGTTTTTTACTATCGGAGCCCTTAAGGGGCGCGTTACTTTTAAGCTTGTAGGGTTTAAGGAACATTTTTTCGATAATTATGAGTAGAAACAAATAAATTTAGAAAAATTAGCAATGAATTGATTAAAAAGTTTAAATAATCAGCTGTTGTTGTTGACATTGGTTGCGTTCAGCAAGTACATAATTTGGCACAACTATGGTTTTCGGGGCTTGGAAGTGTTTTCTGTAGCTAGTTTATAAAAATCATTAAGGTTTTCGGACTATCCTACATGTAGGATGGACATGACATAAGTCATTCTTGAACGGTCGAACTCGTTCGGTCGAGTATTAATGTTTCTGCAACTTGAAAAACTCACCATCACTTTATCTTAATAAAATAGGAAATTAATTTACCTCATTCATTGCTTTAAAAGTTTGTAAAACGAATTGAAATTCGTAGAACCAATCGAATTTTATAATTTACCCAGCGTCTACCAGGACAGTGCAAGTCCGAAAATCTCAATACATTTAAACATTTTTACTAACTCACTAACATATGATTCAATATCCGTTTGCTCGGTGTACAAATAATTTTGGTGTTGTTTCCACATTGTACGGCTAAGGGGCATGTCACACTTAGCGGACACGGAAAAATTTGTTGTTGTTTTCGCGGGTAAAATAAAAAACTGGAAATTGAGAGAGCTTTTTTTACCCGTGAAACCAACAACGCATTTGTCCGTATCCGCTAAGTGTGACATGCACCCAAGTGTACGCCGAGCATACGGACATCGTGTAATATGGGCATATCAGCGCTACTGTCAACGAAATTCCAGAGACAGTGGATTTAGGCACTTGCAGACAGTAAAGGGATTAAAGTGTTAGTTTTTGGGGATATTTTTGGGATTTTTTTTAAATACCTGCTTTTTTAACAATAAGCAACACCAAAAAATTGTTTATGATTGCAAAAAAAAAAAATGAAATTGAAGCTAAATACAACACAAATATTAAAGTAAATTATTTATGGGCATTCCCAGAAAAATATCAACAGTGACCAAAAACTTAAAACTTATTAAAAACTTTTTATTTTATGATATTATTAAGAGAAACATTTAAATTTTATTAATTTAAGAAATTTCTATATAAATTCATTAACCATGATGATCAAATCGTCTTCCTTTCACAAATGTAGTTTCCTTTTTCGTAAATGTTTCGTAAACTTTTTGTTTAAGTAAAAATGGAAGGCATTGGCTTAAGATAATAGAAAAATGGTTGAGGCAAGAAAAGGACAATATATTTAATTTGTTTGTTATTACTAAATTACATAATTACTTTGCTACCTAATTACTTGATCACCCAATTTAAATTTAAGGAAATTTTGTCGCGTGGCTTATGTCGCGTGAGTTACGTCAAATATTTTTTGGAAACTTAATATATTTTTAAATAAGTAAAATCCATAGGTAAAGTGGGTTTATTATGAAACTTCACTGTTTTCCCATGATTTAAAAATTAAAAAAAACAAATTATATGGCAAAAATTCGCTGAGTTTTTACAATCTAAACTACTTGTAAAACACACTTCCTTTTTTTCTCACGTGAGTTACGCCCATATTTACCACTGACATTCTTAACTAGTTACAGGAACGGCAATTACTATGTTTTGTAAGACACATGTACATAAGAATTATTTTTACATTAATAACATAAACTTCCGAGAAAACGAAGCTTTAAGTCGTACGCATGTCGCGTGAGTTACGATGGAAATGCCCTTAAATATAATTAATAGTTATATTTATACTACTATATAAAAGGCTTCTCACGTATCTGCGACGACGCTAAATTTAAAAACTACTTAACCGATTTTAGTAATTCCTTAACTAATATAATGCTATATGTTTTACTTAAAATCATGCATCCTTTGTTTTTTAAAACCACTCTTAAAAGTTATTGAAATTTAAATTTATAAAGTAGAACATACAAATACAAATCATTGCTTCAATAAATACACACAAGCATGGCATAAGGATAGAGGCATAGCAAAACTAGACAAGGTAGTGTTAGGGCTGAATGTGTTCTCTTTCTTAGTGACCATAACTGTCAAATTCAGGCATTTTGGCATTTTTGCCAATTTTTGCTTTCGTACTGGATTCTCATTGGTTGCAGATTTTGTATGAAATGTTTTCTTCGTTTTGACAGTTTTGGTCACTGGCTCTCCGCCCTAACACTACCTTGTTTAATTTTGCCATGGATAGAGGTAGCTGCAGCGCTGACTGTGCTCTCTTTCCATACTGCCATTCAGCTGTGTGGATAATGGAAATAAAATAAACGAAATAAAAAGTTTTGCTTCGTTTTGACATTTCCGGCAGTATGCTCTCATCTGGTGCATCTACCCATGGCAAAATTAGACAAGGTAGTGTTAGAGCGGAGAGCCGGTGACCGAAACTGTCAAAACGAAGTTGACATTTCATACAAAATCTGCAACCAATGAGAATGCAAGCAAAAATAATGGTCACTAAGAAAGAGAACACATTCAGCCCTAACACTACTTTGTCTAGTTCTACTATGGCACAACACAACAGCAAACAATGGTTTTCTCTCTTTGTCGCGAGAACATTCTCAATATAACACGGTTGCCATGTTGTGTAGTTGCTTTCAGCAGAGAGTATAAATTGTATAGAGATTTCAGTTCGAAGTTCACTCAAGTTTCGTTGTACAAGCGTCCGGAAAATAGAAAAGCAAAACAAAATAATTATTCTTTTACCTCAGCAGTTGTTTCATGTGCACCTATAGAAAAGTATAGGCAGCGTCAAAACGAACGCTGAGGCAAAGCATAATTATTTTCGTTTTGTTGTTTTATTCTCAGGACGCTTGTACAACGAAACTTGAGTGAAATAGCATTCGAAGTCGAACTGGGACCTCTATATAATTTATACTCTCTGCTTTCAGGGAGATTCTTGCTGTCATGTTGATTAAGGTACTATTACAGTGTGTAGCTATAAAAAAACACCTTTTTATAAATTTTTTTACCTAGTATTATTAATTTAAATGATTAAAATTTTTTAAATAATGAAGAATTATTCATGAGAAAATAAAACAATTTTTTCTTTTGCCTTTATAGTTGTTGTTAATTTTCTACAAGGCGTTGAAGTTAGCTTGTTTAAAAAAATTTTTGCAACTGGCTTCTCGTCTCCAGCATTTGCAAAGCGTCTGAAAGTAAAAAAATCGAAGTGCATTCTTGACTTAAGGGTTGTAGTTGAGCTCTCAAATAAAAAAAAAAAAAATAAAAAAATGGCATATGTTGAAAAAAATGTACAAAAAACCCCCTATTTTGCCGAAACTTTCAGCCATACAAAAAAAAAAATTTTTGGCTTTTTATAGGTCTAGTGCTTAAAAGAGTCTATAATGATCACAATGAATCAAGATTCATCGAAATCAATCAAGTAGAACTCCAGATACCTTAGAAGCCGATTCGAAAAACCTTGTTTCGAGAAAAACGCGATTAAAGATTTAAACCCGAAAACAAATTTCATATTTTGTATCAATAAAGTATCTGATATATGCCCGGTGGCCGTGTCGGTAAATGTCCGACCTCTGCACCGAAAGAAGTGCTATTTCTGGAACACCTTGGTCAGGCACAATGTACGAACGAAGACCGATTCGGACACTCGTCAGTTTATTGTGTCCAAATATAGTCGCTCTTTTTTGAACACTTTATTGACATAATACAGGCTTACTACAGTACTATTTCAGGTACCTTTCAAGGTACTTGTTGGGTATGTTTGGGTACATTATACAGGGTCCGCCAAATAACTTTTTTTTTGTGAAAATTCTATAAAAAAAAACTACTGGATATTTTCTCAAATTTCTTTTTTTATTTGAAAGTACAATCCTTCCGGTTAATAATGAAAAATAATTTCATTCAAATGGCTGCCTCGGCTGGCCATGCAGTAGCCTACACGATCGGTCCGGCTGTGTGGCACGTAGCATCGTCCTGTTGAAACCAAATGTTGCCAATATCCTCCTCTTTAATTTTTTGAACAAAAATTCGTTTAACATGGCCCGATAACGATCGCCATTGACTGTAACGGGCACTCCTTGATCATTTTCAAAGAAAAATGGCCCAATTATGCCTCTGGACCAAAATCCGCACCAAACAGTGACTCGTTTTGGGTGCAGCGGCTTTTCAATGTATGCATGCGGGTTTTTTGTGCCCCAAATGTGACACTTTTGCTTGTTTACATACCCGCCAAGATCAAAATGAGCTTAATCTGAAAATATAATTTTTTTGGCATAATCGGCATCTTCTGTAAGTCGATCGCAGGCCCACTTAGCGTAGCGAAAACGCATTGGATAGTCAGTTGGCTTCAACTCCTGAACCAATTGGACTTTGTATGGCGTCATACCAAGGTCTTTATGCAAAATTCGTCTCAATGATGTCTCCGAAATGTTCAATTGTTGAGAACGACGGTGAATTGATGTTGATGGCGCTTCACGCACTCTTTCTGCCACAGCAGCAATATTCTCGGGTGTACGCACTGCTTTTGGCTTTTCACGCTTTGGTTTATCGATGAGGATGCCAGTTTCTTTCACTTTTTTCACAAGATAACGAACATACGGAGCTGACGGTGCTTCTCTTTTTCCAAAATCCGTACGCAATTTTCGCACTCATTCTGCAACATTACCATGATTTTCAAAGTAATGTTGCAATATTTGCCAGCGTTGTTCAAGCGTATACACAACCATATTCGTTCAGCGGAAGGATACAACTAATTATCTGTCAAATCAAACATGAGCTAAGTGTTACCATTCACGAAACAAGCACTAGTTGAAGAAAAAAAAGTTAGATGGCGGACCCTGTAGTTAAGACTCAGGCCAGTTTCGATACATATCAGCTACTTTATTGACACAATATATAAATTTTTCTGTCGGGTCCTGTTCGCTGAAGCTCGTTTGCATTCGGTTTAATATCAATGTGCGATTAATTTTTTTTTCATAAACTTTGCAGTTTTTCGTTACTACTCGTAACTTTTAAAAATAAAATTGAGTCCGATACTTTGGACTTTTGTGCCTGAGTATTTTGGTACGGACACAAATTGTTTTTCGGGAAAGGTTCTTGAATATCTAGCGACATACGAATATAATATATGCTATAACTTTTTTCTATTTGATGTTTTTTTAAAATTTTGTATACGTATTCTTAAGACCTTACAGAACTATATTCTAACGAAAAACAAAAAATTGATTTTTAATTTTATACACACTGTAGTACCTTAATTTTCTTTGCAAATGTTTTGAGGGGAGTTGCCCAAATTCAGTTTGCTTTTCCCTAATTAAGATTGTGTCAGTCTATCTATCTATCTATACTCAGCCCTATCACTGAGTCTCGTCGTAGTACAATATCGTAGAAACCACGAAAAAGGCATCACTGAGTTCATACGTAGATTTTTAAAATAATTTTTTACGACGTGTTTTGGCTGTCGGAGAAAATTTTGAAATTAAACTCAGAAGGAATACCCACTTTTACTGTATGAATTTTTATAAAAATTTTCTCCGACAACCAAAACACGTCGTTACGAATTACTTCAAAAATCTTACGAATGGCGCTACGAATGAACTCAGTGATGCCTTTTTCGTAGTTTCTACGAAATCGTACTGCGACGGGACTCAGTGATAGGGGTGACTATCTATACTATTAAAAGCGTTGTGACATTTCACGGATGCTTGACAATCACGCGAGAACCACTGAACCGACTAAGACGATATAGGTACCAGACGATTTGTTATTTCAACAAAATCGTGATAGGCTATTGCTATTTTACCATTCTTACTTTTCACGTCTACTATATGCTAAAAATGCTATATTTCAGACAGTTTTGGTCCTACAAGACTAAAATTTGGTAATTTTATTTGTATGGTTACTTTCTGCAGCTGTACTAAAAATTAGTTTCCACGCCCCCTTTAACCACCCAAAAATCAATGAAAATGCTATATTTCAAACGGTTTTGGCGTTGGGCTATATGACTCATTTGGAATCAGTCATTCAAAAGTGCTTACATTGGTTTTATTTGTGAAAGTAGCTCATTTCGTTTTACAACTGGTTCTTTGTTTTGTTTTTACTGGTTGAT
This sequence comes from Dichetophora obliterata, assembly GCA_963920525.1. Lineage (NCBI taxonomy): Eukaryota > Metazoa > Arthropoda > Insecta > Diptera > Sciomyzidae > Dichetophora > Dichetophora obliterata. Next base: position 169,579,050 of record OY986435.1, read on the forward strand.
ATTGATGATGATACACGTGTATAAAATGATTTGTTGTTTGACGTTTTCCTTTTTTTTTAGTGTTTTCGTTGTTTTTTTATCCATTCTCCACTGAATGCGTTGATTTCGGAAATGAGATGATTTCGCTCATTTGGCTGAAAGAAATGAGTATTTGGCCCAATGTTTACGTAGCATAAGATTAAAATTTGGTAATTTAGTAAGCACGGTTACTTTTCGGGGGATAAGCGTGGAGTGAAGACGGTTTGGGTCGTATAAAACTAAAATGTTGTAATTTAATTTATATGATTACTCTCGGAAACTGTACTAAAAACGGGAGTGCCTCACTTTAGTTTCGCCCACTTTTCAGGACATAAGCGTGGAGTGAAGCAAAGCACGCTAGGTTTCAGCTAAATTGAGCTGAATTTTTGGCAGTAGATTTGTTTCGAGTACGAGATGGTTCAAATCATCAAAAATGCTATATTTCGGAAGGTTTTGGTCTAAAATTAATTTTACCATAAAGCTTAGTTTTGTTGGAAAACTTAAAAAATCAGCTAGAGTTTTAGTTCATTTTTTCCAACATTGGATGCCTATAACTTCTAAGCCAATTGCGAGCGATCTAAAATTTTTTAAATATGTAATTAGAGTTGTTGCTATTCTTGAAGTGTTCCTTTTTGAAATTTTAATGCACAAGAACAAATTTTAACAGTTTGGGCCTTCTTTTACGATACAACTGAATACGGTCCTGTGTGATTGTTTCTGTATTTGTGTGAACTAACACTAATATAGAAAATACTACTTTACTGCTACTACACCACTTCCTTATATTTTACTTCTTTGTAAAAACTACACACGTTGTTCTCTTTTCATCCCAACACACAGCTGTTGTAGTTACAAAAAAACACGCAACAACAATGAAACCAAAGCTGCAAGCAGTGACAGCATCAAAGTCAATCAACAAACGGACTGCTTGCAAGAAAATGTTTTAATTTTCTTATTAAAATGTAAATTTTACGACAAAACCATTGATCGTAGATGCATGTCACATTAGACTTTTTTGTTGGAATCGGAAAGATCTTTCAGATGTTTATACATAATTTTCAGATATATTTTACTGTTTAGGCAGGAAATTCGAAAATGTGCCGAATTTTAACAAAAATTGAGATAAAAGCCAGTTTCTCAGTCAACAACTTGTTCGCTTTTAAATATATCAAAATTTCGAGCAAACATGGACCATATATAATCAATTCTGATGCGAATAGTGCAAATTTTACATAAATCCGTTAAGCGGTTCTTGAGTTTATCGGCAGCCACAAACATGCAAACTTTTTAAAAGTTTCATTTTTATAAAATAGTATAGATTTATATTACAAATACAGGGTTGCCCATATTCGACGGACCCATGTTTTTTTCAAAAAAATCAAAGAAAAAAATAAAAATTTGGCGGTTGGCAATCTTAATCATTTAATTTGTTCTAAGTAAATTTGTTTACATCAATTTTTGAATATGATATCTCTCAAATGGCCGCCTCTGGCGTTGATGGCGTATTGTGCCCTTTTTGCAGCATTTTCCATCGTTTTCGCCAACATTTCGGCCGGAATAGCGGCTATTTCTTCACGAATGTTGTCCTTGAGTTCTTCTACGGTCCTTGGCTTGTTAACGTAAACCTTTGACTTCAAATATCCCCACAAGAAGAAGTCAGGCGGCGTCAAATCGGGCGAACGCGGTGGCCAGTCCAAATCACCACTTTTCGACATCAAACGGCCCGGAAACAAATTCTTCAGAAAATCGATTGTTATGCGACTTGTGTGCGGTGGAGCGCCATCTTGTCGAAACCAGAACTGCCTCATACGCTTTCGACGAATAATTGGCATCACAAAATTGGTCATCATGTCGCGATAACGCTCCTGGTTGATGGTAAAAGCATGGCCATTTTCATTTTGGAAGAAAAACGGCCCAATGACCGTTTTCGCACTAACGCCGCACCAAACTGTGACTTTTTCGTCATGAAGAGGCACTTCTTGAATCTCCTGAGGATTTTCAGTGGCGTAAATACGGCAATTTTGCTTATTTACGGACCCATTCAATGTGAAATGGGCTTCATCGGACATGATAATTTTGTTCCAAAATTCCTCGTCATCTTCGGACATTTCGAAGACTCTTTCAGAGCGCTCGCGTGGCGTGTATTGTTCCATGGTAAAAATTTGCTTGGACTGACGCTTCAAACGCGGTATGTCATTAAGCGATCTGACATCTCTGTCAAAAGTTATGGCGTTGCCAGATGGGTCCGTCGAATATGGGCAACCCTGTATGAGGACGAAGTAGGCAACAAATTAATCGCAGAAGTGATAATTAAAATGCTTTTGATACCAACTAGCAACGCATATGTAGAAATAATTTTTTCAATTATCTATATAAATAAAAATCAAATGTCGTTCGTTGGTAATTGCATCAGTTGAGAACGGCTGAACCGATTTGGATAATTTTTTTTTAAAATGTTCGTAATAGTCCAACTTAGGTTTTTACGGAAAGAAAAATTGACCACGCCCACTTTGCGCCCACTTTTTTTGATTTATCTAAAATCGGAAAACGGCTGGACCGATTTGGATAATTTTTTTTAATGTTCATAGTAATTTAATTTAAGTTTTGTCGGAAAGAAAAATTGACCACGCCCACTTTTGCGCCCACTTTTTTCAATTTATCTAAAATCGGAAAACGGCTGGACCGATTTGGATAATTTTTTTTTCAAATGTTCGTAGTAATCCAATTTAAGTGTTTACTGAAAGAAAAATTGACCACGCCCACTTTTGCGCCCACTGTTTTGATATCTATATATATAAAATTAAGTGGCAAAACTTCCTGTTCGCATACTCCTCCTAGACGGCTTGCCCGATTTCAATGAAATTTTCAGGGGTGATTGGGGTCTGTGTGGAGGGTGCACATAAGAAATTGCATGTGTGTATCTTTGCAGGTTTTGTACCACACCCCCTTTTGTCGCCCACAAATCAATAAAAATGCTGTATTTAAGACGGTTTTGGTCGTATGAAATTAAAATTTGGTAAATAAGTTCGTATGATAACTATAATTAACTTTGAAAAAATGGGCGTGGTCACAATTCATCTACGCCTACTTTAAAGAAAATATAAAAATACTTCGAAACCATTGGTCCGATTGAGCTCAAATTTTGTAAGTACGCTTTGCTTTGAGTACGAGATGGTTTAAGGGGCAATGCCACACCCCATTTTACCTCCCACATATAAATAAAAATTGTTGTTATCGAATAGCTTTAGTTAGAGTTATGGGTCGCACAGCTTAGAAATTCGGTATTCGACCACAATTTAGACGTACCGTTTCTGTGATGAAATTTTATGGGAGTGGACAAGGGGGAGGGGCACCTCCGATACAACCCAAATTTGTGATATCGAATAGCTTTGAAGTTATAGGAATTCATCTTTGGAATTAAGTTTTTGACCTCAATTTACACATGCAGTTTCAATGGTTTTATTTTATGGGCGTTGGACAGGGAGGCGTGACATCTCCCTTACAACCCAAATTTGCGATATCGTATTGCTTTGAAGTTATAGGTTGACAGCGTAAGAATTCGGTATTCGACCTAAATTTATACATGCATTTTCAATACTTACATTTTGTCGTCGTAGGGCAAAGGGGAGTGGCACTTCCCATACAACCCAACTTTGTGCTATCAAATAGTTTTAGAGTTATAAGTCATACAACGCCGAAATTCAGTATTCGACCTCAATATACACATGCAGTTTCATTGATTCAATCTATGTTCATTGGTAAGAGGGGCGTGGCACCTCCCATTTAACGTAAATTTGCGATATTGAATATCAGCGTCAGAATTCAGTATTCGGCCCAAATTTATACATGCAGTTTCATTAATTACATTTTATGGGCGTACGACAAGGGGGCGTGAAACCTCCTATTTAACCCAAATTAGAGATATCAAATAGCATTGGGGTTATAGGTCTCACAGCTTTGGAATTCAGTATTGGACCTCAATGTACACATGCAGTTTCATTGATTACATTTTATGAGCGTTGATCAAGGGGGAGTGGCACCTCCCATACAACGAAAATTTGTGATATCGAATAGCTTTGTAGTTCAAGGTCGCACAGCGTCGGAACTCAGTATTCGACCAAAATTTACGCTTGCAGATTTACTGATAAAATATTTTAGAGTTTGTCGGGGGGGGCGTGACACCTCCAATTTAACCCAAATTTGCGATATCGAATAGATTTGGAGTTATAGGTAACTCAGCCTCAAAATTCAGTATTCGACCTCAATGTACTCATGCAGTTTCATTGCTAAAATTTTATGGGCGTAGGGAAAAGGAGAGTGGCACCTCCCATACAATCAAAATTTGTGCTATCGAATAGTTTTGGAGTTATATGTCGCACAGTTTTGGAATTCGGTATTCGACCTCCATGTAGACATCCAGTTTAATTGATTACATTCTTCTAGCGGTGATGAAGAGAGAGTGGCACTTCCTATACAACCCAAATTTGTTATATCGAATAGCTTTGTGGATATAGGTCGCACAGTCTCAGAATTCAGTATTTGACCTCAATTTAGACATGCTGTTTAACTGATAACATTTTATGGGCGTTTGAATAGGGAGAGTGGCAGCAACGCGCCGGGTTTCAGCTAGTAAATTACATAAAAATCAAGAAACAAAATAAATCGCAATTTCTGGTCATATATACAAATATAATGAAAATATTTATGACTTAATGTAAATATTTTGGTGTTATTTATTTTCTTAAAATACTTTAAGAAACAAAATTTGGCAATTTTTCGCGGCTTAGGTAAGGCCAAAGTGGCTCAATTGAGACACACTTAGGCCAATGAGGCCCATTGTGGTCCACAAGGTACCACAGGGTTGATTCCCATTCTCTATTTAAACCAGCTTGAGCTAATCACAAAGCTTAGGATTCGCTATACCGATATTTCCGAGAGTTCTTCGAGGTCTTTGAAAAACCAGTTATTTAAGTGAAGAAAACGTTTTTGAGACAGCGCTGAGAAAGTGCAGAGAAAGTGTTCTGTAGATTCTTCCTCCTCCTCATCTCTACAGCTTCTGCAAAACTCGTTGTGGTGTATATTTAATCTTTTAGCGTACCTGCCAATAAGGCAGTGCCCAGTCAGGATCCCTATCATTTCCCTACTGAGAGAAATGAGTTCTTTTGAACGCTTAAGATTGAGTTTAGGCCAGATTTGCCGTGTTATATTACACGTGTTACCTGCTAACCATCTATTGTTGGTTTTGATGCAGGATAACTCATGTGTAAGAAGTTTACATGTGGTGAGAGGAATACCAAGGTTTTTCCTGTCTAAAGACAGCTGCTTGGTAGTACCTGTACGAGCGAGTTCATCTGCTTTACAGTTACCTAGTAAATCTTTATCTCCAGGAATCCAGCATAGAAGGATTTTAAGCTGCTCTGCCATCTCGTTTAGAGATCTGCGGCAGTTTAGAACTGTTTCAGATGTTATTTCAACAGTTCTTAGGGCTTTCAAAGCGGCGTGACTGTCAGAAAGTATGCACATATCCATGGAAGATATTTCATTTACCTGAAGCCAAGTTAACGCTTCATGTATAGCAGCGATTTCAGCTTGAAATACACTGCAGTGGTCAGGGAGCCTGAAGGTTAAATTAATGTTTAATGCTTCCCAGAAGACTCCTCCACCTACTTTGCTATCCATCAGTTAAGATCTCAATGACATTGTGAGGTGAACAGTTTTCTAGTTCCCACTCTTCTCGAGAGGGAATGGATACATCGAACTTCCTCTCAAAGGATAGTTCTTGTGTGATGTAGTCAATGGACCTAGGTAGGGGAGGGAGAAATTTTCTAATGCAAGAATGTCCTAGAGTACCTTCTTTCCACTGGGAGGTGGCTTCTAGGCGGATGGCTGTATTAGCGGCCATCTATTTAGCTAGGATATCAAGTGGTGTAAGATGGAGCATTGTTTCTAATGCGTCTGTCGGAGTGGTTCTTAGGGCTACAGTGATGCACAGTTCCGCTGATCTTTGAACTTTGCGTAGAAGTTTAAGGTGAGTCTGTTTTTCGAGTGCATGCCACCAGACAATAGCACCATAAAGCAAGATTGGCCTTACAACTGCTGAATATAGCCAGTGAGTAACACTTGGTTGTAAACCCCATTTGTTACCTACCGCTTTTTTGCATGAGTATAGGGCAATATTCGCTTTTTTGGCTCTCTCCAGCAGATTGGGCTTCCAGTTTAGTTTCCTATCCAGTATAAGGCCCAGGTATTTTGCTTGATCTGAGAAGCTAAGTCTTGTGTTTTCCCGTTTAGGAGGACTAATAAGAGGTACATTGTGTTTTCTGGAGAAAATCTCTATATCAGTTTTATTAGGATTAACGCTGAGCCCACAGCTGAAATCTCAGTTGACTAGAGTATTAAGGCAGTTTTGCAAAATGTCTCGAAGAGTAGATAAGTAGATATATTTTTCCAGAGGTAACAATAGCAACGTCATCGGCATAAGCTTTTACCCTGCACCCCTCTAGTTCTAGTTTAATTAACAGTTCATTTACTGCTAAATTCCAGAGTAGAGGCAATAGAAACTCTCCCTGAGGGGTTCTATTGGTACAGATCTTAACGTGGATGCCGCTCCAAATTTTGCACTTATAATCCTGCCAACTAGCATTTGATTGATGTGTGCTATCAGTGCGGCATCCAGCCCAAGCTCCGTCAGCGCATTGGTGATAGCTCTTGCCTCGACGTTATTAAAGGCACCTTCTATATCAATGAAAGCTATAATTGCATATTCTTTCAGATGGAGGGATTTTTCAATGATGGAGATTATGGAGTGGAGAGCTGTTTCCACGGATTTGCCTTTTGTGTCAGCATGTTGTGCTATAGATGGCTTCTTTTCTATCATGGATCCAAGTGAATGTCGATTAATATCTCGAGGATTTTTAGAAGAAAAGATGAGAGACTAATTGGTCGAAAGTCTTTTGGGTTTACGTGTGAGCTTTTGCCTGCCTTAGGTATAAAGATAACCTTCACATTACGCTATCGCTTGGGAATGTGGCTTAGGCCAAGGCAACTTTGGTAGATCAACAAAAGCTTGGTAGATCAAATGATGCCATAGGACTTTTGAATTTCTATGGGATCTATACCATCTGGTCCTGGTGACTTAAATGGTTTGAAGCTACTGATTGCCCATTCGAGCTTTGTTTGTGAAAGTATTTTTAGAGATCTGTTCGCAGATGGTAACTGCTTTTCCTGAATTGGAGCATTACATATCTCTGAACATCCCGGAAAGTGAGTTTCTACTAAACATTCACAGATTCCTCACTGCTGGTAGTCCAAGTACCATCTTCCTTTTTCATGAAGCTTGGATTGGAGGGAACTTTAGCTAGAATTTTCCTAACGCCTTGACTAATTGACGCCTCAGAGGTCTGTGAGATATTTTCACAGAAGGTCCTCCAGGACTGTCTTTGCGCTTTTCGTAATTCATTCTTATATTCTGTGAGAGCTGTTTTATAATTTGACCGAGTATCTGTGGATCTTGTGGCCTTTACCCTATTGAAAAGTTTTCTGGTCTTTTTCCGGAGATCTTCTAGTCCCTTATTCCACCAAGGAGGCTTTTGCTTCCCCCTCAATGTTTTTAGCGGACAAGCGGTATCTAGAGCTTTATTTAGCGAGTAAGTGAGACTATCAACAAAGTTGTCTAAAGATTGTTTATTGGAAGGACTATTAGGTTGTTCATTTGAGAGATCTGTTCTTAATGTGTTTATATAAAGATCCCAGTTGACTTGTTTAAGATTGCGGAATTCGCATGATCTCGTGTCAAGGTTATCAACATCAAAGAAAATATATCTATGGCCTGAGAAGGAGTGTTCCTTAGAAACTCTCCAGTTTTTTACCCTATTAGATATATGGTCAGAGGCAAGGGTAATATCTAGAGCTTCCTGCCTATTACTTATAATGAAGGTGGGTTCATTACCTAAATTACTTATATTAAGATTGGTTGCAAGGATAAAATCAAATAGAGACTCACCCCGTTTGTTGGTGTCTGAGCTACCCCAGATCACATGATGAGCGCTTGCATCGCACCCGATAATGAGGCCCTTTGCTTTTGATGCTGCGGTGGAGACCAAATTTTTAAAGATGTCTTCTGGGAGGACTTCGTGTTCGTGCGCGGGGTATGCTGAGACGAGCTACAAGCTATTCTAGCAAATCTCAATGCTTATAGCCAATGTGTCTGTTACTGAAATTAGAGAGAGTAAATGCACTCAGGTTTTTCTTAATTAAAATACACGCTCTTAGTTTACCTTGTGATCTAGTATACACTAGCGTGTATGTTGGAGTCCTGAGTCCGCATAACAGGCCGTAGACTACCGAATGTTACCGACCTAAAGTCCCTCTTTGGCTCATCAACCCGTGTCACAGCGTTGCTGTTGGAAGGCTATGATTTCCCAACCTTGAGACTATATCAAGGATTATTTGAGGGTCAGAGTGTTCAGCAGGGACCCGAGAATGCGCTCTTGGTCTGTTAGGGATCAAACCACTAGCAATGACAGCGAGATTCACGCCCGGCCGTACCTCACCAATCCTTGAGATTGCGATCTTATACAGATCTAGAGACCTTTGGTTAGCACATGCGATCAGTTTCACGTGGCCGTGATGCTAGCCACTGTTGCGACAAGAAGGGCCACTGCCGGGAAACTCCTTCATAATCAGAATGAAGATAGTGGCCAGTTTGCCCACTACCTTCCTCCATTTTTTAGGCGAGATGCTGCCGTCTGGATCGCTTCTGTCTATCACCGCAATGGTAATTTGTCCAGCCGCTATTTCGCTGAAAAGCTTTAGAGTGGCTGTGCTACCACAAATTTTCTTAGCGCCCGACATAGGGACCTATTCTAGAGATCGCTGACGCTTTGAAGGCACCGGTTTGGGTTTCTGATCCTCGGTGCGCTGGTCTGATCCTCGGGAATACGAGCAATGCGATCCTTACTCTTAGCGCTGCTCTCCGAGAAACATTGCCCGTCCTTTTGATGGGTGGCGTCTTTTTCTACTTCCACTTGTGCCAGGTTTGGTAACCACTACACTACATTCCGTAGCAGGAGCATTAAAGACTGCACGTCTGCAGGCTGTTGGCCAAAAGTAGCGTTTAAAGATCGCGTGTCTGGTGCAGCTGTAGGCTTCACCTGGTTGGCATTTAAAGACTGCCCGTCTGTGTGTTGTTTTTTGTTAGGCGTATTCATCATGGTCGTACGACCACCCCTCCCGACCAAGATGAAAGAGTTAAACCGACAGGTTCTGAGACCGCTCCTCGAACGGGATCAGGTCCATATTCAGGGAACGAAAGATCCCCGTGTGCAGCCCCGATCCAACCCGAGATTTGGCTCAGAGTCTGTCAGTAGAGTGGTCAAAAATAGAGAAGGGGAAACATATCGACCGCGCCCTAACCCCAATGCCGCGGTAAGGCCACAGTTGCTCTCTGAGGCGGCCAGGTATCAGAGAGGCTCCGTTAGAGACTTGACTTTATTACATGGGCCCCCAGCCTAGCAAATCCTCAGCACAAGTCGCATTACACCTTGATTCAGCCCACACCCTTACCGATGGGAAGGATTCTTGCCAGGCCATACGAGACTATTGAAGAGTCAGAATACAGTAGTCAGAATACAGAACCCCCCCCTTCTGCTAACTACCGTCTTTGGAATTAAGAATACTTAATTACTTACTTAGTTTGCGCTACAACCGTATGTCGGTCTTGGCCTCATCTAAGAATTTGCGCCAGCCCTTTGTCTTTCGCTTGCTGGCGCCAGTTGGAAATTCCAAGCTTCGTCAGGTTGTCCTCCTCTACTTGGTCTTTCCAACGAAGATGCGGTCGACCTCTTCTGCGTTGACCGCCGATGGGTACCAAATCGAATGTTTTCTTTACTGGAGCATCGTCTTTCATGCGCTGAACATGACCAAGCCAGCGAAGCCGCTCGATTTTAATGCGCTTGACCATGTCGATTTCAGTGTACAGCTCATACAGTTCATCATTCCACCGTATTCGTTACTCGCCATTGACGCAAATTGGTCCGTAGGTCTCACGAAGAATCTTTCTCTCGAATGATCCTAAAGTCTTTTCATCTGAACTGCTCAGCGTCCAGGTTTGTGATGCATTAAGTAGGACTGGCATGATGAGCGATGTATAGAGCGTGATTTTCGTTCGTCGAGAGAGGGCTCTGCTTCTCAATTGCCTACTGAGACCAAAGTAACACCTGTTGGCAAGAGTTATTCTTCGTTTGATCTCAATGCTGATGTCGTTGGTTGAGTTTATGCTGGATCCGAGATAAATGAAGTCCTTCACAACCTCGAAGGAGGTATTGTGAATTGTAACGTGGGTTCCAAGACGCTGGGACTGTTTGTGTGTTGATACCAAGTATTTCGTCTTATCTGCATTCACTGCCCGACCCATTCGACTTGACTTTTTTTCTAATATGGAAAATGCTGCACTGACTTCGCGCGTATTATGGCGAATGATATCACCCACTTGGAGGGTTAGGTAGAGGATTTTCGCCAGCCTCTACCTTTTTGCGGCTTAGTTGTCGACAAATGGCGGCCAAGAGTACGACAAAACTGGAAAATCTGCCAACACCTATCAAAAATTTAGAATCTTTGTAGTTTAGACAATAACCATCTATTAGAAGTTTAGAAGGAAAAGTAGATTGTTTTAAAAAAATGTTTGATTTTATTTTTAAGTACATGACTTTTTAAAACATACATATATAATATTTTTTTAAAACTTGCTTAGTTTTTTAAATACTTATTTTAGATTAATATACATACACAATGAAAAAATCTATACAATAAGTTGCAGTTATAATTTTAATAATAATGTTTCAATAAAACATATGTAGCTTTAGTTACATTAAAATTAGTAAATGATGTTGAAATGCATTTAAAGGCGCTGACTTGGATGAGCTACTTGCTCTTTTACATTATGACTAAATTAAAAATATATTAAAAAACATTTAAAGCTTACATGAAGAGTTTTAATACTTTGATTCTTAAAATGGGCGTAAATTATCTGATTATCTTAAATTCTATACATTTTGACTCATTTACTATATTTGGCAAATACATATATATATTACTATTATTACGTTCTAGATTAAAAAAAGTACAATAATATACCAGCATTTTTCGATAAGATTCTTCAGTAGATTTTAGAGAAGCCTCAAATCGCGTTTTTTGTTGTTTCTCGCTTCAGCCACTTGACAATGGATTTATAGTTACGATTCATCCAATCCACATTAACCTGTACCTGTTCAATGGCTTGCTTGATAGAGCGTCCATTATCCTTGAGATCACTTTCGACAAATGATTCAAATTGTTCCAACGCAAATTTTGTATTCATTCGTTTTGTAGCGAACTTCAATATTGGACTTAAGTTTGACATTGATGAACCCAAACTAAAACAAAAAAGAAAAAAGGCAATGTTTAACTAAGACGTGCACCTGGAACTAAAAAGTTTTCGAGATACTTACTACTTTTTGATTTCTTCCCAATTCGTGCGAATAAAATCGAATGCAATTTGTTGACCCACAACGTTGCTGGATACAGCAGCAAACACACGATAAACATCCTGCTTTCGTATGCTATCGCCTGCAATAGCACGCCGTAGATATCTAGAGAGAATCCAAGGTTCTTTCGAACAACCCAGGGAGGTCAATAAGAGCTCCTTTTCACTGGACACTGTGCTTCTCAAATAGCGCTCAAAGGCAAAGTCCCACTCAGATTCCGTGCCATATTGAATTGCAGAACAATAAACAATTCCACGTAGATTCGGAGAAACGCTATACGATTGATTGTCATGTTAGGAAAAATGTTGCTTTATTGCAAATTTTCAGTTTCAAAATACTTACGGATTATTGGCATCAGGATTAGGAACTTGTATCCAGTTTTGAAAATGTCGGTTGCTCTCTGCTATACAGTCACGATGCCCCAAGTGGCAGGCCATATTTAGAATTTCAATTCGCTTAAATATCTTAAGCATGTCTTCCTTATCGCTCGAGTCATCAAAACCAATATTGTTATAGACAAAGTAAAGCAATCTTAGCAAATAGTTCTAAAAGGATTTATAAATTTTGTTAATAAAGAAAATAGCGTTAACTGGGAAATACTGATAGTAAAAACATCAAAGAAATCGTGACACTTGTCTCAAGAAAGATTTGTATAGCTACACAAAGAAAGATAGGAGTAGACACACCTTTAGCAAATCGTAATCGCCTTGATTAACAAGCATGGAGTCAATGAAATTAAATGCTGTTATTGCCGCTTTCCATGGCACATGATCATCTTCATGAACCAAGTAACGCGTTAAATTTAATGCAACATCATAACTGAGAAAACCGCCGCTTGCAAAGTTCATGGCATCGTCAATTAGTTGAGCTCGATTGGCTGGTGCAATTTCTTTGTAATGCTTAGGTTTCATTAAATGCTCGGTTATGGCTATCCAGTTATCTAAATCGTAGAACGCACGATAATAACCAGTTTGCTGAATGTTAAAAATAAACCACTTCGCTGCGTGGAGCGTACGACTTTCGATTTCATATACCTTTGTGCGTGGCACCCAAGTAATGGGTCTGGTATTATTAAAATCTAGCTCTTCCGACGTGGTAAACGTAATCGGTATCCACCACAGCGACTTACTTTCACTTCTATTTTCTTTAACGAACAGAAAACGTGATTGCTCTAAACGTATAATGTTTGAATTCGGATCACTACTGATCTTAAGTATGGGATAACCAACTTGCAGTGTCCAGGTGTCCATTATGGCTTTAACGGTGGTCGAATTATCTAATAAGCCACTTGCAGTTGCTTCATTTGTAAGAAAACGCCAGAGATCATCTTGGTCTGCGGATTTATAAGACCTATATAATGAAAAATATTGAAGGAAGGAATTAAGTAGTTTGGTTTGAGATGTAAGTGTAAATTTTATTTATCTATAATATATTGTTAAGTTGGCTTTAAGTTTCATTCATTGTATCGTTAAAATATGTTGTTAAATGCATGTCATACTTAGTACATTTAAAAGACTCTGTCTTACATGTCGATATTCTTCCTTAATAAATAATTAAAAAAAAATGTGTAGAAACCTAGAATATGGCAATAATTTGTCCGGTGTTGGCTAATAGTCAGATCAAATTAGTCATAAAAATAGTGGTCAAATTACAAAAATTCCGACAGAGCTAAATTTTGGTGGAGACCTTGGGTACACCCATGTGTGCTAAAAAAGTTATTCGTGGTAAGATGGACAACGGTAAGATTTTAGATCTTATTAAATCTACAAAAATTATAGATCTTAAAATTATCTACAAAAATGATCCTGATACTTCTTATTCCAAGAATTACCATTCCTGAGATATCGCGATTCTAAAAGTTGAAGGAGTCACGTTCAACATGATATGCACATTAGGGTGTTCCTTAGCTGTATGCAGAGCTGTAAAAGAATGCATTCAATTTGATTTAAATCACAAAAAAATGAATCAATGAATAACGAAAAAAGAATGCATTCAATGAATGCAAAATTGATTTATAAATAAAATTTTTAATTCACATTCAATTTAAAAAAATGATTAATTATTCATTTCAATTATTCATTTTCGTTATTCAGAATAATGAATCAAATTTTTTATTCATTTGAATGCTATTCACAAAGAATGCCATTCACAAAGAATTACAGAATTTTCAATTATTCTATTTTTATTCATGTTCATTTTTTATTCGTTATTCATTTTTTATTCTTTTTTCATTTGTGATTCATTATTCATTTTTTATTCATTATTTATTTTGTATTCATTATTCCAAGCGCGTCGGAAGCTAATTTCATCTGGGGGGCAGTACAAATGGGGGGGCAGTACAAATGGTGGTGCAAAAAAAGTTCACCAAAATTTCTTCAAAGAAACATGAATGTGAATAAACAAATTTTTTATTTTAGTTTAAAATAAAAAAAATATAAAGATATATAAAAAATATTAAAATTTCATTATTTTTAAAAGTTCTTCCAATTTCAATATTAGAGATCAAGGATCTTTCATATGGTAATATGAAAATATAAGAAATAATGGTTGCTTTTATAAAGCAAGACTAGGCATATCTTTACATGGTTTAAATGCAATAAGGTACAAAAAGTTATATCAATTTAAATTATTCCAAAATGTTTCTTTCTGTCCTTGCGAGAAACAAACTCTTTCACCACCTCCATCGAATTCAATTCTTCGGTTTTATCTTTGTGAATGTGTATAAGTGCTGCATGAGTGAGTCGTTTCTGTGTCATAGTTGCTCGAAGATACGTCTTAAGTCGTCTTAGTGCACTAAAAGAACGCTCAGATGAAGCTGCTGATGCAGGCACAGTCAAAAGCAAAGCAATAAGTTTTTCAACTTCATTTAACAGTTTTTTTATAGTATCCGAATTTTTCGCAAATTGGGATACAATGCCACTACAATTTCAAGGTGTTTGGCCAGGCAATTGCTTCAGCAATTTCATCTGCATAAAGATCTAGTTTTATTTTTAGATTTTGTTCAGAAGGCACTTTTCCGTTGAAGGCTTCGATTACAATATTTTCCAACGATTCCAGAGTGTCAAGATCTGCTTAAATGTACAATAAGATTTACAAAGTGCCAGTTTACACTAGCTTCACTCAACCGACTCACCGAATGTTAAATCAAAGTGAATCGGTTGAGTGAAGCTGGTATGAATAAAAAAAAGTCAAATATTAACCTGTTTGATCGAATCTAGCCGTTATCTCATTTGAGAGAAGATCAAAAATTTCGAAATAATCTTTTCGTAGCCGATCATATAATGGTAACTATACTGAAGGAACCGGATTTGATGTTTGTTCAAAGCGTCGAGGTGGATTTTCATCAGCTTATTCACAGTAGGGGCTTTCGCATGGTCCAAAACATTGGACCAACATGGCAGGTTGTACAACATGTAGTACCATGCGTAAGCTAAAACGAAAGTCGAAATTTTTGGTTTTTTTCTGCCGATTGTACAATATTGTACAACTATGTAAAATTACTGCTCAATTGTTAGGGTTTCTAAAAGTTGCTTAGCTATTAGCCGGATGTGTTCTGCTTGAGAGCTTGCAATTAATGATGTTGCTTTACAAGTTGGATCGTTCAAACGCTCAATCAAATAGTCCCATTAGTTTTCCATCTAACTTATCGTACAACATGTTGTCCAATAAGTGCTGTTCACATTTCAAACCGCTCATCAAATCATTTGTCAAATCGTTTGATCACAGAAGTGTTCTGACTCTTCAAATTTTTCGTCAAATTTCATTTTATCTTGAACACCGAAGTAAGCACATCGCGATGACGGAAAAATTTTAATACCTTTTGTTATTAAAATCGTATTGGAAGAAGAAGAAATTATTTTATAAATTATTATAAATTGTTTGCAACAGTTATTTATTATTATTTTGATATTATTTTCTTCCGCTCTTTCTTTTGCCGCGATGTGCACAGGTTGAAAACTTTTTTGAACTGACAAAATCGTACTACACGATTTGACGAGTGTTCACACTGGTCAAATCGTTCGGCAAATCAGCAGAAAAATCAAAAAATTTTGATTTTCATCAAACGATTTGACCAACGATTTGATAAGTGTTCACACTCGTCAAATCGCCATCAAATCCATACAAATTCTGTTGGTCAAATCAATTGTCAAATCATTTGATGATCGATTTGATTTCGGTTTGAAATGTGAACAGCCCTATATGGAAAGCCCCTAAGAACATGTCAAATTTTTTCTTACCAGAGTTGCAAAATTAACAAGCATTAAGCTACATACTTAAGGGTGCTTTTAAACTGAAGTGGTGGGTTTGCAATAGAAACTCTAGATTTTGTTCTATCTTTTTGCAAACACAGAGAAAGAAAATGGTTATCCGCAAGCATGCTTATGAAGAAGAGAGAAAGAAGAGGAAAATATATACTACAAAAATATTATCGTTGTAAAAAAAACTGATATTTTGAATAACTTTTGAAGTTTTCCTTTTAAATTGTTTATCTAGCTAAAAAAGTGGGAGGGCAACTGCCCCCCTTTCCCCACGCTTCCGACGCCAATGCATTATTCATTTGTTTTTCATTATTCATATTTTGTTCATTATTCATTTTTTATTCATTATTCATTTTTAATTAATTATTCTTTTTTTATTCATTATTCATTTTTTATTCATTACTCATTTTTTATTCATTATTCTTTTTTATTCATTATTCATTTTTTATTCATTATTCATTTTTTATTCATTATTCATTTGTTATTCATTATTCTTTTGTTACTCATTATTCCTTTGTTATTCATTATTCATTTTTTATTCTTTATTCATTTGTTATTCATTTTTTTGTCATTGCTTATCAATTGGACAGGTCATTCAAAAAATTTAAAAAAAAAACATTTATTCAGGGTGATTCGTGTTAAAGTATTTTCATTTAAAAATTGGTTTAAGAAATCCAACATAAAACTTGATATAAAACGTGTCGTTCTCTAACTTCAGGAACAGAAAGATATCTGTTAATAAAAGTATGTACAATTTAAGTTACCAAAAACTGGTGAGAACTTCAAAATAATTTTTTTACTTTTATATCGATGGCTTAATATAGAAAATGCGTAACTCGTTTTTTTTTGTGAAAGCTACGATTGTAAATTTGTTGCCTATTTTATATAAAATCTGCATTTAAAAAGTTTTCTATAGAAAAACGCCTTTTCTATATTAAGCCATCGATATGTAAAAAAATTGAGTTTATCATCTGAATGAAACATGAAATAAACATTTTGAAAAAAGGAATCCAAGTAACCGAACTTCCCCCTTAAATATGAAATAACTTCAAGTACTTAGAATCGTACGCTTGCAAACACAAACTAGGTTAACACTAAACTGACCGCAATCGGTAAATCTGACCTGCTATTATTGTTTTTCGAATCTATACATGGTTTTTCATTCTATACCATTATAAATACATTAAAAACATTTAATAATAAATAAACCGTTATCTGCGTTTAATAATTAAAATGATGGATATGTTAATTACCAGTAATTTGATGATGAGATTCAGGAAAAATTAAAAAAAAAACTGAATTAATAAAATTCAGAGTAGGCTAAGACCCCTTTCAGATTGTTCAAATTCAGATCTCTGTACCGTCAACTTTTTCGTGTTCCTTTTGTGCTTTTCTCATTTTTTGCAGATTGCTGAAACTTGAAAACAAGTTATTTTGTTGAATTATTTTCGATATTTATTTATAATAAGCATATTTCCATCGCTTATGAATTATAATTAATATCTTACGAACAATTTTAAGCTGTTGATGCAATCGCTTTTGTTTTTAAGAAAGCAATTATAGATGACAAACAATTGAATTCAATTCTTGACAAATGTAAAAGCTTTCGTCAAATCCAAAAGACAACGTCAAAAAAAATTGAATTCAATTCTTGAACAATGTGAAAGGGGACTAAGCACGCAGTCATGACTATTTCCAGCCATAGAAATAAAAGATAAGGAAGTGGTGTTATACTCACACACACTATACGTGTGTAGAAGGAATTTTCGACGCTGAGGAAGAGAGATAGAGCGTCGTTATTTGATATAAGTTCTTCCCGAGCAAAAAAAAAATCCATTTTTGAGGAAGAACATCTGTCAAAACACAAGTTCTGCTTCATGAGCGCATTCATTATTTAGGGTGGCAAGGGCCTTAATTTTTTTTCATATTGGAATAAGCTTTAATAGTTTTTTATTTGCTTACAATTTCTTTGAAATTTGGCATGAAATTAAAGTGGATTAGCAACCTAAGGTTACAAGCTATAACTAGGTATTTTTATATAAAAAAAACTAATTAAAAGCCGACAGTTCGGAAAAAACTACACAAAACTATTTATTTTAAAAGAGTTTAATTTGGTATGTATTTTAGTTGTTTAGTTTTTGTGTTATTTTAATATTAATTAAATAGTTTATAAAAAATAGTTTTTTTAAATGAATTTTTAAAAAATCATTTAAAGTAACTTTTGTCGATTCAGCTTTATTCTGAGTTCATGTCTTTTACTTTATTTTAGCAATGCTTTTATCTGTAAAAAAATTGGTAACGCAACATATTATATAACGGTGCTATATAAAAATTGCATAGTAAGCATGCATCTAAAAAATAAAAAATAGTTTACGCCTTTATTTACTACATAATTGAATGCGGCCCTGTTTGAATGTTTTTGTGTTTGTGTCAACTTCACTGTGTTTGTAAAATACTTCATTTCACTTCAACTACACCGCTTCCTTATATTTTACTTCTATGTTTCCAGCGAATTAATGCCGAGCTTGCATCTTCGTCCCAGTGGTAAATGGATAACCAAAGTAACCAACTACATACTCTTAAATTTTATGTCATAACCGATATACTTATTCCAGCGGAGTGTGAGGAATTTGATCTGCATAAGCTAAGACAACAGAGATCAAGCGTACGTTTAGAAACTAGTAAGGCCCAAATGAAACATGCTTTTAATGCCACCGAATTCTCTCACCAATTTCCTAAAAATTTTTTTGTTGCTTTTTTTTAACAGATTGTAGACACGACGTTTTAGGTTTGTCTGTTATGTTTTTTTTTGATTTCTTAAGATATTTATAAAAAATTTTTTGCTGTTGTTATCTATATCGTCAAATTAACAGCCCTATTCTGGCAAATTAACAAATTGTTAACCAGTATTTTGAATATTTCTATATGTTTGTTGTTTTCAATACAAAATTAAAAGCTCAAATAACAAAATTTGTTAATGAAATTGTCAATAACTTAAAAGCAGTTGACAATTTTTATCAAAATTTTTTATTTTTGAGCTTCAAATTTTGTTTTGAAATAAAAAAATTACAAAAAATTACAAAGAAATATTCAAAATACTGGTTAAAAATTTGTTAATTTGCCAGGATAGGGCAGTTATAAAAAAAAACACAGCCCGAGTCCTAAGCAATGACAAAAAAATGAATAACAAATGAATAAAGAATAAAAAATGAATAATGAATAAAAAATGAATAATGAGTAACAAATGAATAAAGAATAAAAAATGAATAACGAATAAAAAATGAATAATGAATAAAAAAAGAATAATGAATAAAAAATGTGTTATGAATAAAAAATGAATAATGAATTAAAAAAGAATAATGAATAAAATATGAGTAATGAATTAAAAATGAATAATGAATAAAAAATGAATAATGAATAAAAAAGGAAAAATGAATAATAAATAACAATTGAATAATGAATAAAAAATGAATAATGAATAACAAATGAATAAAGAATAAAAAATGAATAACGAATAAAAAATGAATAATGAATAAAAAAAGAATAATGAATAAAAAATGAGTTATGAATAAAAAATGAATAATGAATAAAAAAGGAATAATGAATAAAAAAATTAATAATGAATAACAAATGAATAATGAATAAAAAATGAATAATGAATAATGAATAAAAAAGGAATAATGAATAAAAAAATTAATAATGAATAACAAATGAATAATGAATAAAAAATGAATAATGAATAACAAATGAATAAAGAATAAAAAATGAGTAACGAATAAAAAATGAATAATGAATAAAAATAGAATAATTGAAAATTCTGTAATTCTTTGTGAATGGCATTCTTTGTGAATAGCATTCAAATGAATAAAAAAATTGATTCATTATTCTGAGTAACGAAAATGAATAATTGAAATGATTAATTAATCATTTTTTTAAAACTGAATGTGAATTAAAAATTTTATGTATAAATCAATTTTGCATTCATTGAATGCATTCTTATGTCGTTACTCAGTTGTACTTAAAATTCTGAATATGAATGCAGACTTTACAGCTCTGGCTGTATGGAGGAAATTTTTTGTATTTTTTGAGATATGAACCGTATCTCCTCCTAGAAATGTTCCTTTAGGTATAAAAACATGTTCTGTAAAAAATTTTAAGAATCGGTTAACAGGAAGGCCCATCACCCAAAGTTGGACCATACCATTTATATTAGTAAAAAATTGTTTTTTTTTCAAAAACAATTAAAAATTATCATAATTAATCCTTTCAGACCCAAGGTTGCTTGTGAGCAATTTCACTTGTTTGTTGATTTATACCTAATTATATGAGTAACTTTTTTGTTTATGCTTAATGTGTATAAATAGTTTAATGTTTTGAGAAGAGGAATCAAAACAAACCACCCAAAATTTACAGCTATTTTGTGCAGTTATTTTGTTTAAAGTGCGACGACATCAATGTAAATCAAGTCATTAAAAATTTAAAACTTTTTAAGAAAGTTCTAAATTAAAAATAAAAATTGATTTTATGTATAAAGTGATTTAATTATTAGTTGCTGCAAACAATAATTAATATTATTTGGCAAGTAAGTTTGTGTTTTGTAAAAATCAGATGCAGTAAATATTTTTTGAAATTCAGAAGTTGCTTGTGGGCAACTTTGGCCAATCGTGGTATACAGAAGATTGTCTTTTAGTTATGAGACCACAGTTCGAATATTTTGGAGTTCGAATGGGATATTTCTGCAGATGAGAATAGTGGTGATGAAGAGGGGAATGATTCTGCAATACTGGAGGAAAATTTGCAAGGAATTGTGGAAAGAGGGGAAAATATTGAGATCGATCTTCTTGAGAATGTTCACTTGAAAAATCGCATGAAAAAATTGATTTAAAATTACTTTAATCGAGATCCATAACATATGAAGTTTCAGACAGTGTCTGGAACGGCATTTCAATACCAAAAGTAAATGAAGTAAAAACTCCCATACAATACTTCATGAAGATTTTTAGTACTGAATCATTCGATCTTATCACAGAACAAACTAATTTGTTTGGACTGCAAAAGCTTGGCATTGAACTAAAATTTTCTGAGGAGGAACTAAGACGCTATGTTGGAGGTCTTTTATATTTAGGGGTTGTAAAGTTGCCCCAATTCAGAATGGCTTGGTCTAGAGACCTGAAACTAACTGCTACAACATATACATTGCCACGCAACAAATTCGATAAAATAAAGGAATGCTTTTATTTTAATGACAATAGCAAACAACTCAAAAAAGGAGATTCCAACTACGATAACATTCATAAGACACGCCCCTTGCTTAAAATTTTGAAAGAATATTGTAATATGCTACCTCAGGAAGAAAATCAGAGCATTGATGAACAAATTATTCCTTTCAAAGGTTGGTTTCTATTTAAATTCATGTGTAAATTGTGGTGTACCTTTAACAATTCTCTTTTGCAGGAAGATCTACTTTTAACAGTACAACCCAGCTTAGCCCCACAAATGGGGTTTGAAGATGTTTACGCGCGCTGGAACATCTGGTATGGTAAACGACTTTACGCTCTGCGTTGCTGAAGGCACCTGTCCATCTTATGGGCTAGGAAAATCTTCAGACTTTGTGCTTTATTTAGCCTCTACTTTTCCCAAGCATCAGAATTTCAAGCTTTTTTCGATAATTGGCTTACATCTATAAGCCTACTCATATCATTGAAAGAAAGAGGGATATTTGCAACAGGAACTATTCGAAAAAATCGGATTGGAAATTGTGTGCTACAATCAGATGTAGAGTTGAAAAAATGAGGAAGAGGATCCTACGACATGAATTGTGAAATTAATCATAGCTTATTATGTATGTAATAATAACAAATCAGTTCAATTGGTGTCGTCATGCGTTGAGATCAACCTAATGGATTTTGCAAGCAATGGAGCGCTAAAGACAAACAATATCTGGATATTCCAAGGCCTGCAGTAGTCGCTTCCTACAATAAAAACATCGGAGGTGTAGAACTATCCGATATGCTTATGGAACATTATAAAGTGACTCATCGATCAAAGAAGTGGTAAACTCGAATTGTTGTGCTACCCTGTATTTCAACTATTGCATCATCTTTTGTTTTCTTCTTTTAACTATTCTGCAACTTCACTTTAATGGTCCAGTTAGCCTCGCATGGCATAGCTGATTATGTTCAACATGGCAATGCATGGCAATGCTCAGATAAAAACAGAAATGCATCTCTGACTACATAGATAAACATAGAAAATCTATTATGGTCCAGTTAGCCTCGCATGGCACAGCAGCGCATGCAACGCAGATAAGCAGCTAGCACACAGCTAAATAAATGGTGATTATGCAAAGCATAGTCACGTGGTCAAAATAAAACAATAAAAAAGAAGAATACAACGATTTTATTTTAATAAATTAACCGCACTTGATCAAACAATTTTACAACTTCACATCTGTTTTGCCAAAATGTCAAATACATAGAAGAATACACAGATATTAAAATGAAATGGTCCAGTTAGCCTCGCATGACATAGCAGTGCATGGCTTAGCAAGCGTCACATCGAAATCTTTTTAATAGGATTTATGTGTATCTGATCATGCACAACATGGCAACGCATGGCAATGCTCAGATAAAAACAGAAATGCATCTCTGACTACATAGATAAACATGGAAGATCTATTTCATTTTAATATCTGTGTATTCTTCTATGTATTTGACGTTTTAGCAAAACAGATGTGAAGTTGTAAAATTGTTTGATCAAGTGCGGTTAATTTACTAAAATAAAATCGTTGTATTCTTCTTTTTTATTGTTTTATTTTGACCATGTGACTATGCTTTGCATAATCACCATTTATTTAGCTGTGTGCTAGCTGCTTATCTGCGTTGCATGCGCTGCTGTGCCATGCGAGGCTAACTGGACCAAAATAGATCTTCCATGTTTATCTATGTAGTCAGAGATGCATTTCTGTTTTTATCTGAGCATTGCCATGCGTTGCCATGTTGTGCATAATCAGATACACACAAATCCTATTAAACAGATTTCGATGTGACGCTTGTTAAGCCATGCACTGCTATGCCATGCGAGGCTAACTGGACCATTAATTTTGATTTCTGTGTATACTTCTATGTATATGACGTTTTGGCAAAACAGATGTGAAGTTGTAAAATTGTTTAACCAAGTGCGGTGAATTTATTAAAGTAAAATCGTTTTATTCTTATTTTTATTATTTTATTTTGTCTATGTGACTATGTTTTGCATAATCACCATTTATTTTGCTGTGTGCTAGTTGCTTATCTGCGTTGCATGCGCTGCTGTGCCATGCGAGGCTAACTGGGCCATAACTTGCAACAGTTAGTTGCCGAGAGAAAGCCGCCGCGAAAGCATAAAAAAACTATGCAGTAACAATCGGAGTTTGAGTTTATTATTTTTGCCTCTTTACATACATGAAATTTGTGTTTGTTTCTTTAATTAAATATATTAAAACGATTCGTGATTGAATTTAAATAAATATTAAAAACATTAAAACGATTCGTGATTGAATTTAAATAAATATTAAAAACATTAAAATCAAATACAATACTGTATTTCGAACGAATATTTTACTGGTGCCTAGGAACAACCGTTGTAAATGCTTGGCTTTTATATAGGAAAGGAATGAGTTTGCTCGATCCTTAAAAAAACATATGCCACTTATTAAGTTTCAACTTTAAATTTCTGATGAACTTTTACAGTCCTCACGTTCAATGGCTGGTCAAAGGAAACAAGGATGTCCATCAAAAGTGGCAGAGTACGAATGTCCGATTTCCTCAAAAAAGTACAAGTTTTCATCAACACCTCCTAACACAAAGCGTTGTGATAAAAACAGGCACTGGGTTGTATTTGGAGAAAGGGGACGTTGCAGGCTGTGTAAGACTGCAACGCCATTATCTAAATGTCTATAATGTGACGTTCATCTTTGCTGCAACAACATCAAAAATTGCTTTTTGACTTTTCATACCTAAAACTCTGTTAAAAACCATTCACATAAAGAAAAATGTTTTTTAACAAAAACTTATATTATGTAAATAAAATTTTTTATACCACAATTGCCCAATGTTGCTCACAAGCAACATACTTTAGCCTCCAAGTAGATGGGCGTGGCAACTTAATTTTTTTGCAGAAATGTTCCTTGAGTAAGCATAACATTATTGAGATTAAAAACAATTTTTTTGCTTCACAGGGAAAAAGTTGGTTCTGAAAGGGTTAAATTTTTTTTAATGAACTTTATACGTTATCATATTAAGCATACAACTAACTTTCTAACGAGCTCTCATTCAATATCTACGAAATGGATTGAAAAATTCGAAATCTAAAATATAGCGAGTCTAGCGAAAATAAACAAATTAATAAAATCTTTTGCCAGAAATTTGTATAAATTACGTAATGAAGTTTTTCCGCATTTAAAAAGTATTAAATATAAAATTATCTATTTAACAAGCTATTCTGTATTTATCTAAATCGGAAATGGGAAAACTAAAACACATTTTGTCGAGCAAAAACAATATAGTTTTAGCGAAAATAGTTTCAGCGAACTGAAGAGCAAATGTAGCGATTTCCGAAACAGGCTGTCTAGTCTGCTGTGTGAATGACTCTATACAGAGTTGTTGTTGTTGTTGTTGCCTTCTTTAAACTTACTTGATATTCACAATTAAAATCATGTAAAAATTCAAAAATAATAGATCACAACCATGGAAGAATTAGAGAAGGTATATGCATTTTGGAGAGGGAGACTGCCGCAACTGTCAAAACGAAGTCGACAGCTCATACAAAATCTGAAAACGATGAGAATGCGATAAGAAAGCGAAAATAGGCAAGAATAGCAAAATGCTTGAGTTTGACAATTCTGGCTATGAGAAAGAGAGCGCAGTCTGAAATGCATATACCTTCTCTAATTCTGCATTATCACAACCATGATTCAATCATAATTAGGTTAAGTATATATTTGACAAATCCTTATTTTATGTAAACAAATACATATTCTCTCTCTGAAATTAATGACAAACGGGGTTGTGTGATCTTCTAAAAAAATGTAGTATTTCAGTGTTTTGATGTCTTTTTTTAAATAAAATGCAATTTTTCTGTATATATGTGCTTAAAAACAGAAGAAAAAAATTAAGTGTGCTTTGCCTTATAAAAATTTATTGACGTGATATAATTTCGTGAAAATAATTTGTCAATTTCACTAGCTAAAGATTTTTACACGGGGGTTACACGAGACAGTACTGTTAAAACAGTGAAAAATACGTATTAGTTGTCAAACTTTGTGCCTGTGAATAAGAGTATAGACAGTTGGTAAAACAGTTGGCAAGACAGTAGACAAATTAGTAAAAAATTTCTATTTTATGAAGAAATTTTTGTTAAAACTACGAGCACGCGAAAGTATTGCAAATTTCCAATTAATTCTATTAAATTATATCATCTTCTGTCATTTGATATGCTAAATATCATTCTACTGTTCTAGATACTGTCCCGCGAACTGTCTACAAAAAAGTTAAGACAGTAGAGCAGACAGTGGCAGACTGCTGCTAAAATGAGTGTGTGTGGGTAAAAATTTGTGAATGAGTTGCGACTGTCGTAACAGTACTGTCTCGTGTAACCCCCGTGTTAGTCTTATTAAAAGTGCCTCTACACTATATGTTTCATACATATGACACGTCAAAAAATTACAAATGCTTTTTAGCTACAGATAGTGTGGAACATATGAACATGTGGTTTTGAAATGTCGTTTGTATTTGCGTCTGTAAATTTTTGAATTAGAACCGTCTCTAATTTCGTATGTTTTTCCATCTGTACAAAATGTCAGTTGGATAAATTTTTTATTTGAAAATGGAAAAAGTGCAAATTTTAAGATATTTATTCAATAAAATTATTTAAAATGAATTTATTCTTAGTTTGAATGGCTACAGGTGGACACTTAAGAGCTTTAAAGTTTACAAAATTTCAAAAGCTTTTTTTTATTTTCAAATGACGTGTCGATAGTGTGGAGACAATAGAAAAAAAGCTGTCTGACAAAAACTTAATTCTGACACACAGATGAAATTCGGTATGTAATTTTATTTGACATGTCATATGTATGAATAATGCTACCAACTCATGTTATTAAAAAATAAGTATATTTGCTACTTAGAACACTGAAAAGTAAGTATATGTAAGTATAATTTTTAAAAATAAGTATAAGTAAGTATATCACCTTAGAAAAAAATTTTAATATTTTCTTGATATTATTTACTAATATAAGAACTAATAGAACCCACAATATTCCGTAAGTGTTGTCACGCCCTCTTTTTTTTCTTCTCGAAAAGTTTTGTGCAGGCAATCTAACTAAAACCAAAATTCTTCCGATAAAAAAAAATTAATTTTATATATTTGCAGTTCATATACCCAGTAAACCAAAACTATCATTTTTTAATTCATTTATAAACTTTTTCGGGTAGAAAAATTCATTTTCGACACTCATAAATGAACCTTTTTGAAATCATTCGTCGGACTAAAATGCCTCTCAAAAGCGAACCTTTTTTTTTCTTCAGAAGTGAGTTAATAAAAGAATTATCACCTGTCTATTTTTTGTTCGGAAACAAGTTGAAAAAAACTATTGAAAAGTTATTTTTCGACACTCATACATTAACAATTTTTAACTTTAACTCATTCGCCGGACTGAATTGCCTCTCAAAAGCGAACCTTTTTTTCGAAAACGAGTAAAAAACTAACTATAGAAATTCACTTTTTAATAATTAACATTTTGTTATGGAATGAATTTTCACGAATTTAATCTTCTCTAGCAAGAACATTGATCGTACAAATTAAAAAAAAAACAAAAATTTACAAAAAATAAATTTCTTTCCGAAAACGTACTCAAAACTATCACTTTACGCAAAACATTCACATATGGTTCGGTGGGTATATTACATATATATAAAATAGTTTGAAAACAAACAAAAGCATAACAAAAAGTTAAAAGAAGTACGTACTTTCAAAGTAGTCAGATTCAAATTAATTAGGCTGGGTCGATTTGCAAGCCTATGTTGCCTGGGCAATTTGCCTGGATCGGGCATGAAAAGTTATTAAGAAAAAATGGAACATAGAGGTGCACTTTACCCTATCACATCTTCAATTTTGTGAATTTTTTCTTTAGGATTTTTTTTCTAAAAATTTTTGCATATAAACGTGCACAGCTAGAACAAAACTGATGCCAGATTCAACTTAAAACCGGTCTCACATTGATACGTTTGAATACAAAATTTTATCGTTTTTTAGATCCCCTAGGTGGCGCTGTGGTCGATTTTTAAAAAAATTGTATTTATAAACCGATAAAAAGCGACCACGGCGCCACCTAAGGGATCTAAAAAAAGAAAAAATTTCGGAGACCACACAAACATATGTGAATATAAGGTGGATAGCTTTTGTGGTTCAGCCGTGATGGTCAAAAACCTTGAAGTTTGTGAATTTTTTTCTTTAGGAATTTTTTACGATCAATTTTTGTTAAAAAACGTATAAATGTGAGACCGGGCTTAGGTTGAATCGGGTACGAGGATTTCATTTCTGGCATCGTTATTGTTCTATCTGAGTACGTTTAAATACAAACATTTTTGGAAAAAAATTCCTAAAGAAAAAATTCGCAAAATTAAAGATGTGATAAGGTACATTGCACCCCTATGGCCCCTATCGCCCAGGCAACATCAATTTTTTAACCTCCAAACAAATCGACCCAGCATAGCAAAGTTATCATTATTCGCCCTCACTGTCACTGAATTGACATGCTACATTAACTGGTTTGTTTTATTTTTGCTTGGAATCGTATTTGTCTTGGCTGGAAATGTTGTTTAATATGTCAAGTCTTGTCCTTAAAAAATTGTAAAATTCGATACAGCTGTATTCAATATTATTTTTTACAAATAAAATTGACCTCAGTGTCTGTATTTTT
Organism: Dichetophora obliterata; assembly: GCA_963920525.1. Taxonomy (NCBI): domain Eukaryota; kingdom Metazoa; phylum Arthropoda; class Insecta; order Diptera; family Sciomyzidae; genus Dichetophora; species Dichetophora obliterata. Next base: position 169,606,808 of record OY986435.1, read on the forward strand.
AACGCTGCTGACTCCAATTTCCAAATTTTTTATGCTTTTGCAAGCAAAAGTTCAACCAGAGCTGAAAAGTAAGCATGAATAAGTATAAATCTTAAAAGTAAGTATACTTATAAGCATGGAATTTTAGTAAGTATATGAAGCTGAAAATAAGTATGATACTTACAAAGTAAGTATAGTTGGTAACATTATGTATGAAACATATAGTCTGGGGGCACCTTAACCGGTGTTTTTGTGCGTTTGATTAATTATTTCGTAGTTTAATTGTGTTGACTACGTTTCATTGTGTTAATAATTTTGTGTTGATTTTGTTCTCTACCAGAACTACTGGCTTTTATTGATTTACTTAAAATAAATAATTGGCACAAATATTTAAATTGTACTAAATAATGTTGAATTCATCAAAACTTGCATTTTGTACGTTGCAAAATGCTAAATTTTAATTTAAATCAAATTCAATATAACCTGTGCAGATAAAATAAAAAAATCCCGTAAAATACCAATACTAACAAAATATGTGCTAACAATCTCAATTTTTTATTTTTATTTATTATAATTAATTTTGCTCAAATATTTCAATTATAAATAGTGCACACTTAATCAAAACTTGCATACCATAACTTCCATAAAGTTAAATCACATTTAGTATACATAGTTCTAATAATACAGCAAATCCCATGAAAACTCATGTTTACAATTGAACTAAAAAATATCCACCAAAGCTAACTCAATGAGAATGCAACTCTGCCATACCAAAGAATGTCAAACGCACGACCGAGTAGAACATTTTGCTACTCTACTCGTTAGGTTGGACTTTGATCGTAATTTACCGCTTCGTTGTTAATTAACTAATAATGCACGATCAACGGTTAAGGTCGAATTGCGAATTGCACCACAAAAACACGTTGTTTCTACTCGAGCTGTCAACGCACGACCAACCGAACGCAGTATTGTGAATCAGGTATAACGAGCAGAGTAGAAAAATGTTCTACTCGGTCGTGCGTTTGACATTCTTTGGTATGGCAGAATTGCATTTTCACTGAGTAAGCTTTGGTGGGTATTTTTTAGTTTCAATGGTCAACATGAGTTTTCATGGGATTTGCTGTATTATTAGAACTGTTTATACTTAATGTGATTTTACTTTATGGAAATGATGGTATGCAAGTTTTGATTAAGTGTACACTATTTATAATTGAAATATTTGTGCAAAATTATTTATAATAAATAAAAATAAAAAAATTGAGATTGTTAGCACATATTTTGTTAGTATTGGTATTTAAAGGGATTTTTTTATTTTATCAGCACAGGTTATATTGAATTTGATTTAAATTAAGATTTAGCATTTTGCAACTAAAAAAATGCAAGTTTTGGTTAATTCAGCAATATTTAATACAATTTAAGTATTTGTGCCAATTATTTATATTAAGTATATCAATAAAAGGCAGTAAATTCTTTTAGAGAAAACCTTAAAAAATTTTGGGCTGAAAAAATCAATTAATCAGGTAGTTATCGAGTTATCGATTTTTAAAATTTTGCTTCTTGCTAAAAGATCTGTTCAAAAAACATCTATTTCATTGCTATTATCTAATAGATCTAAAAAATTAGCATGTCATTTGAAAGGAAATTAATTGACCTTTTCAACGATGTGCAATATAAATATCACTGCAAGAATATTTTACATTTTATAAGCAACTTTTTATCATATCTGAATTTTTTAATGAAAATAACCGTTATTTTCTACAAAATTTGCGTTATATAGGTACTAAAAATGTATTGTATTTTAAAAGCCTAAAGTTTTACTTTTCACTTGAAGTATGAAATAATTTACATTTTCTGCAGATTAAAAACTTTTTTATAAGAAAGCAGAACAACTCAGGTAAATATGCTTGAAATAACAACTTTCAACATCTTACTTTCCATAATCCATATTAATAACGGTATTTTTTGAAAAAATGGCGGCTTCATGTAAGGTACTATTTTACATTTATTACTTCTTTTCATTTATATATTATAAATAATTTGGCGCGAATATTTAAATTTTAATAAATAATTTTGAATTCATAAAAACTTGGATTGTTTTTTAGTTGCAAATTGAAAAATATTAAATGACATAGGGGTATTTACGATTCAGTGCAGTTGCCACTGCTGTTGAGGTTTTGTGAGCTTTACAAAAACAAAATACACGTACGTGAAAAATCTTCACAAATGCTTTCCCACTGTAGCCTTTTTCACATTCCTTGAGCAGTTGTGTACTTTTGCACATTGAAAATTTTGACGGCTTTGAAAAAAGTGATAGTAGTGTGTTCACGAACACGTAACTGCTCAACTGCACAGGCAAGTGTACTGAATCGTGAATACCCCTAGCATAAACTGTGCACACTGGGACAGATTGAAAAAATGACCGGACATAATTCCAAAAATCGGAGCAGTAATCCAGATAAAATAAGTGACTTAAACAGTGGCCAATTAACCACTGAGGTCGAAAATTAACTGATTTGAAGGTTCCATGCACGTTGTTGATCAGGCAAGGTGCCCAAAATTGAGTATTGTTTCAATACATGTATGCATGCTAATTTAAGGTTATTTTTAGTTGATATGCGTTATATGAAGGATATGTTTGTGGTTGTTTTAAACTTTTTTTATTTATTTAGTGTTATAACAGCTACTATGTTGTATATTAAGTTAGTTTAATTTACTTAAGCTTTCTAGTTAAATTGCAATGAAAGTAGTTGACTAAAAATATTAAATTTTTTAATCTTTTGTGGACCGCCAAAAATTAGCAGCAACTAGGAACAGCGCGCGATTTTCACTTCTGAATACTTTGGACCCTAACCGAAGTCAGTGATTTTATTTCGTTACCCTTTACTACCAGTTGCTGAAGAAAATTTTTTTTTTAAACTTTTTTTCAAATTTAAATATAAATTACTTGTGTAAGAATTGATTTTTTTCAGTGTAAATTCAAATACATTACTTTGTCGGAATTTAGGTTTGGCAATACCATAAAATGTCAAACTAAAATTTCTATACTTTATGTAAAAACAGCTGTGTGAAACAGCTGTGAAAACAATTACGCGGCATTATAAAAGAAACAAGTGCGTGGGAGTTGCATGTAAAAAAATAAAAAATTAAGAATTTATTTAAAAAATAGTGTGTGTAATAATACCAATAAGATTTCGGTGTATGGAATGGCAGATATTACGTATAAAGTAATGTTTGAAGCTTGGAGAAACCAAGATCACATATCTCCACCAGGTTCAGTTAAGACAAAGGAATTTCTGAAAAACTTTATAAAAGACAGAAGTTCACGCCTATTGGATGACAATATTTTAGATGCAAAACTACATGCATACTGCATATATTTAGCACGTAGATGGAGGGCAGTAAATTTTGATCGCAAGTGGTTTGAGTCAAAATATGCTGAATGGTTTAAAACTAAGTTGGAGTTACCTACAAAAGCAGCTTCGTTGTTAGAAAAAATGCCCTCTGATGAAAGTCCCGTAGCAGATAATTTTTATAACACTGATGTTTATTTTTATATAGATTATTGTTAGATGATGTGTTTTATTTTAGGTCCATCTACCAGTCAGAATAATGAAGTTGGATGCCCTTACAAATTATTTTCTAATCTGCATGAACGTTCTAAACGACGCAGACTTAATGAGTTGGAAAATACTGTGTCCCCTGAAGAAGCCTCACACTTAACAAGATCCTTCTTAAGAAAACAAGGAAGACATGCTGCTGCAGACCTAGTTAGGGTAGCTGTTAATGGATCTCCAACTAAGCCATTGAAAATTCGTAGGATTTATCGCGAAAGCTTGAAAACGAGTAATGTAAGTTATCTAGTCATTTAAATGTACATGTTAAAATTTATAAGCATAAAAGAGTAAATATTGATACTGTTTTCCTCTTTAGAAACTGAAACCTTACACAGCAGAACAAGCATTGGCACTTCTTATGGATTGCAAGCTTTCTAAAGATGCTTACATTAGACTGCGAACTTCCACGAATGAACATAACGCAAAAAAATTATTTCCGGCGTACCAAAAAGTTAGTGAAGCCAAAAAGCGCTGTTACCCTACTGACATTGAAGTAACTAATTTCGGTAAGCTTTATTTACTTTAACAGTTTGTTTTTAAATTCTTTATTTACAATAAACAATGATATACTTGCAGGTGCTCGGATTCCAATTCAAGCCCTTCTTCATCACACGGCAATGAGAATATTAGAACTACATAATCTTGAACTACAAACAGAGACACTTACGCTAATTTGCAAGTATGGTTGTGATGGCAGTTCCGGCCATAACGAATTTATGCAAGGTTTTCAGAAGAATGATGAAGATGAAGAGAATGTGGATTATGGCCACCTTTTTTTATTTTCGCTTGTACCTTTAAAGCTCGTTGGGATTGTTAACGGTAGTGAGATGGTGGTTTGGGAAAACGATCGCCCTTCTTCGACGCGTCTTTGTAGGCCAATTAAATTTTTGTATTTGAAGGAGTCAACCGCAACGACCATACGAGAAAACAAACTGAAAGATGAAGTATCCGAGCTCTTGCCATTAGATTACACCACTGCGGGAGGAGGAAAGATATCTGTTGGGTTTTCTCTCCATTTTACTATGGTGGATGGAAAAGTAATTAACGCTCTGACGGGATGTAGTAGTCAATTGTGCTTCATTTGTGGATGCAAACCTACCGAGATGAATGACCTGAATAATGCATATGCCAAAGTCATTAAACCAGAAAATCTACAATATGGTCTCTCTCCTTTGCATGGTTGGATCCGCTTTTTGGAGTTAGTTCTCCATATTTCTTACAAATTAGAGATAATTGAAGCACCAACCCGCAGAGGATATTCTCAAGAAAAGTTAGAAGAAATGAAACAGAAAAAAGTTGGAATGCAGAAAAGGTTTCAGGAGGAAATGAATTTAAATGTTGATCGGGTGATTGCTGGTCATGCGGGGACCTCTAACACAGGGAGCGTTGCGAGGCGGTTTTTCGCAAACACTCAGAAAGCAGCCGATATCACAGGCTTCGATAAGAATCTGCTGGACAGATTTAGTATAATTATGCAGACTTTATCAATTGGAAAAAAGATCAATGCTGAAGCTTTTGGCGATTTCGCTAAAAAAACAGCTGAACTTTACATAGAAAAGTACAACTGGCACAGAATGCCTCCCAGCGTTCATAAGATTTTAGTACACGGCTCGGAGGCTATCCAGGCTGCTATTTTACCAATAGGCGTTTTATCAGAAGAAGCTCAAGAAGCTAGTAATAAAAATTTTAAGCACTTTCGGTTGAGCAACACAAGGAAGGTCAGCAGAAATGCCACCACAACCGATTTAATCCATATGCTGCTAGTAGAGTCTGACCATGTAATCTCTTATTTAAGGAAAAAAATAACAACAAAACGAGATATTCCGGTGGAGGTTTCAAAATTACTTTGCACAGAAGAAGAAGAAATCCCCGCCAACCAAGATGAAGAAATGTGTGAAACTGCAGCGGAAGAGGTCGACGAATGCACCGAAGACGACGATGATAAAAATGTCGAAAATAATGATATAGATTTTTTTTAAAAGAATTTTTTTTTGAGGTCCAAATAAATCTTTTATGGTTACGAAACAAACTTATTAAACTTTTAATTTATTTTATAATCCATAATAAAGTTGGTAGAAAAGTTTAAAACGTTAAACCTTGTTAAGAAAAGACTTTTTATAGGAAAAGGTAAAATTACACATGCTCTTCCCTCCGTTAGGTTAGTTATCGAAATCCTGATCGAAAAATGGTTGCCAAAAATGATATCGGGGCATCAAAAAACCTATGAAACGATACCCATAACGTTTTTTTTTTAATTAACCACCTCCCCCCCATAACTCAACCCCCTCCCCCGATGGAAAAAGCAATGCCAGAAATGAGCTCAGCACCCTCAAAAACCTACCGACTAATGATTTTGATACGTCTAAAACCAAAAACAACGACGTTATTAATTTTGTCCAGTCATTTTTTCAATCTGTCCCAGTGTGCTGTGTTGATAAAATAAAAAAAATCCCATAAAATGTGATAGTGGCATCACCACAGTTGATCAAAGTGACACATGCGCGACCTTGAACGCAACATTGTAGAGATAAAATTTTTAGGTCGTACGTTCTGACAGTTCATCCCGTAAAGTTATTGCAAAGCCGATCAAAGTGCGATCAAAGGCCGACCGACCGAACGCAGTAATCAGCCTTAATGACAGTTAAAATTTGACTTATTTTTTCGATTAAATATAACAGTTAAAATTTTATTTTTCCAATCAAAAATTTTGTCACGATTTTATATTTGACAGTGGTTTTTTTAATTAACTATTATAACGATCTTCATATCATTTTAGCTTTTATTTTTGATTGAAATAAACTCGACCAAAAATTAACGATTATTTGTTGACTTTTTAAAAATTAACAGAAGAATAAAAATCATTAAAGATTACTTTTCAATAGCTTTAAAAAACTTTAAAATGCCTTCAACTTGCGGTTTATGTAAGACAGCATATGGACAGCAAGTACGTAAATATTATGTGCCGGTGGATCCAGTAAGCCGTCAGTGGTGGAAAAAAATATATGCGGATTGCAGTTCTCGACGTCTGCAAAATTATGTGGAAAACATTTCGTACCCAGCGATTTTTCGGATGTAGTTGCGATTTTTCGGATGTGTAGCGATTTTGCGAAGCGCAGACGGCTAAAGTGTGGTGCTGTTCCAACATTATTTTTACCACCAGTGACAAATAACGAAGAGTACACATCCAAGTAAGTAATAACAAAAGTTGCTAAGTTATTTTATTTAACCATTTCTTTACAGATCAAAATGCCTGCAATATGAAAATATAGGTGTAGAAGAGCCTTTGACAATGGACTTGCGGTACACAAACACAGTAAGTAATTAAAAAATTTACTAAAAAAACACTTTATCATTGAAAACATAATTTAGAAATATTGTTCTCAAACTAAAAACAATTAAATTAAACCGCTTTTTTTTCGATGGCTTTTTAAATGTTTTCGTGTTTTCGATGTCATATTCGTAATAAGTGACCCCTGGGACCCTTTAACTACAAATTTAAAATGCAGTCGATGAAGTTTGCGTTTTATTTCCGTTTAAAATATTGAAATATTTATAAAATAGAATCATGCAATTAGTTTTTATTTTAGCTAATGATTAATATTTGCATCCAAAAAGGAAGAAATGAGTTTATAGTTGAAAATTAAACATGCTTGTTTTAAAATTTGTTTGAAGGTAGCTTTATGTAATATTTTTTATTACTAATAAATTTTATTAAATTAAAATAAATTATTCAAGTACATATGTATAAATTTTTGTGTGACGTCATTTGCGTGTACGTTACGTTTTTATGAAGCGATGCGAGAAGAGTAGGACCATTTTGCTGCTCGAATAACATGATCTGTAATCTGAAAATAAAATATATATATTTGTAAAGTAAACATTTACGCCGAGGTAGTAACTTCCGTATTTGTAAATATTTTTGTTTTGTAAGAAAATAACGCATCTTTAAAGCTGATTGTTAAAAAAATGGCTGTTATACATAATTTATTTTCAGGCTCACTTTTAAGGGCGAATGCACTACCACGGCGAAAGTATTTACTTTACAAATATATTACATATATTGAAAATATATATATTTTATTTTCAGATTGCAGATCAATGTTATTCTGAAAGAAAATATTCTCGCATCGCTTCATGACGTCGCGTACACGCAAATGAGGAAAAAAAAAATTGTATGTACTTTAATAATTGTTGAATTAAATAAATAAACTTTATATCAATGTCTCTGACATTTTATTTATAGTATTCCTAAGTTTAAAATTGCTTATTTTACATAAAGGTACCCTTAATTTTAAATTATGTTTTTTATCAGTTTAGTAAATAGTAACTAAGAGCGGTTTATTAAACGCTTGACGAACTTTTCGTGGTGATTTCTTAAAGGAAGTTTCTGCATGAGCTGCTGGACTTAAAAAAATTCATACAAAATGTAATGCAAAGTAGCGGTTGTCAGCTTCTAACTTTTTCCACTCTATTACAACAACTTCAAGATGGGTTGGGGTGGAAATTGCCCTCATACAAAATTTCATTAACAAAATTGTTCTTTACAAAATTGCCCTTTTTTAAAATTGTCCTTTACAAAATTTCCCTTAACAAAATTCACCTTTACGAAATTGTACATGAAATAATTTCAAAAATAATATGTTGATACTGTGGAAAAGCGCGCGCTTTTCGTAAAAGGGGCAATTTCGTAAAGGGTAATTTTATAATGTAAAATTTAAAAAAAGGGACATTTTAAAAAGGCACAATTTTGGAAGTGGAAATTTTGTGAGGGTGAATGTTTTCAAGGGCAATTTTTGTAAGGGAAATTTCGACCCGCTCCCCTTCAAGATATTCATGATTGTTGTAATTCGCCAAATCGTCCAGAGGCTAAACTATAGAGTTCGCAAACTATCGATGACACTATCGATACCATCGATAATTTCACACTATTGTGACTATCGATAGTTTTGGACTGACTATTGATGGTTTTCGAAAGTATTTAAATATTCATTGACACCACTTTTTAGGTGTCATTGCCATTGCTGTCGAATTCGTTTGATTTTGACAATTTGATATATTTTTTCTGTTTTGTGGATTGAAAGCTCAGATGATGTTTCTTATAAATGTATGAGCATTGCGTTGATTTGGAAACTGGGTGATAGTTAGTTAGAGGTTGAAAAGATGGAGTAGTTTCGGTGAAGATTTGTTTTAAATTTGCACAGCTCAAAACTATCAGGAAACACGCTCGCAGGGAGACTATTCCCCAACTTTACCGTACGACTAAAGAACAAATTATCACTAAAACGTGAGGTTCTGTGTGGCATCAAGGCAATGGTAAAACAGTGGGCTTGGACAGCTGCTCGAGTGGACCTGCAAAACATACGGTGTGGTGGCGTTAGGCCATTACGAAACCAATATTACGTCGATTTCCAATAGAGTTGAGAGAGGATGAAATATTTGTATCCCCTATCAAATATATCGTACGACGTTGAATTTGTCCAGAAGCACGTTTCGATTTTAATTCCTCGACGAATTTTCTTTATATTTCTGTCTACTTTTCGTGAACGAAACTTCCTCAATTGGGTTCGTGCATGATAAATCCCGACGTTTCTGCATTGCGTCTTGCACGAATTTGGAACATTTATGTGAAATTTTCGTCAATGAAATGTATGGCCAAATCAGCATGTTTCGTCAAGGATCAAGAAAAATCGTACATGATTCATTTGAGATTTCTTCAAGACTGGAACTACTGGGTAGTTAATAAGATTCACACTGAAAAGGTCGTGACGCTTTCAAAAATTGTCTTATACAAATACAAAGGAACACAACACAACGTAGCACAGCACTACAGAGAAAAATTCTCAAAAATAATAAAAAAAATTTAACAGAAGTAAACAAAAACTAAATGTATTTAGATCTGAAGCTGTTGCAGCTGGAACATACACTGAGGAGCATAAGTGTATCACAAACCAACAACTATCATTTTAACAAACTATAATTTCTATAAATTTTACTCAAATGCAATCAAATTTTTTTTATTATGTTTGTACAAGTCTCTTCTGTATTTCAAACAGGTTTTTATTAAGATCTGATTACAACAACAAATACACGAAGGCATAATGCAAACTAAATCATAATGATACAGTTTTGCACTCACTATTTATTTTTATATTTTTAAAACAATAATATATATTTAGTAACTGGTCCAGTAACCCTTTGCCTTCTTAAGCTCCTGGATGCGATTAGGTAGACTTTGCGTGTACCTCTGCACAAATTCTGGAGGAATCGCCTCCCACACTTCCTTCGTCCGCTCCCACAACTCGTTCTCGCCTTTTGGAGGACTGGCATATTTTGCAAGCTGCGATTTGACGTGACTCCACAAATTCTCGATCGGATTCATATCCGGAGATTGTGGAGGCCACGTCATCACACCAAATTTTTGCTTTTTGAGCCAGTCTTTCACTCAAATTACTTTTTCAGCAGCAAGACCCATTTTTTCCACTACATCAGGAAGATTCTGTTGCAGGATGGACAAATATTGTTCCTTGCGCATAATTCCATCGATGCGCACCAAGGGTCCCACTCCATCTTTGGATATACAACCCCAAACCATGATACAGCCACCACCGTGTTTGACGGTTTGTTGTACCTGATTTGGTTGGATTGTATCAGGGTCCTTAGTCCAATACCATGCACGCCCATCGGTTTGAAATCGATTAATTTTAGTCTCATCAGACCAAATAACCTTTAAATTATTTAATATTTGTTAGTATAAACAGTAATACACACATATGTTTAATAACATACCGAATCCCAATCAGCGACAGTCCAGTGCTCGTGTGCTGCAACAAAATCCTTCCGTAACCGCACATGTCGTTTGGTCAGCATAGGTTTCTTTTTCTTTTCTGCTGCCTTAACACCTATTTTTTTCAAAGCTCGACGAGCTGTCCACTTACTGGCGTCAATTTGCAGTATATTTAAAGCTGCAGCAGGAGTAACGGCATCGGTGCTGGTAACCAAATTTGCTAGATGGCGTACATCTCGATCGCAAATTTTTTTCGGACGACCACCTTTGTTTGTGGGAACACTTACACCACTTTTTTTTTTAATCTTTGGACAAAAGTTTTGTCCAAATGGAATTTCTTCGCCACTTGCCTAATGCTTTCGCCATTGCGCAAACAAATTAATATTTCCTCTTTATTTTGGTTGTTCATGACTACTGAACCACTTATTATCACGTAAATTATCGTAATAATTTAAAAATTGCATTGCACTTTGTTCAATAACAAAAATATAACGGTAATAAAAACAATTGAGTAGTGAGTGCAAAACTGTATCATTTTGATTTATTTTGCATTATGCCTTCGTTTATTTGTTGTTGTGATCAGATCTTAATAAAACCTGTTTGAAAGAAAGAAGACACTTGTACAAATATAATAAAAAAAATTTGATTGCATTTGAGTAAAACTTATAGAAATTATAGGTTGTTAAAATGATAGTTGTTGGTTTGTGATACACTTATGCTCCTCAGTGTATATTGAAAATCATATTTTAAAGATAAAAATCAACAATTTGTAGGCAGAGAATGCAAAGCTTAAGGCTAAATTGAAGGAAATGGAGTCGCTACATTCTAACATGAAAGCTATTTTTACTTCTGGACAAATTAAGAGGTTGGTCAACTCCAGCATCCATACTAATTGGTGTTGGGATGATATATCGTCAGCTATAACGCTTCATTAAACTTCGGCATTAAACTCGTAGGTCCAGTTCTCGGTCATTTGTGATCAAACATTTAATAACACGCACAACACAATTGATCAATAGAAGCTAGGTCAAAGTCCTTCCAAGGGCTGAAATGGCCAGTTTATTATATTATATTATATTATTATAACGCTTCATGCAGCTGGTCCAAGGGCATACAGACATTTACGCAAGAAAGAGCTCCCAGCCTGTATTTTATAGCTTCGACCAGAAAATGACAAAAATAATCATATTTCAAATTTTGACAAAGCTATATTAATTTGGTTACACAGTTGTTCGTATGGTCTCAGACATGGGCTCAACTAATCAGGCGTTGTGGAGGGAGCTTAATGTCTCGATTGAGATTCTTAATGATTTAATGCTCGGAATAACGACGACATCAATATTACAAAACTTGTAAAATTTTTTAACATGCACTTATTCACATTGACGACTGTTGTCTCTTTCTTTATATCGAGTCGTAATATTGTTGTAGTTGCCATTTGGTTTAACAACCTAACGGGCCGGCATGTCAGCAGCTTCCTACAGGAGCAAAACGTCAGCACTTATTTTTGATGTTGTGCAACTGAATAGTACATTGAGAGCGCTCAGTAACGGACACAGGAAAAAACGAACAAAAAAAAAAAACGAATGAAAAAAACCGAACAAAGAAAAAAAACGCGGTATGCAAATAATCAGTTGTTTGATACAAGTGCGCCTGTGAGGTATCGGAAATTTTAATTGAAACCAGTCAATTGTTTCAGTCAAAATGTCGATTTTTCGCTAATGCTTGAAAAATAAAAACGAACTGCTGAACCAAAGCTTTCCACTGGAGGCCTTTTGAAGCAGTATCAACGGTAAATTCTAACCCTTAGTCGATGAAATAACAAATTTTTTCTCTCTCTCTCCCCTTCTCTGGAAGTCTCCTTTGAGGTAGGCAAAATCAAAAAGAATGCGACGAACTGCTGACCCAAAGCCTTGCACGGGAGGCCTTTTAAAGCAATTCATAGTCAGCTAAATTGAAGTGCTCTTTTTCAATGACATGCAATGTTAAAATTACAATGGTGTGTCATACGTTGGGTCAGCGCTTTCAGCTGACTTGCAAGCACTCAAAAAGGCCTTTCGGAGTGCTTTTTTCCCCGATGGGAACTTCGAAATATCATTGTGTGATTACTTTCGGTAGATCGCACCTGGTTTCAACACCCATCCAGTGCTAATGAGAAAGTGTGTGTCTTTGCTGATGCTCCACATCCATTGAAGCTCGTGCGAAATCATTTCATCGACAGCGGATACATCTATGAAGGAAAAGTCATAACTATTCAGACAGTGAAGCAGCTGATGAACATAACTTCTACATCAGATGCATCCATCTCATGTAAATTGTCTGATGAGCATTTGTTTGTCAACAATGAAGGCAGACAAAAAGTAAAGGGTGTTTTTTATAGAGTGATACAAGTTTAAATCATAATAAAACATAGTAATATATTTTGTATATCAATGAAACGGGCTTTATTAAATAGAAAATTTTATGACATTAATGTTTAAATATGATTTCGGCCATGTGGCCGCTACGGCTGGCGCGTACAAAGCGCAATCTGAAACACCAATTTTCACAAACTTTTCGCAGCATTTGCGGCCGTATCTCGCCGATAACTCTTCGATGTTGATTTCCAGGTGTTCAGTTGTTTGTGGTTTATCGACGTAGACAAGTGACTTAACATAATCCCAAAGAAAATAATCCAATGGGGTTAAATCACACGATCTTTGGGGCAATTAATTGGGACATTTTGTTAAATTATTTTTTCTTCAAAAGTTTCCTTGAGTAAATCAATTGTAGCGCCCGCTGTGTGGCATGTGGCTCTGTCCTGTTGGAACCACATATCAGCAAGATTAATGCCAGCTAATTGAGGTACGAAAAATAATTCGTATCATGTTCTTATACCGTTCACCATTGACAGTAACATTCTGACCATCATCGTTTTTGAAGACATATGGGCCAATGACTCCGCCAGCCCATAAAGCGCACCAAACAGTAATTTTCTGTGGATGTAATGGTGTTTCGACAAAAGTTTGTGGAGTCTCCTCACTCCAAATACGACAATTCTGTTTATTTACGTATCCATTCAACCAAAAATGGGCTTCATCGGAAAATAAAATTTTCCATGAAAATTCAAAATCAATATCAATTTGTGCTTTAGCCCATTCGCCGAATTGGCGGCGCATACGATGGTCGTTTGGCTTTAATTCCTGCACAAGTTGAATCTTGAAAGGTTTTAAGCCAAGATCTTTTCGTAAAGTCTTCCATAAAGTGGAAGGACACAATCCCAGTTGCTGAGAACAGCGACGAAATGATCGATTAGGATCATCTTCAATGCTTTCCTGCACAGCGGCTACAGATTCTTCAGTGCGCACTGTTCGGCGTCTCACGGGATACACATTATCAGTAACAGTAAATGTGGTCCGAAAACGATCTATTCTTCTTCGAATTAGCAGATCTGAAGGACGATTCTGTACGCCATAAAATGGGCGAAGTGCACGATAAGTTTGACGAACAGAACCATTATTTTGATTAAAAATTTTCACAATTTGCACTCGTTGCTCTGGTGTAAGTCGATCCATAATGAAATGCCAAAGCAAACTAAACAAAAAACAACTATCAGCTGTTATATGGGTGGTCAAATAAAGCAGTGATGCCAACTCAAAGTTGTATTGCTCTATAAAAAACACCCTTTATAATCCCTGCGAGTGCGGGGATTTCATCCAACTCGTCAATGACTGGTTCGATGTTTTTAATTTAAAATTGTCAACGTCAAATAACATTTACACGAAAAAACCATTCGGCCTTGCATTTTCGCAGCTAAAATTTGTAGTAAGCCGTATGACCAATGTAATGTCGCAAAACATCATACCAAATAGGACACCGTTGGCGCCATTTCTACAGAACTACAGTTAAAGTCAATAACCAATATCAATATCAATAATCATCATGCAGTTAAAAGACAACACGTCCATGAAAATTATGTCATAACAGTTAGTGGAGTAGGCCCACCGGGGAAACCACATTAAAAAACTCGCCAAAATACACTACCTCACAGGTGGTGTGGAAATGTGTGTATATTATGTAGAATGTGACTCCTTCAACTTTTAGAATTGCGATATCTCAGGAATGGTAATTCTTAGAAAAAAACGTATCAGGACCATTTATGTAGATAATTTTAAAATCTATAATTTTTGTTAAGGCTACTTTTTTGATAAAACTTACCGTTTTCGAAAAAATCCAACAAAAATCAAATTTTGACTTTGACCCCGAATAACTTTTTTAGCACACTATAACTCACCCGAATAATTTTTTTTAGGGATCGATGGGACTTTTAAAACTTTATTTCTAAGGTCTCCACCAAAAGTTAGCGCTGTCGGAATTTTCGTAATGTTAAATGTCTATTTGGTTGCTGATGGAGACCTGTCAAATAAGAGTAAAACATCTAATCACAGCTGAAATACGTAACAATTAAAAGATGGTCTTTTATTTAGAGCGTATTACAAACAGAGTCGAGGGAGGGGGTTTCAAGACCATGCACAATTGGCTAGAAATCCAGTGTCGCCGCAATATTTATTTGCAGGTGAGCTAGCTTTGTCTAAGCTTGCTTCAAGAAGTTCAGCCGCGTTAAAACATATTTTCACAAAGTAATGGGCGTACCCCACCTCCCCTTTTTCTTTTGGGTACCCATATACAAGTTTTGTTTTCTAAACTTGGAATGGTTCTCTTACAATATCGTCATCATAATGCTCGCTCCAAAGACTTCAATTCAAATTAATTTATCTATACAATTTAATTTATCTATAACAAAAAATAAATTACATAATCCAATATAGATTAACAGTTTTTTTCTTAATTTTTAATATTCCTATTTGAAATTGAAACAAACGCTAGACTTCGACTTTCAAAATCAATCTAAAAAGTAGGAGAATGAAATAAATATCTGCTAGCGGATATAAATATATCCGCTTCTAATTCCACTGAATAATCAAATAACGATTTTGAGCTATTATCAGATTTATAACTACCACTGTCAGAATCATAATTACTTTCAGCTGCTTTTTGAGAAGAAGAAGGCAATACAAGTTCAGGTGCCATTTCTGGAATTTTGAAAAGCTCAATTATTTCTCGCGGCAACGGAAGTATTCTTGCTATGAATAGATAACAACTATACATCGCTCTATCGTACACATCAAGTATAGAATGTATTCTGGTATCTTTTCTAGCATGTCCAGTTCTACCTTTTTTATAAAATTTATTTCGCGCCTCGAAACCATTTTCTCCTAGACAGCCAAGGGGAAGAATTGAAGCTTCCACAGTTAAAGAAGAATTTGTACTGTGCCATTCATAGTTATGAAAAAAATATTCGAGCAGTCTCAATGCAATGTGCATGCAATCTTCCAGCATTAATCTCAAACTCGGTCGAAAGTGCTATTAAAATTGTATACAAAAGCTTTAAAAAACATTTAAAGCAGTAGCTAGCTGTTTTTAGATCAAGCATTCAACTCTTTCGGTCTGTTCTAGTTGCTTCTTATTTTTTTGATATGCATTGGAGTTCGACTAGTCTGCCGAAGTGCACCGTAGAATTGAAATGCATTTTGTTCGCCTGACAGAGCCTTCTGCAACTATGCAGAGTTGTTGATGTTGCCTTCTTCAAACTTACTTGATCTAAAAAGCTCACAATTAAATTCATGTATATTAATTATTATTAAATAAACTCAAAACGCAGCCAGTAGCATCCTCTTTGTTGAGAAGAAATGCTTTTGCGGTCAGCTGATCACACACAACGAAATTTACGAAGAATACAATAGGGTTTCGTCGTTGTATTTTTGCTATAGGGTTGTATTTTGAACAATGAGCATTTTGTTTTTGTAGTTTTACAAAATTTACTACAAACATCAAAAATACAAAATACAAGGGCAAATACCATATCATGAATACCCCTAAAGAGTTGCTCAGTCTTAAGGATTTGTACTTTAGCAATGGTCCTTAGAAGGCTTTCAGGCATGGCTTGTAAAACAAAACACTTTGATCAAAAGTGTGACATATTTTATCTTGTATAGTTATTATGGTAATAGCAACAAAATCGTAACAGCTAGTCAATGATTCATTTTAATAAAGGGGGAGTGTTGATTTTTTATGAACATATAAAAGGGATCAGATTTTGATGCAAAACGTATACAAAATTAGTGTCAAAAATCGAAAATACACAAATTGTATGCAAAATTTTAACACATTAAGATCAAATATGTGTATTTAATCAACATTTTTAGAAAAAACAATTAATGCTGATATTCCATCTTTACATAGGATTCGATGTAAAAATTGATTTTGCATTAAAATTTGATACCTACATATAAATACATACAGCAGCAGTTTATTTTTAGGATATAAAATTAATTGTTTTCTTGAAGTATAACCCTGCAAACATTTGGAAGACGATTGAAAGATAAGTTAATTTGGCGAAGCACTTGCGATTTGCCTAAAGGTTCTTTGGGAGATGGATCGCTTTTTGATCGCCCAAGCGATGATTGCGCGATTCAAGAAGCATCTTCAAAATCGTTCTTAGCTCACTCCGGCGATCGTTGGACGATGGACCGCTTTTCGATCGCCCAAGCGATGAGTGCGAGATTCAAGAAACATCTTTAAAATCTTTCTTCGCTCACTCCGGCGATCGTTGGAAGATGAATCGCTTTTCAATCGCCAAAGCGATGAGTGCGTGATTCAAGAAACATCTTCAAAATCTTTCTTCGCTCATTCCGGCGATCGTTGGAAGTTTTCTTTTTTAACAATTTTTAAAATCGAACTTTGAAATAACACACGACAGTACACACGAATTACACGTGACAGTACTGTTAAGACAGTTGCAACACATTCACAAATTTTTAACCACATACACTCATTTTTGCTGTCTGCGCTAGGATAGTAGAATGATATTAAGCATATCAAATGACAGAAGACGAGACAAATTAATGAAATTAATTAGAAATTGGCAATACTTTGGCGTGCTCGTAGTTTTAACAAAACTGTTCTTCATAAAATAGAAATTTTGCCTCTACTGTCTTACCAATTGTCTGGACTCTTATTCACAGGTACACAAATTTTGGCAACTAATACGTATTTTTTACTGTCTTAACAGTACTGTCTCGTGTAACCGCCGTGTAAAAATAATCATCGAAAAGCTTTAAAAAATTATTATTTGAATTGAATTGCTATATGGAAGCTGAAAATATTCATATCAGCACGATTTTCGGTGGTCGATCGAGTAAAAACAACTACATACGTAGGTATGTTTATGAAGAGTTCAATGAACTTTTCAAAGCACCAATGATCAAAATACATAAGTTTTTGTTTGTTCAAATTTCAGTTGGCGGCACTTTTGAATATAATTAAAAGGAATATGTATGTACTAGGGAAGTCCCGGGAAGTCCGGGATACCGGATTTCAGGATCTTAGACCATTTAAACCCCTTTTATAAAATTTATACCCCAATAAATAAATAAATATTCATGTAAACGCAACCATTCCAATTTATAAGGATTTGCACCATCGGGAAGTCAGCTATGTATTTCAAAATTGTCAGATATTCTGACTAAGGACATAATTTTGTTTCGTGGTGAAGGCTATCGTGATCGAAACTTAGAAATTGCTTACGATTATCGTTAAACTATTTCTCTTACTAGCAAAGAATCAGAACGATGCTTCTCATCAGTACGTTATATTTGTAATAATATCCGAACAAAACTCTCTAATGAAAAATAAGATGCTTTGATCAGCTTAATGTTTTATTTTAAAAATAATTAAAACAAAATATAATTTAGAAAAGCATATTCCAACCTTAATTTGCCTTAAACACAAAAAACCATGAAAAAAATATTTAACATTTTTAAAATAATACATTAAACTCTTCTGTATTTTATTTTTTATGCTTTTTGTTCTTTAAATTAATACAACTTGCTAGTCATTAATATTATTTAAGTTTTTTTGTGTTTATTAACAATATATTATTCACAATTGTGTGATATCGTGGTATTGTGGTTTTTTTGTCATCGTTGAAAAACGCAATTATGAGCACCCTTTAAATAGAATTTGTGGTTGGGAACCTCCCGCTTTTGTTACTATGCAAATAAATTAACTATCCAATTTGATGTATTTTATTAATATGGCATCAAAAAGTTGAACTTGCATATTGAGCTTCTTATATTTTTGCAATTAGAAAATAACTGGCAACCGATCAGTTGTTTATAGAACTTAAAAAACCACGTTCGTAAAAGATATCATTGGGCTACTTAAAATTACTCGCTACTCGATGAAAACTCTATGAAGAAATTCACATATATTATGAAAATTTTCTTAAGCGCTATGAAAAAAGGCTAAAGAATATCAATGAAAAATGTTTATGAATATATGTGTATCTTTTTGGTTCAGTATATGGGCATTTCCTCAGAAAAGTCTACCGTGACCAAAAAATTAAAACTTATTAAAAACTTATTTTTGATTACAATATCTAAGAGAAACATTTTAATATTATTAATTAAACTTTTTTGTTTTAGTAAAAATAGAAGACATTGGCTTTAGATAATGAAAAAATGGTCGAGGCTGGGAAAGGACAATACATTAAATTTGTTTTTTAATTGCTTAATACATAATTACTTAACTACTTTATTACTTAATTACCCAATTGAACTACAATGGAAATTTAAGTAACGTAACGCCAGATCAAAAAGCCTAATAAAAAAGAAACCAGAGAAGATTTTTAAATTTGATCACTTTGAAAATAAACTTATGTTATTTTAAGCCCTTTTAAAAAAAGTTGTATACAAACAGTCTTGCCCAATTCAAAGTTTTGGAAATTTTGTAATCCAAGTCAAAAAGCACTTCCGTTTTTTGTAACGTAACGCCAGCACATATTTTTGCTTATATCTTAAAATCCTTAAGGTCGATTGCTGTCATTGTTTTTACTTAATATAGTACTACTTAATTACTACGCAAATATAAAAAAGCCGTTTTAAAAAATAGACATTTTCATTGTTTTTTTAAATACTTCTTCGCACAAATTGTCCGTAACGCCAGTTTGGAAATGCCCATATGGAAAAATGTATTGCTTACCGTGTCTCGCACCACTCTCAGCCTTCGTTCGTTTTGCATAAACATGCAGTAAGACTCCTTTTGCCAATTCGTGTGCGACTCTTCCTGCGAATCGCTAAGGACTTCTCTTAGCGATTTGTTTAAGACTTTTCCCAGCGAATCGCTTACGACCCCTTTAGGCAAGTCGTTCGCGAATCTTTCCGGCGAATCGCTTAAGACTCCTTTCGGCGGCTCGTTAATGACTCTTCCCAGAGAATCGCTTACGAACCCTTTGGGCGATTCGTTCACGAATCTTCCCGGTAAATCGCTTTTATGGCCTCTTACAGTCGGCGATACCCGAATAACACCCAAATGAGCTTGCCGGCGATTATCTCAGCTTTCAAGCGATTCGCTGGCGGCTCTGAGCGATTGAAATCGTTTGCAGGGAATTATAAACAATTTAATGATAATGCAAAATAGTTATATGAATAATGTTATGATATTGATATTCATTCCCTGCAAACATTTGGAAGACGATTGGAAGAGAAGTTGATGTGGTGAAAGCACTTGCGATTCACCCAAGGGTTCTTTGGAAGATGGTCGCTTTTCACTCGCCCAAGCGATGAGGGCACGATTAAAAAAATTTCAGAATCTTCCTTCGCTCATTCCGGCGATCGTTGGAAGATGAATCGAGCATTCATCGCTTGGATAATTGAAAAGCGATTCATCTTATGAAAAATCTTCAATATCTTCCTTCGCTCAACTTAAGAAAATTCTTCAAAATCTTCCTTCGCTCATTCCGGCGATCATTGGAAGATGGCTTTTCGATCTTCCAAGCGATGAATGCACGACTCAAGAAAAATCTTTAAAATCTTCCTTCGCTCATTCCGGCGATCGTTGGAAGATGGCTTATTTTAAAATTTTAAACATCGATTGTTGGAATATAAAGTAGGCTATTCTATATACTTCTCCACTAAAAATAATTCGGGTTTTTACCCGATTTGACAAAGAATGTCTCCTATAAAACAACTTGTAACGTTCAACAAAGACGCTTCGCAACAAATCGCTTAGGAACTCTAAAAGCGATACGTGTGCCACTTTTGTCGGCGAATCGCTTAAGACTCCTGTTGCCGATTCGTTCCGCGAATTGCTAAAGACTTTTCTTGGTGATTCATTAGAGACTCTTCGCAGCAACTCGCTTAGGAGCTCTTTAGGCGATTCGTTCGCGAATTATCCAGGCAAATCGCTTAAGACCCCTCTCGGCGATTCGTTAGCGGCTCTTCCCAGCTAATCGCTTACGAACCCTTTGTGGCGATTTGTTCGGAAATCTTCCTGGTGAATCGCTTTTATGGCCTCAGCTGCTTACAGCCGGCGATTGTCTTATCTTCCAAGCGATTCGCTTGCAGCTCTCAGGCGATTGAAAATGTTTGCAGGGTTACTAAATATGATATGAAGACGTTAAAATATTTTGTTTTTGATAGTAATAATTATATATTTTGGTAATGAAACTATTTAACTAAGGAAATATTTTAAATTATTTGATTAGTATACTGAAGCCTTTATAACACTTAATTTGTTTTGTCCAACTTTAAAATCTGAAAATTGCAGAATTAAAAATAAAATTAATTTATTAATAATGTATGTAAGTAATTTATAAAGCATTTACTTACTAAATACGATTAATGATTTTAAACGTTATAGTTCGTACATTGCGATAATAGAATGTATTTACAAAGTATTTAAGGATTCTAAAGAGTATTTCTCAGTCAAATTTGCTGGTAGCCTCATTGATGAAACATAGCAAACGCTTGCACCACAAACGAGTGCTTCGAAACGCATTTCAAGCACACTCGTGGAGAGGTTTAGTAGCTACATTAAAAAATTAAGTTAAATTGTTGCTTTACAACGAAAAGAAACTATAGATTTAAACAACAATAGATTTTTTTAGAATAAAAAGATAGGAGAGAACAAAAACAAAATTGAACGAAAATCCCCCCTACATAAAAACACAATAAAAACGATAGAGAATACATCATTTACAATACGTCTTCGTGCAAGTGATTTCGTGAAGTTTGTAAAAAAATCCTTTTAGAGTCAGACGCTTGGCAAGACTGTTATTTCTTATATCTACTCAACTTTAGAGTTTACTTACATTTCTCTCAAATATTTGCTTAGTCCACGACGAAAAACTTTCGATGTCAAAAAATGACTCATCATACGTATAATGGTTGCTCCTTTTGCATACGAGATTCGATCGAATATTTCCGATATTTCGTCGGGATTAAAAACCTCAACTGAGATTTTATGTGATGTGGAAAGGGCATCAAGTTGAAAGACATTTTGTAGCTCATTGACAACAAATTGATCCATAGTTTTCCAGCTGGGCTCTATGGCGTCCACTGTTAGATATTCCATATAACTGGCAAATCCCTCGTTTAACCAAATATCAGACCACCAGCTAGGTGTTACTAAGTTACCAAACCATTGATGAGCCAACTCATGACCCACAACCGATGCAACCCGTTGTTTATTTGTGGTTGCTGAAACAACTTCATCGAATAGCATTGATGTTTCTCTGAAATATAATAAAGAATTACTTAAAAGCGCTCATATACCAACATTGCCATATTCATCCAACTGACCTGTATGTTATTAAGCCCCAGTTTTCCATAGCACCTGCTTGAAAATCTGGCAAAGCAATCATATCTATTTTAGGCAATGGAAATGCTAAATCGAAAAACTCCTCCAAGAATTTCAAAACTCTTGGTCCAACACTCAAAGCATACTCCGCCGATTGTATAGCATTCGTGCGTGCCCAAACTGAAAAGTTGCCCTCACTCAAATGACTGAAATCGGAAATAACATATGCGACGAGATATGTAGACATCGGTAGTGACTCTGCAAAATGATCCCACACGTAGTTCGGTAGATTATCGCTTAAAGGTAGATTGTGTGGATAGTTATCGTTGTGGTCAATGCTCATTATGTGAAATTCGCAGACTTACGCTTTTCTTGTGGAAATAATAGGCATGTTTGACACTGTCGTCATGTTGGCGGGTCTGGCAATGCTCAAAGTGAAATTTGCCTTGAGCGAAGGTTCATCAAAGCATGGAAACGCTCTTCTGGCATCAGTTGCTTGAAATTGCGTTGAGGCCAACCACCTTTGGATGAAAAAATTATAAAAAATGTACATACACCATCAAAAGGAAATATAAACCAACACCTGAGAAGTTCTCAAACTTGAGAGAAATCATATCGTTTGGGGTTTTCTTCAAAAAATTCACTCTCTTATAACTTTTTTTCTACTGTCTTAAGAATGCAAAATTTTGAGTCAGGTAGATTAAAATAGTACAAATGTTGTCAATATAGTCAAGTATATTTGAAAACTAGTAAGGAATTGTCTTAGACTGGGCCAAAGTTAAAATACCCCCACGGACGACGATTTTTCAAAATTTCATACCTAAAGTTTATATTAATAGTTAAAGGTTTTGTGTAAAATTTGAAGCCATTAGATGAATTTTTGTGGAATTGAAAGAGATTTTAGCATTTTGGTGAACTCACTTTGTATGGGAGCTAGACGTGGTTTTCAATCCATTTTTACGTATTTCATACTCAAAGTGTATAATAAATATTAAAGAATGCTGTGTAATTTGAAGTCATTATATTAATTTTTGTAGATTTTAAAGAGATTTTACCGTTTTGGTTAAGTCACTTTGTATCGGAGGTAGGCGTGGTTTTCATCCGATTTGGCTCATTTTTGAACTTGACATGGCTAAATTGACTCAGGAGGTGATGCTGATCAAGAAAATATATACTTTTCTATACCGGCCACGCCTCCTTATCGGCGTTACAAACGAAGTGACAAAGTTAATATACCCCTGTTACGTTTTTTAAACTTGGGGGTTGAAATTTTTTTTTTTGGGCAAGTTGGTACAAGTACATTTTTTTTATTACTTATTTAAAAAACACTTCTGCTTACATCAATTATTAATTTTAGCCTATATTTTGTTATATAATGAATTTTTTTCTATCAGAATGTAGTATTTTTTTGGAAAACTACTTACTTTTTTGATTACACTTTATCTGTCTGCAATAATGATCATCAAGTGAACTGCGCGACAAACGGTATTTGTAATTGAATCTATTGTATTGATTGAGTTGTACAGAAAATTTAAAGCAGCTATGCAAAACTTGCAATAATTGAAAAAATATAAGCTCTGAAAAACCAAATGCAATCCTATTTAAGGAATTATGTATAACATACTAAAAAAAAATCTGCAAAATGTCTATTTCCTCATGCCACTTAATGATCATTAAAACCCTTACAATCAAGAAATTAATCTTAATTTTGAGCTCGGGACTTCCTCTTTTTAATGGTTTATATAAGTCCTTATGTTTAATTATCTGATTGCCCAAAACGATTAACCTTCCGTTTGGCACATGGGTCTGGTCATAACTTTTTCGATTTTAATTTAATTTAAGTATATCTTTAATTAAGCTAGAGACTTGAAATTTCATGTAGCTCCCAAAATTTCATTGGCTGTAGTTCTATCTAAAAATAGGTACGTATAAAAAAACGATTTTATGGTGTACACATCGTATTCATACCACATGGGTCTGGGTAGACCCACATATATTTTGTGTGAAAAATAATGCGATTTGAATAAATTGCTTTGCTTTTGATCTTTCTTTTGGAAATTTTCCATTCCAACTGCCATTCCATTTATTCTCTTTGAACTTGTATATTTATGTGTATTCTTACTATAAGATCTGTTTCCGTACTCATTTCGTACTCTACAGATTTTTCAAGCTCGAGAGACAAGAAGAGCAAATTCTATTACAGTTACTAGAAAAAGCTTTTTTTCTATTCGCTAAGAAGCTAGTTGACAAGTAAGCGTTGAACGGAAAACTTACGCTGATCTGATGTTAGACGAAATTTCCTATGCATACTATGAAACACATTGGCTCTCCCACACATCGAACAGCGAATGTACAACCAGTGTTGCCGCGACGATTCTGAAAAAAGTATCCATGAAACGGTCAAAAAAGTATACAAAAGTATCAACTTTTGATAAAAAAAGTATCCATGTATCAAAATCAGAAAACCAATAATAATATATTAATTTTTTAACCACAAAAATACAATTTTAATATTTTTAAATAATATTTTAAGCAACTTTCTAAGCTTCCATAACAATTGTAATAATTTAATTTTAAGACTTACAAATATTTTTATTAAAATATAATAAAAAGAAACAAAAAATGTATAATAATATAAAAAAATCACATAAACCTTAGTACTTCTGTCTTTTATTTGAGTTGCTATTGCATTAATTACATTAATTTTATTAGTATAATATTTGTATAAAAGCAATAAACAAAACAAAATGTAATTGCATAAAACAGGGGAAAAATATTGAACTTATTCAATGTAGTGAAAAGTAAATTTTATGGGTTGCTGTTGCCTTTTAATTATATTAAGCTATTATTGCACGTTGAAAAAAAAGTTGGTTTAAAATATTTATCTCAAAGACATGAAATTTTCTTTACGTAAATAATACAAAAAACAATATTCCAAAAAGGTTTTTTAATGCATCTTCTTCTCGCTAGGTGGCGTAAAAAAGTAGTCGTTTTTAGACAGGGTCAAAATATTTTGGTCCCAATTTATTGGAAACAAAAAAAAATCAGAGAGCATATTAACAAGGGTACTTGTCGCTACAACCTATACTAGAATTATTAAGTTTCGTTACAATTTGCAATCTCTACGGGAATCTTAAGAATTAAATGTTACAGATTTTTTTTAAAAGTCGCGCTAGTTTTTAACTTTTGGGCAAAACTCTCAATAAAAGTCTTAAATTACATTTTTTAATTTTTTTTTCAACGTGCAATGTCAATTTAAATTTAGATGTTCAAATATTTATTTGTAAGCATTTTGGAAAAGAAAATATTTTCTACCATTTCCAAAGAAAATCTATTAGTTTTATCGTTTTTAGCTAGATTTAAATCAGAAAAAAACGTTCATCAACAGCTGAGCTATCTTAATCTATCCATCCTATCTTAACGTTTTTGTCGAATTGAAGGGACTGCTTACTTTTTATATTTAGAAAATCAAAACATGAATTAATATTGAAAAAATGAAAAAATACAAATCAAAAAAAAATTTAGCAATAAATTGAATTTTATGAGTAGTTTTATATTATGGTTGCTTTTTAGTTGTGATAAAACCGTTACTTTCTCAAAAATTTCCATTACTAAGATACCAAAAATATATTTTATATTTAAAGTCTAAAGTTTTATCTTTCATTTAGTATACTTAAATCAATATTAGTTTTTGGAATTAACGGAAAGTTTAATATGCAAAGATAAACTATTTGATTTAATAAAATAAAAGTTGTTGACCAAAACTGATCAGCAAAAAGTTTAAAATTTTTTCACTGGCTGGAAATATTAATTCATATAAATATTACAGCTTCAATGTTGCCTTAAGCAAAATTGTATAAAGTAATGGTGATATAAGAAAATATGGAGTAAGAAAGCAAAACACCTAAGATAAATTTGCTTGAAAGAAAAAGTTTAGTTCAAAGGCAAACCATTTCATCATTAAAAAACACCATAAAAAAATTAGATAACTCATAAATGGTATACACCAATGATAAATTTTCTAGCTTAAATAATTCGCATTCCATAATTCATGCTAATAACGGTAGTTTTTGAGAAAGTAACTGTTTTATGTATACAAAAATTGTACATTTACATACAAATAGCTACAAAATGTGAAATACTCAACGGATTTTATTGATTTAAAATTTTTGTAAAAGCTTATTTAATTATCTCTAAAAAGATTCCTCAACCAATATAGTAAGAAAAAAATATAGAAAGTTTCCTTAGAAGATCAATGAACACAAATATATTATTAAAAAAAATCGATAACTCTCACACAAATCGATAATTCGAGTTTTCCTTCTCTCCCATTTCAATGTACTGAAATTTAACTTTTTAATTTCATGTAATATTGACTAATTTAATTTAATATTTAATTTTTTCTACCTTAATCCACCTATACCCCTTTTTCAAGTTAGCTGAAAAGTGTTTTATAATTCGCAAGTTATTTATAATTCGTCAGTCGCAATCGCTTTCATTCTGGACGGGTTCTGTGTGTCTGGCGACCAGAGAGGATCGCCGGTCGTAACGACTTTTGATTCTGTTCGGGCTCGCAGGGTTGCGAGGGTTTATATAGCGTAGTTTTGTTAGCAGGCATGTTTTTGTTGCTGTGTAAGTGAAGCAGAAACAAAAAAAAAAACGTGAGAACATAGCAAAAACTATGAAATTGTCTTTGAACATACCCAATTGATTGCAAAATATGGCAGCACTTATTATACTCAGAGAGAAGATCGTCGATCGTTATAGCCGATACCAGTGTGACCAGAGTGGAATATTATATTCCACTTTGGCATATTTTAGCTTCGGGAAGCATATTTTCTTTATAAAAATATGCAGCATAAAAAGTGGAATATTTTTCGTATGATTATATTTTCCAAAATTCACAAAAATTGCAATCTAAAAATTTCTATTTGGTTACTAAATGGGGTTTTTTTGGCTATCGACATTTTTTTTGTTTATCTCTGAACCACCTTGTAAAACGCAATATAAGGAATTCATTTTGTGGTTAACTTCTACGTTGTCAATTTTATTGCAATTCATGTAATAACTTCACGCAGCTTAAAAAGTGAAGTAAATTTGCTTATATGTTTGCTTGGTTAGATTTTTTTATGGATTATGTTACAGCAGTAAGTAATTTACTTAAGAAAACATTAGGGGTATTCACGATGTGTTGTATTTTCCCTTGTATGAGATCAGCTGATTGTACAAGCATTTCTAGTCAGCATGGAGCTAGCTAAAGGCTACGCTGTGAGTTTATTTAATAAAAATTAATATAATTGATTTTAAAAATACAATATGTACTTTGCCGAAGGTTCGACCACAATAAGTTGTAAGTATTGTAAATTTTGCAAAAATTTATCACAAATGCACCACATCGTGAATACTACTATTATTGCTAACAATAGCTATTTCTTTTAACTATTTTAAAATGTGGATTCAAAACAATAAAGCAGAAAAAAAAGTTATTGATCAAAGTTCGGAATCTGAAGATTTATCAAAATGTGTGCTTTTCTCGCTTAGCTTACCATTTAGCAATGCTGAGGTTGAGAACATTTTTAGTTATATGAATCTTTCTTATTTAAACGAAAATTCGAAATAGAATGCAAGAAAAACTCTTAAATAATTTGTTGAATGTAAAAACATAGCTGCATGCTCAAAAAAATGTATTGTAATGCCAATCAAATACCAGATAGCTTAATAAAAAAATTTAGAAATGCGAATTTCTATGATAATAATACAAGCAACAATTTAAGAATTGACCTCGGAGATGTGCCTGAATTTTAGTTTTGTATATTGTATATCGTTACTTAAAATTCAAAAAACCATAACAATGTTAATAATTTTTTATAGAAAAAGAAAAAAAAAATAAGTGCAATAGTAATCAAATAAATAAATGTTTTTAAACTTTCTTCTGTGTTTTTTATATGCATATTTAGACTTATTTAGATATATATCTTTGAAATTGAAAGTGGAATATTTTGTGGAATATAAAAATTGAAAGTGGAATATTTAGCATATTTTTTTTTAACAAGAAGCATATTTTTTCAAAAATCTTCTGGTCACACTACAAACATGACAAACGTCATTTGTCAAAAAATAGAACGCATGTTTTCTTATGAAGATGTATATTTTGAAGACGGCACGACAAAGAGAGAACACGACCACAATTGTTGCTGCCGCAGACTTCAATCTATTTCTAATTTGATAGACGACAAGAGCGAACAAAGCAGAGTTTGTTTATGTTTTGTATGAAATACTGATTGTTGCTGTTGCGTTCATTATAATCAAGTCGTCGAGAATACTGCGACATTTCTCTCTGACTTCAAGTTTTCGTTTTGTCGGTGGACGACTGTTGCAGTCAATGTGTATCGGCTATTAGAGAAAAAAAAAGAATAGTTCTATTCAATTTTACTCATGGTAGAACTAGTGAAGGTATATGCATTTCAGACTGCTCTCTTTTTCTCATAGCCAGAATTGTCAAACTCAAGCATTTTGCTATTCTTGCCTATTTTTGCTTTCTTATCGCATTCTCATCGTTTTCAGATTTTGTATGGGCTGTCAACTTCGTGTTATGTGTCAACTTCGTGTCAACTCCGAAATGCATATACCTTCTCTAAGGGCCATTTTGTTCACAGAGAGATAAATTTATCCCCGAGTTAATTCCATGATTTTTCCAGTTTTTCATTTGTTCACAGTGAGTTAAGCATTTAACTCTTCAAGCTGGAGATAAAAATGGTGGCGAGATAGCTTAACCCCAGAAATATTTAACTCGTGAAAATTGGTGAGTTAAGATTTTTAATTCGCTCTCATCACTCTCATTTTAATATTTTTTATTTACTTGGTGTCAAAATATTGAAAATACAGATTTTTAAACATAGGGAAACAGTATTGGGGGTTACTGATTTCGAATCTGGTGTCAGAATTTTAAAATTTGGATTAATTTTTTATTTTTACGAGTTCGGGGCTGGCGCGAACTGAAGGGTAAAAATGGGTCGCTGAATCCGAATCCGTTGTCAGAATTTCAAAATTCGAAAATTTTTCTACACATAGGGCTGCCACCTAAAAATGTTTTATTTTAAGAATTTCAAACATGAGGGAACAGTATTGGGAGGTTACTGATTTCAAATCTGAACTCAAAATTTTTAAATTCAAGATGGTGGATAGGGTTGCCACCTTAATATTCTACATTTTTACGAATTCGGGGCTGCCAAAGAAAAAATGGTACGGGTTGCCACCTTAGTTTTTTGTATTTTTATGAATTCGGGGCTGGCAAAAAAAAAATGGTACACCAAAAATGGGTCGCTGAATATGAATCCATGGTCAGAATTTCAAAATTATAAAGTTTTGAAATAATAGGGTTGCTTTTACTTTTGAAAATACATATTATTAGGTGGCAGCCCCATTATTATAAAGTTTTATCATTTTTAAATTCTGACCACGGATTCGGACTCAGCGACCCAGTTTTGGCATACCATTTTTTTGCCAGCCCCGAATTCATAAAAATACAAAAAATTAAGGTGGCAACCCTATCCACCATTTTGAATTTTAAAATTCTGACTTCAGATTCGAAATCAGTGACTCCCCAATACTGTTAAATAATGTTTAAAATTCTTAAAATGACTTATTATTAGGTGGCAACCCTATTATTTCAAAACTTTATAATTTTGAAATTCTGACCATGGATTCATATTCAGCGACCCATTTTTGGTGTACCATTTTTTTTTGCCAGCCCCGAATTCATAAAAATACAAAAAATTAAGGTGGCAACCCTATCCACCATCTTGAATTTTAAATTTTTGACTTCAGATTCGAACTTAGCGACCCCAATACTCTTTCCTCATGTTTAAAATTCTTAAAATAAAACATTTTTAGGTGGCACCCCTACGTGTAGAAAAATTTTCGAGTTTTGAAATTCTGACAACAGATTCAAATTCAGCAACCCAATTTTACATAGTGTTTCTTCCAGAGTTGAATTCGCATAAATAAACAAGAAATTAGGTGGCAACTTTATCCGCCATCTTGAATTTTAAAATTCTGACACCAGATTCGGAAGAAGTAACCCCAATACTGTTTCTTCATGTTTAAAATTCTTAAAAAAATGTTTAGTTGGCAGCCCTGTGTAGAAAAATGTTAGAATTTTGAAATTCTGACATCAGATGCAAAATCAGCGATTCATTTTTACCTAGTGTTCACTCTAACCCTCAAATTCGCAAAAATAAACCAAAAATCCCCACACATTTTTTAATTAATGAGCAACACTCTAACATTCCAATGGAAATCGATATAAACTGAGAGCGAATTTATGCTCTAAGCATAAAGTTGGGATAAAATGTGAACAAAACCACTTTTTTATCTCCCGATTTATACGCTTGGTATAAAATTAACCTAGAGATAGTTATCCCCGAATTAAATCATATTTATGCCCTTTGTGAACAAAATGGCCCTAAATGTAAAGCTTTTGCTTCAAGTAAATTAGCGAAAAAATGTTGTTTTTTTAAGCCAACAAAAACTACAAAAAAATTGGATTTTAGTGAAAAAATATGTGTAAAAAATATAATTTTTTCGAAGTTATATATACAATGCTTTCTTAAATTTGTTTATCAGTTCTTTATCAATTTCAAGACTAAAACAGTTAAAAAATTTCATACGCAGATAATCTTTTATATGCAGAGTTCCTTCCATTATATCTAACTCTAATCTATTGCGAACTTTAGTTTTATTAATATCTATTTGACTTAAAGTTCGCTCAACGTTAGCTGAGGAATTCGGTAAGCTCAACAATTCAAAAATAAATTTTTCCATTATTGGAAATGCGGAAGAACCATCGCATCTTTTTATTTAGAAGTTGCCATCAATTTTATTATACTATTTTTTTTCTTTTCAAATATATATGTATATAAAAATATATGCAAAATCGGACGCCGGATCTACTTTTTCTGAAATCGTAACATTTTGAAGAATTTTGGTCAAATATCGGAACGTCGGATTCAAGTATTAAAATCGTAACATATCCGATATATCGGAGCATATGGCAACGCTGTCTGCAAGTACAGTTTGTCTCTCCCACTCAACATGCTGATTTCCTATTGGTTGATTGACGATCAAACAAAAGAGCGTAAGTATACGTGTGGGTTTAATTTGCTGATATCAGCCACTACTGGGCATCTATGACTCTAGTGAGAAGTCGCCGCGACTCTTGCTCAACGATTTCATTTTTGACGGCTTCGTTAACTTAAATAAATTTTATATCAAACCTTTTGTGAAATTTTTCGATGGAAAGACTGTTTAAGAAAAAATTAATGAAACTGCAAATTTCGAACAGTCACACAAAATAAAATTATTTCTTATACATATTTTGATAAAACTTTTTATCATTTCTGATGATTGTTTGAAATTGGTGCAGTTCCAAACGTTTTTCCCTAAAGAAATATTTAGTTCAAAGAATCCCACATAAGGCGGGAATTTTTAATTTATTTCTGATTTTAGTTTTATTAATACATATATATTTTTGAAAAAATACGTTCTACATTCGCTGTTGCTACAGGAATCGTTAAACGGCATAAACTAGTTTTCTAAGTAATAGAATAGCTGTGGGAAATGGAAATTCCCATTATATTTTTTAACTCAATGAGGGTTTTTTTAATTCTTGTGCGATTTTTTTCCCACAAATTATTTTTATTTCGTCATATATATATGAATACATTTTACGGTTTTAATGATTTTCGCACCTTTAGGTTTCAATATTTTAAAGATAAATTCGTGCAATCTGTTAATTCAGTAGTGGTTCTCACTACAATTGATTTTGACACTTAAGTGTCAACACTTTGGATAGCTGAGTCGATTTTTACTTGTCAATTTCTTTTTACATTTTTATTGCTTTTTTGTTAAAAATCGCGAAGAATTTATATTTATAAAAAACCAGAAATTGTATGTTTACTTCAATATAAAAATATGCAGAAAACGTTAAAAATGTTAACAAGTCAATGTATTACTACCTTTACGCTGCAGAAACATATATTGACTTGTAAACATTTTTAACGTTTTATGCATTTTCATTTTGAATTAAGTATAAATTTGTAGTTTTTTTATAAATATCCATATTTTACGATTTTACTAACAAAACGTAGTATACGTCTCTGCAGCGTTCCAAAAAACTCTTCCATTCGTCATTTTGTATTACGAGAAATTACAGAAGACACATAAATCAACAAGTTTCATAGAGTTTCGGAGATTTAACGAAATTCAACTCAACTCGCTTTTTCATGGCGAGTTAACCTCGGCTTAATTTGCCATGGAAACATGTTATTTTATTACTGCTTGATTTTCTGAATTCAATTGAATTGTTAATTTTTCTGGTTTGTGGGATTTGTGTGGGATTTTTATATTACTGTACGATTTTTAATGGCTGTAGGGTTTTTGCTGGAATTTTTTAGTAAAAATTTCCCATGTGGGAATTTTTTTTAATTGCTGTGGCAAAAAGATAGTTTTTGTGGGAGTAAAAACTGGCAACTATGTGCAGCTTCCATGTGATTATTCTTGAGCGCGTGTTTACGCTTCTGAGAATTATTAACTATGTAGCTTGTGCTTTTTTTATTTTTTTTTTACTTTTTTAAAAAGATCAAAGAACTAAGGCATGCGCCTTATACAAACAATGTTTAGTCTTTACCTTAAAGGAAAGGGATAGATTATTTAAAGGGAATTAATTGGAACCATACGTGAATTATTGATTAGGCGAAACAAACGCGAAAGACAAGATGAATTGCTTTTAACCGAGGCTGTTGTTATGCCTTAACCTCGTCAAGCATTTGCAGCCCTTAGTTGTCCTCTAATTCCACATTTTTCACAATTTATTTGTTGATTTTTACTTTTCCATAAAGGGATTTTACCCTCCCGTAATTTTATATCATACAAACGAAAACTAATTATAAAACACTGTTCAGCTAACTTGAAAAATTAGTATAGCTAGATTAAGGTAGAAAAAATGAAATATTAAATTGATTAAGTTAATTAAATTAATTAATTAAATATTACATGAAATTAAAAAATTCAATTTCAGTAGATTGAAATGGGAGAGAAGGAAAACTCGTTTTATCGATTTGTGTAAGAGTTTTCGATTTTTAAAATAATACATTTGTCTTCATTGATCTTTTAAGGAAACTTTCTATATTTTTTCTTGCTATATTGGTTGAAGAATCTTTTTAGAGTTAATTAAAGAAGCTTTGACAAAAATTTGAAATCAATAAAATCCGTTGAGTATTTCACATTTTGTAGCTATTTGTATATATATGTACAATTTTTGTGTACATAAAACAGTTACTTTCTCAAAAACTACCTTTATTAGTATGAATTATGGAATGCGAATTATTTAAGCTAGAAAATTTATCATTGGT
This sequence comes from Dichetophora obliterata, assembly GCA_963920525.1. NCBI lineage: Eukaryota > Metazoa > Arthropoda > Insecta > Diptera > Sciomyzidae > Dichetophora > Dichetophora obliterata. The sequence goes on from OY986435.1 coordinate 169,640,275, forward strand.
GTATACCATTTATGAGTTCTCTAATTTTTTATGGTGTTTTTTTAATGATGAAATGGTTTGCCTTTGAACTAAACGTTTTTCTTTCAAGCACATTATCTTAGGTGTTTTGTTTTCTTACTCCATATTTTGTTTTATCACCATTACTTTATACAACTTTGCTTAAGGCAACATTGAAGCTGTAATATTTATATGAATTAATATTTCCAGCCAGTGAAAAAAAATTTAAACTTTTTGCTGATCAGTTTTGGTCAACAACGTTTATTTTATTAAATCAAATAGTTTATCTTTGCAACAAACATATTAAACTTCCCGTCAATTCCAAAAACTAAAATTGATTTTAGTATATTAAATGAAAGATAAAACTTTAGACTTTAAATATAAAATATATTTTTGGTATCTTAATAATTTAAATTTTGAGAAAATAACTGTTTTATCACAACTAAAAAGCAACCATAATATAAAACTACTCATAAAATTCAATTTATTGCTAACATTTTTTCGATTTGTATTTTTTCGATTAGACTATTAAATTATCTTTCATATGACATGCTAATCTTCTATATCTATTAAAAATTGGTAAAGATATAGATATTTTATTGAACAGATCTTTTACCAAGGCAAACAATTTAAAAATCGATAACTCTATAACTAGTAAGGGTATCGATTTTTTGTTCGATCAAATTAATTTGTTTGTGGCTCTGAACAAAAAATCACGTTGAAATTGCGGCGCCCCATCTGTCGTAATCGTGCCATATGTTGAAGCCCCCCCAAACACACTTTTTACGTACGCACACAAGGCACACTCAAGGCGAGCATGCGCCAGCAACAACAAAGCTGTGTGGAGTTTTCAGTTTTATGTTTGAGCAAAAAAAGTAAAACTCGACAAATGATTTTTATTTTTGGGCAAAAAAATAAAACTCAAAAAATAATTCTTATATCTGAGCATAAAATAAAAATCGAGAAATAACTTTTATTTTTAAGCGAAAAAAATAAAAATTGAGGAATTCAAAAATAAGTCTTATTCTTGAGCAGAAAAATAAAAACAAAAAATAACTTTTATTTTTGATGAAAAAATAGAAATCAGTGAATAATAATTAAATTCAATTTGTATTGGTAAGACTCAATAAATAAAAATCTTTTCTTATTTCAATAGAGCATGCAGTAAGCGGCATATTGAAGTTATACAAAATGTGCTCCGACATTTTTCCCGAACATGTTGATTTTTTTGATTTAATTTTTGGAAAAATCGTTATTTTCTGTCCCTGGTAATAAGTTAATCATATGAAAACATTAAAAAAATTTATTTTATGTAACAATAACGTAGTGACCAATAAAAAACACATTAAACTGATTTTGCCATAAAACGTGATTTAAATCCATGGCAGAAATATACAGGTAGTGTTGACAACTGCTTATTTTCTCTTCAAAAGGAAAACATAGCCTGCCAATAACAGCTGTCGACAACTAAAATCATAAAAATCAAATAAGGATTCTTGTGCGTTTAAATCTAATATATAAAATTCTTCTGTCACGGGGTACGTAATCGAACTCCTTCGAAACGGCTCGACCGATTTTCATGAAATTTTGTATGTATATTTTGTAGGTATGAGAATAGGTCGTAAAGTATATTTCAACCTCCTACTAACAGTGGGCGTGGCACCTCCCATACAACCCAAATTTGCGATATCGAATATCTTTGGAGTTATAAGCCGCTTAGCCTCGGAATTCGGTATTCGACAATTTACACGTGCCGCTACGCAGATAAAATTTTGTGAGAGTTGGACAAGGGGGCGTGGCACCTCCCAAACAACCCAAATTTGCGATATCGAATAGCTTTGGAGTTATAGGCCGCACATCATTGGAATTCGAAATTCGACCACAATTTACACGTGGCGTTTTACTGATAAAATTTTATGGGAGTTGGACAAAGGGGCGTGGCACCTCTTATACAACCCAAATTTGCGATATCGAATAGCTTTTGAGTCAATCAAACAAAGCAAACAAAGCCTCGGAATTCAGCATTCGAACTCAATTTACACATGCAGTTTTACTGATAACTTTGTACGGCGTTGGACAAGGGGGCGTGTCACCTCCCATGCAACCAAAATTTGAGAAATTCTACAGCTTTTGAGTTATAGGTCGCACAGCCATGGAATTGAGTATTCGACCACAATTTACATATACAGTTTCACTGATAACATTTTATTCGCGTTTGGCAACGGGGCCGCGGCAGCAACGCGCCGGGTTTAAGCTATCTATATATATAAAATGGAATGTGTGTTTGTTTATTCGTTTGTTTGTACCTTATAGGAGACCAAACCTCTGGACCGATCTTCCTGAAAATTTCACAGCATTTAACTGGGACTCTGGCATGATTAATAGGGTACTTTTTCGACCACGCCCACTTTTACGCCCACTTTTTTAAAATTATGTAATGGCTCCCATATATTTTTTAACAGATTTACTTCAAATTGTATACACATTGTACTCCAGGCGAGGTAGAAATAAACATTTCTTACGCCACGCCCCCTTTTACGCCCCTTTTCACGCCAAATTTAAGTTTTAAACTTTTTGTTCTCTGTACAAATTTGTTCCTTTCAACGGATTATTTTTTATTTGGTAGTATATTGCTCTTAATACTGTTAACGTCGCCATATTACTATGAACCACGCCCACTTCACCGCCCCCTTTTTTAATTCAGATACTTACTTATACCACTAACAATGTTTGCTATACAAAATACTTTTTTTGTAATATGTATTTACCTAAAGTTTTATATAGTTTTTATCTACAGGTAAGGTAGCCATAGATTTTTTATTACCAAATCCCCCTTTTTCGCCCCATTTTACTTTAATTATAATAAATCTGCTTTCAATCTATATACATATATAAAAATGAATGTCTGTCTGTTTGTTTGTTTGTTTGTGCTTTATAGGAGGCCAAACCCTTGGACCGATCTTCCTGAAACTTTCACAGCATTTTACTATGAATCTGGAAAGAATAATAGGCTATATGAAGTTTTTATTTGACAAAGGGGCGTGGCACTGCCCATATAACCTAAAAATTTAAATCGCCATATTTTGGGCATTTTTTGACCTACGTTGATCCTATTTGGTACATATGGTATTGGCATAGTTAGGAATACGTACCAGGAGAAAAGTGGGTGGGACCACGCCCCTTTTAAGGAAAATTAAAAATCGCAATATAGTCTTAACTACTGGACCGATCATCATTAAATTTTCACAATAGGATATTCTTACGAAATAATAAATTCTTGACTATATAAAGTTGTGAGTGGACGAAGGGGCGTGGCCTCGCCCATATAACCCAAATTTTAAAATCGTCATATCTTGGGCATTTTTTGATTAACGGCGGCAGTATTTGCTATATATGGTATTAGCATGAATAGAAATACGTACCAAAAGAAAAGTGGGCGGAGCACGCCCCTTTGTTTGCGATATATTGGAGGCTGGACCTGATAACCGATCTTAAATTTTCACAGCGTTCAGCTTTGACTCAGGAATACTTATTACATGATAATATTTTTCGACCATGCACACTTCTGCACCTACTTTTTTACTACGTTTATTAACGGCTATACCACAAATCATGTCATTAAAATCATTAAAATACATATTAATTAAAATAGTGGGGTAGCTCAATTCTCTTTCTTCTACCACTGTTTTCAAAACAGCTGATTTTAAAATACGTGTTAATTAAAATAGAGAGTGGGGTAACCCCATTCTCATTCTCCCACAACAGACTGCGAAACAGCTGATTGTGTAATTGCTGCTTTTTGATTGGTCTAAAAATAAAAAGGGGGAGCATGAAGCAAATTACATGCGATTCAGCGCTTAATTCTAATTGGTTTACAACAAAAAAAGAGGCGAAGCATTGCAATAATTAAATTAAATAAATAAATTTTTGTAAATATATAAATACTTTTAATTTTATTTTAAACGAGGGGGTAGCGAAGCACACCGGGTTCAGCTAGTAAACAAATAAAAATTCATGAAAAATAAAAATCATGATTGTTGTAAAAAAATCGTGTGTGATTTGTGCGAAAAGCTTTTCAGTTCGTGATGTTAAATTCTATTCAGTGCCTCAAAAGGAAGCTCGTCGCCAGAGATGGATTGATGGCTGCGGCGTGATGATGACAGAAAAGTCGTGTTTGTTTGCTAAAAACATTTTACCGAGCAAGACTTTTGTCAAAATCTTCATAGGTCAATCCTCCTCCTTCAATCCTCCTTCAATCGACCATTCTGCTTGGTTGTTTTCACTTATTGACAATGGTCGATTGAAAGCGCTCTCTTTTTGAGTAAATTTTTTGACAGTTTACGTTTTCCATAAAAACTGTCAACACTACCTGGATAACTCTGCTATGATTTAAATCTTTTATATTTGTTCGAAATTCAGTAGTGACCCGCAGTCACAGCCTGACAGTTATAGGGTTAACATCACTGTCAACTGGACTGGCAAGCGCACTGAATCGTGAATACTCCTAATGCTTTCTGCGAGTAGATACGCTCATTAACAGGGCTAGGATTTCGATGAGATGTCATCTTTTTTCTGTTGCTTCCTAGACATTTCCTGAAAACAAATCTGTGGTCACAAGGAATAACGACTAAACTCAAAGTATCGTAAAAAACGATATTTTAGTTGCACGAACTACGACCCATTTTTTTGAAATATATGAACCGTTACAATCAAAATATATGCAGACATAAGTAATGATCAATTCTGGGCAAAAAATGGATATCTGCATACTTCCACAAATTGGCAATAAAGTAAATTCCATATCGCTTTTTTACGATATTTTGAGTTTAGTCATTATTCCTTGTGACCACAGAAATATGAAAAGTTTTTAGGTAATTTTTTCGTAATTTTTTATCGCTTTTTATCGGTTTTAGTTTTCAGGTAATTTCTACTATATGTAGAGCATGTTTTTGTCATTTTTAGCAATTAGCAAAGTTATTTTATTGTCATTTTATAGAACATTATACAACATTTTTCGGTTTTAATGTCATTTTAGTATAATTTTAAAATATTTTGTTTTTCGGTATTTTCGTACTAAACACATTCCTTTAACAGTAGAGTCATTTCAATCAAAAACATTACCTCTCGAAAATGGAGTAGCTGTGTTTATAGACCTCGATGAAAAAACTACGCGCAGAGCGTTGTGAAATTGACGAAAGGGTATGTAAAAAAATGAAACAAGTGTCGAATAAAAACCCAGGATATGCTAATTTTTATTAACTCTATTTTTATGCTTTATTGCTGAAATATTAGGGGGTTTAAAATACTAATACTATGAAATAAGAAGAGGAACTCACATATCATGACATATCGTCTTTTAAATACTCTTGTCAGTGAAAAAGTAGAAAGAAAATTTTATTCATTCAAAGTGCAGTCTTCCCTGCAAAACTTAATATGGAACGAAAATTTCCGTTACTAAATTCAGGCTCCTCAAGTACAATAGAACCAGAATCATTTGTAGTTGTTGTCTAGCGAAAAGTATTTTTGATTAAATAAAAGGTACAGGTTTTGCTCTTTAATTCTAGACTAATTTGTTTTGTTGGGAGTAAATTTTTTTGACTACATCATGATATATAATTTTAAGAACTGATCTGCGAAAAGAATTTAATTTTTATGGTTTTTGTTTTATTTGTGAAGATTATACACTTCTTTTGCATCTTTCGAATTTATGAATGAATGGCTTTGTAACTACCCAGCAAAAAAAGTGCTGCCTAAAGAAGCTAAAGTGGAAGGAAAAGTCTTGAATTCTATCCCTTCCACTTTCATACCCAGAAGGAATTATTTTAAACTATGCATGTCATTAGGAGGAATGATTTCCTTAATCTTCTCTGGAAGTGCTTCCAAAACTTTTTCAATAAAAGATTTCTTTGAGCCCTTTAATGAAAGCATTCTAGTAGGTGTTTTCCAGAAGAACTTTAAGAAGGCATTCCATGGAATGGAATGGTTTTTGTGATTTGGGAGTTAAAAAAATCCTTGGGAAAATATTCCTTTTCCCGACACTCTCCTGATTTTGGTGTTGGAAATGGGAAGTGTTTGGGTTTTGTTGGGGGTTTAAAAAAATTCCATGTAAAATATCCTTTTTTCCGATTTTCAGAGCATTTTGGTGTTGGAAGTAGTAAGTTGTTGGGTTTAATTGGAGGTTTAAAAAACCCCACGGAAAATATCTAAAACATATATTATAATTATATATAATTTTTTTAATTTAATTGAATTTAAATGCCATTTGAATGTCTTTCAGAAGTAGGTTATAAGAATGCCTCTTGAAAGTACTTCTTTATTAGGCTAAGCAGATGCACAGTTTGATCTATAGATTGTCTTCTGGTAGCAGTGTCCCTAAGAATGCATGCCACATTTGCTTAAAAAATTTTGCTGGGTAGCTACCCAATTTCTGTTCACCTCCAACCTGGGGCCGAATTACAGCATCCTTGATCGAGCCAAATTACGAACGCCACGTCAAGACAAGTGCCGATAAATTTTGACGATTTTTCTCTATCACGGATGCTGTAATTTGGCCCCTGCTAACCAAAGAAAACACATACTGAACAAAAGGCTTTAACTTCGACTTCTGAATAATACGCCAGCCATTGGTTCGTGCTTAACTAGTTCTTTTGAAAAGATATCTTCTTATTTTTCGTTTCCACGACAGGAAACTTGTAATTTCTGTAATTAATCTGATATTACAAGTTTCCTGATTGTCAGACTGATCCTATGTCAGACTGATTTGGCTTTAAAATTACCAATGTAATTTTATCGAGCTTAATTCAATAAAGATGATGATGTTGACAGGTCATCCAAACCTTCAGATGATGATTGTTGTAATTCTTTCACAATTTTGGAATCCGCCATTAAGTCCTTAAAGTTAAACCGAAAAAATCAATAGCACTATAAATATACTTTTGTATATAAGCGATAACGTAATTATTAAAAAATATAGACGGGTTCAGGGCTGACTTTCACACGACCTTTTCCTACGAGATCTTTTTTCAGTACAGAAGATCTCTCTTTAATTTAAGACTTTTAAATACAAATATTTTCCTCACACGATAACGCTAACGGTGAACGGTGAACGGTGAAGAAATTATTAAAAAATTGGCTTTTGTAACCGATTGACTCAATTATGAAAACGCTTATTTTGAAATTAAATTTATTTTCATTTTAAGACAATTTTAACGATAATATACTTTACGAATAATTCTAAAGTCAGTTAGCTCTTAGTCATAAAAATAAATTAAAATGCATCATAAGTATTTTTAATTATAAAAAAAGGGGAAAAAATTGTCCACGCCCTCAGATATATGAGATTTATTTCTTTCTTCGGGTGAGACTATTGGTTTCTTAAAGGGTATGAGCAATTTTTTTGTCTTATGTGCTTTATTATTTGAAACTTTTAAGATATCGATTAGAAACATGATTGAAATACCAATTAACTCTACTTCATTTTACGACAGAATAATTTACCGCCAGTGAAAAGCGCTTTTACGTTAAGTAAAGAAATTAATGAACAAAGTAGCAACGCTCATTATCATTTGAATTTCACATCCTGGTTCAGCATAAGTTCTGCAAACGTTACCACATTAGCAATAATGCATAGCCAAAAAAATAGTATTATATATACAGTGGCTCACAACGAAAGTCGGGCAGGCATTTCTGAGCACTTTCGCATTTATTTCAGAAATGAAAATGTAAGAAGAAGCTTGGAGTAAATATTTTTTTCAAAATGTTCTTTATTGTTGAGCAAAATTAAACAAAAACCTAGTTGAATCAAACCAAAGCTGGTAAAACGAGCTCACCTTGAAAGTCAGGCAGATAAGGAATTCTTTTTCTTATATGACTGCCTGCAGTCTTTTTGAAATGGGTGCAACCAAAATTTTAAAAACTTCATCTCCAATCTGATTCCACTCTTCACTTAGGATACTTTTTTTTTTGGTTTGGATCTTTAGTTGCCCATCTCTGATACTGCACTCAGGGTTCAAGTTCATCTCATAGATGTCCTATAACATTTTAATCTGGGCCTTAAGAGGTTGTTTTTATGACATTTGGACAAATATTAAGTACACAATTCTTTACCAAGAGCGTCGTATGTTTCAGGTCATTGTCTTGGTTAAACTAAAAATTGTCTGCAATTCCTTATTAACCCGCACTTTCTTTTACTTGCGCCATGAGAATGTCAAGGAACATATTTTTCTCCATTATACCTTCAATAAAATGAATCCTTCCAACATCAGATGCAGCCCCAAACCTTGACTGATCCTCTACCATGCTTAATCGTATGTTTAGAATTTTTATTGCAAAATTCTTCATTCGGTTTTCGCTTTCCATCTGAACCATATAAATTAAATAAACTCTCTTTGGTAAACTAAACCTGTACTAAAAGTTTATTGTTTAAAAGTGATAAAGATTCTAATGTTTTCTGTTTTATTAACCTTACTCCAGAATAAAAAGTCTTTGGTCATCTGCTCATGCACGAAATTAGGGTGTTCTATTACATTTTTTTCTCAAAACTCTTCAAATTGGTTCTGAGAGTACACTCTTTTTCAAATTGAGTTTTAACATTTTAAGATAACAGTTTTAGTGCACATAAAAATGGGTCTTTTATTATTTCTCTTAAGAAATACCTTTCATCTTTGGAGCTAAGTTTATTTTTAGCTACTGTACGTTCCTTATTGCATATTCTCTTATTTCGTATATAATGCTTGATTATATCGTGCACTATTGATTTACTTTTGAAGGCGTGTTGTGAATTTTGTCGCTCGGATTTTCCTTTCAAATAATAATCTATCACGATCTGCCTTTCTGCCAGTGTTGATTGATTTACTTTTCGAGAAATGTTTATTTTTTTAAGTTTTGCGATTGACAGAAGTTATTCCAACAGTAGTAAAAAGTTGTAAGCAGGAATAACATGAACGCGCTTTATGATAGATTACGTTTGGGTACCGTTTTTCAGCGTGACGTTTGACGGCGTATTGACACTTCACTTTTATGCACAAAAAAAACTATTTTCCTATACTTTAAGATTAAATAAATAACTGCAAAAAAACTCAAGGTGTTCGTTTACTTCCTTCTATGAAAAAAAATTTGAAGCTCATCACCGTATTTTAGGATGCTTAGATGCTTATCTGCCCTTAACTAATATCTGCTAACCAAATAAAATTTTTAATTTATCTTCATGGTATGGAAAAACTAAATAATTTATTTACAGACAACCTTTTTTTTTTAATTCTCTAGTGAAGTTCTTACCGAGGATCTTCTTTTAATCTTTTTTTAATGCTTTTGTGAACCTTTTACGAACATTTAAAGTTTAAATTGAGAGACGAATTTTATACCGACGAATGATTCAAAAAGTAATAATTTCCGAGTTCAAAGCATTCTCATCAAACGAATGATTCAAAAATGATTCATTCCCGAATACAAACTTTTCAATCCCGAAATGAACTACAGAAGTTTATTTTGCTTCACTGTAGCGCATTTTAGTTTGAGAACCCCTTTTGTGCTACAATCTATGACAACATGAATTTCTCGCACCTTTTTTCACTACCCACCAGATACGAGCTTCTGTAGAATCCTTGCAAGTAGTCCTGCAGCAGACCGTCGAACTTAATGCTTATCTCGTACACAGTATTTTTAATCAGTTTGTCGTACAGCTCGATGACAAAAAATTGCTTGGCCTCAAGCAGGTATTGTTTTCGAACCCTTAACCCGTCACCTGCTTCAACCACATCCGACAGCAAGCGCCGTATTGCAACATCATTTTTAGATATATTCAGCTCGGTAGCATGCATCGTTATGTTGTAGCAATCCTTTATGGCTAGAACCCGAATTGCAATTTCACCTTGGAATGTAAAGTTTCCCTCGGTGAGGTATGGAATAATAGAAATATTATATTTAAGTGGTTCTATGCATCGCGGTAAACGCACATCGGTCTCGATTTTGGCCAGTCGTTTACCATCTGGACCAAAGGCATGAGTTACATTTTCATTGTCGCTTCCATGTTTTGGTGCATGTTTCAAATGCACCGTAGTGCATATAATGTCCTCGTCAGCTGCCGGTGTTAATTGTGCACAAGTAGCAAAATTATATATAATGAAACTGACCGCAAGTAGGGTGCAAAGAAAAAATGCAGCCAACAGAAGTAAGGTGGTAAATGACAGCGTGTAGCCACGACGCGATGTAAACGTGGGATTGTGATGATTATCCATGACGAGATTTTCATGAACGTGCATATCCTTAAGTACCATGCCTTTGAGTTGAGAGTTTCTAGTTTGTCACAACCAAGACAGGTTTTGAAAACTTTTTCAATTCCAACTCAAGTAGAAGTAGATATGTTGTTGTTGTTGTTGTTGTTTTTGTTGTTGACCTGCGCTGAAACTATTCAACATGTGTGCGAGATTCGTCCATTTGGTCTTCAGAAGTATGCAAAGGATATAACGGAAATGAATCTGAAGTAAAAAGAAAGAAAAAAATTATTAAAATATATTGAATGGTATTATAATTTGTTAAATGCATTGTAAAATCTTAAATTTTAGATTTGGAATTTCTAATAACTTTGGGTGTAATGAAATGAAATGGAAAGGTACACGGTTAAAAATCTTAAACTAAATTTTAAGCCGATAGCCCTGGCAGCTAGTGCTAATGTTAATTATAATTTTAATTATAAATAATAAAAATTAATAACAATAATATTAATAATAATAAATTTAAAATTTTTTTGAATTGCATATAGGACAACACCAAAAAAGATTACCTTTTTAATCCGAGGAAAAGTTTAAAATGCTCTAATACAAAAAGATTAATTTTTATTTCACAAAAAGTTAAAAAAAATAGCAATATGGATATCAACTTAAAAAAATAATTACTCTGACCGCAATCAGATTTGAACACACGTCCTCTGATGGGCTGGTGCAATACCTTATCCACTCGTCCAACTCAGGTGTAAACAAGGCTTCGTTTATTTTACAATATTTACGAATACAAGTTTGTTCTCAGGAACGTGGGTTCGAGACCCAGCAAAATTAAACCAACGAAGGTATTAAAAACTAGTAGTTTTTGGATTAAAAATTACTTCAAACCAAAGTTTGGATTAAAAAGTAGTCCAAAATTTTTAACCGTGTACTAAAACCGCTATTTTGGACTTTCTATACTATGAGTATGAAACTCGGAATGAAGGTATTGATGGAGATCCCGAACGACTTCGGGTCCCTTTCAATTCCGCGATTAATACATTACAAACAACTTTATTGAAATGTTCTCAAAAATGCAACATTTCCGATCCTTATTTAAAGAAATTTTTAGGATAAAAAAACCCGGGGGCTTTTCATTTTTTTTTGACTTATTCTAATTTTGTTTATGTTAAGTAATCTTTATATTATAACGTCTAGTCTTCTTTTTTTTCGGGCTAGTGCATTTTAAATTTCTTCCGTGGTCACTTTCATATCCTTGTGAACATAAAGAAGAGCTAACCTATTGAGCCTCTATTCTCCAGTTTTACTTCTCATGTACGTTTTTAGCAGTGTTGCTGGAGCAAATTCTTTTTGTAACCAGAAAGCAAAATAAAAATAGACAAAATGTACAAAAAGTAGCCAAAATAATTATTCATCGTATTATAAAAAAGCAAAACAAACTTACATACCTATTTGTACTAGCTTGTTGCAAATAGATTTACAAAGTTGTTGCAAATAGATTCTTACTTTTGCATGTTGGTTTTTAATTTACTTTTTAAACAAATTTCTCACAGTTTACTTTTCATGATCAAAGTTATCAACATTGCTGCGTAAGGTAGAAAGGGGAGGCTTCGACAGTGGCAGTTTTTAAAAATTTTTTCCCACTATTTGGTTCGCGCAATGGTGAAATGGCAAACCTTACTGAGCATTTTGGGGTCTGCCACATGTTACGAATCGCGCGTGAGGTGTCAAAAAATGTACACTGAAAAAACAAATAGCAAAAAATCACTTTAATCTGTTTTTGCATGGGATTCTTGGAGCATTGAATTTACACTGAAAAATATTTCTACGCGGCTTGAAACCTGATTAATATAATGAATAATGCCGTGTATAAAAAAAATAACGTATCTTAAAAGCAAAATGTGACAATAGCGAAATGTGACAGACAATTTTTTAAAGTTAACACTTTTTTTCACTCCAAAAATAAGTCAAATGTATAATTGTGACAGACACTACACAATGGAATGTAAAGAAAAGGTCATCCATACCGCACGTATCACGGCTCACTTAGACTAATAAGGTCAATTGTGATACCGATGCACATGGGCGTCCACAGGGGAGTCAAGGGGCGCTTTCCTCCCATAGGCAATGAACATTTTTTATATATCTTTATATTAAATCAAAAAAAGCCGTAAGTTTAAATTAAAAAATTTTAAGAGAAAATCAAAAACTTTCTAATTTGTAAGTTGCGCTTAAACTTAGGGTTTTGAGAACTTTGTAAATAAAAACGTCGGTTTATCATAATCAATCAAAAAGTCGATTTTGAATTTTTTGTAACTTATGGCTTTTTTGATTTCATATGACGATATGTTCATTGTGTATTTAATATATTTTGAAAGAAAACAAAAATACTTTTTTTAGATTATTTTATAAACAAAGCACAGCTAAACCATTCATTCCCAAATAGTATGTTGTACCCGTTGCTGTAAGGCCGTGCTCATATTACGCGTTTTATTCGCGATTGCTCTCACGTTTTTTTTTTGCAAACGTTGATGAAAAATACTGAATTTTGTATGTATTTAAATACATTTATTTATTTAATATACAGAATTTCTCAGCCGCGTTTGCACAAAAAAATATTGAGAGCGGTGTCGCGACAAAAAAGAGTAATATGATCATGGCCTAATAAGTTACGACACCATTTCATTCATTGTCTTTGTTTCACAAAAACTTTTCAATACGTATTCTTAAATTGAAAAAATTTTTCTACGAACTTTATTCGTAACTTTCAGACACGCATGGAATTCGTAGAATGGACGTAGTTTGGTACACATTTCGAATATTTTATTCGTATTCGTACAAAAACAAAGTTATATTGTACTTTACATTTACGAATGATCGTAATACCTAGTCACGAAAAAAAGCCTTCTGTTCAGCTAGGGTTTGAACCGCGGTTCTTTAGCGTATGGGGCACGTACTTTTCCAGTAGGCTACGGCCACCTTGCAATCACACATGTCCGTATATTCGGTAATGGTTCGACAAACCAGTCTGAACAATTTCAGTTGTGCATTTTTTAAACTCAACTAAAACTTCGTACCTTTTACGAATAATGCGTACGGTCAACCTACGAATGATTTTTTTAGTAAATACTGCAAATGTAATGAAACAAAATACTCAACTTTAGGAACTTGCAAGCTGCTAGAACTGATTCATGATGGAAAAAGAAATTAGTTGATTGGTGTCAAAGCGGTGTAAAGACTTCCAAAGTTAAAAAATGGCCTAAAAATTTAGTTTTTTTCCAGTTTTTCAAGAAAAAAAAAATATTGTTTAATATTACAATAGGAATTTTTCTTATTTTAAACGTTGAAATCTCGGGGCTCGATAATAATTAATGCGATTTCATTTAAGGATATAGGCCTCACATTATTTGATTTATTAAAATATTGAAAATATTTGCTTTAGCAAAAAATTACTGAAATATATTATATGACAAAAAATTGAGATAAAATTTTTAAATATTTCGGACATGATACGAGAAAGATTTTTACACCATCTTTAAAATATATTGAATTTTCTTATGTGTACAAGCGTATGTCAACCGGTTTAGTGTGCATATCATATTCACAAAATTAGTACCAACAATCGTAGTAAAAAGCATTATATAGGTTACATTTTGTTTATGTTCATTCTAGATTCAATTTGCCTTTTCCCCCTAGAACAAATTCTGCGGACGCCGTTGCCGCTGCACACTTGGCCTTCAGTCCTAGTGGAACCACATGGAGCTTTTTATAAGGCTTATAAGATGTTTGACGCTTGTCCTTGACAGGTCGTTAAGCTCGGAAAAGAAGAACGACCCCAGATATTTATGCCTTCTTCTAGCGAGCGCGGGACAGGTCCACTGAAAGTGAGAGATGGTTTTTTCCTCCTCCTCATCCCTGCAGCTTCTGCAGAAGTCATTTGCGATGACTCGTAGTCTGGAGGAATGTCTGCCTACCAAGCAGTTCCCTGTCGAAACGGCCACTAGTGTGGCTACCTCTAGTCTGTCTTCCCAACGAGAGAAGGGCTCTCGATCGCTTTAGGTCTAGTTAATTAGTTAGTTTATAGTGAGCCCATGTGCACCCCGACCCATAGGATCTATTGTGCATGCCCTTAATTAACACTCCAGAATTAGGCTTTTTATATATTTTAGCACTTCCTGCAAGGATGAAAACGGGAATCTAGTGACAGATGTCCAGAGTACACTGACGTTATGGAGGGAACACTTCTCTAAGATTCTAAATGGCGACGCTGACAACAATCTCGCCAATAGATATGATATTCCGAAAACCCCAATTTCGGATGACAGCGTTGAGGTTCCGCTGCCCGACTATGATAAAGTTCTGACAGCTATAGCTCGGCTTACAAATAACAAAGCCGCGGGAGCTGATGGCTTACCTGCTGAGCTGTTTAAGAACGAAGGCGAAGCTCTACTTAAATGCATTCACGAGCTTCTATGCAGAATATGGTCGGAAGAATGCATTCCGAACGATTGGAATCTCAGTGTGGTCTGCCCAATCCACAAGAAAGGCGATCCCACTATCTGTGCCAATTACCGTGGGATAAGCTTTCTTAATATCGCATATAAGGTAGCACCCAATAAGGAAGCACCTGTACTCCACCATGTCTGAATTTGGTATTCCTGCAAAACTAATACGACTTTGCAGGATGACACTGAGCAACACCAGCAGCGCAGTTAAAATCGGGAAGGACCTCTCCCCACCATTTATTACCAAACGAGGTTTCAGACAAGGTGATTCCTTATCGTGCGACTTTTTCAACCTAATGATGGAAAAGATCATCCGAGCTGCTGATCTGAGACGTAGTGGCACAATATTCTACAAGAGTGGTATGCTGCTTGCGTATGCTGATAACATACATATCATTGGCCATAATACGCGCGAAGTCAGTGCAGCATTTTCCAGATTAGAAAGAGAGTCAAGTCGAATGGGTCTGTCAGTGAATGCAGATAAGACGAAATACTTAGTGTCAACAAACAAACAGTCCCAGCGTCTTGGAACCCACGTTACCGTTGACAATACCTCCTTCGAGGTTGTGAAGAACTTCGTTTATCTGGGATCCAGCATTAATTCAACCAACGACATCAGCATTGAGATCAAACGAAGAATAACTCTTGCCAACAGGTGTTACTTTGGGCTCAGTAGGCAAATGAGAAGCAGAGCCCTCTCTCGACGAACGAAAATCACGCTCTATAAATCGCTCATCATGCCCGTCCTACTTTACGCATCACAAACCTGGACGCTGAGCAGTTTAGATGAAAAGACTTTAGGAGCATTCGAAAGAAAGATTCTTCGTAAGATCTACGGACCAATCTGCGTCAATGGCGAGTACCGAATACGGTGAAATGATGAACTGTATAAGCTGTACGCTGACATCGACATAGTCAAGCGCATTAAAATCGAGAGGCTTCGCTGGCTTGGTCATGTTCAGCGCATGAAAGACGATGCTCCAGTGAAGAAAAAATTCGATTCGGTACCCAGCGGCGGTCAACGCAGAAGAGGACGACCGCATCTTCGTTCGAAAGACCAAGTAGAGGACAACCTGACGAAACTTGGAATTTCCAACTGGCGCCAGCAAGCGAAAGACAGAAATGGCTGGCGCAAATTCTTAGATGAGGCCAAGACCGACATACGGTTGTAAGTAAGTATACAACTAAGTAAGTAAGTAATATATTTTAGCACTGTCTCTGGCCTGGTGTTCCAAATTGTTGACGAGGGCCTGGTGCTCCAAAATGGAGGCGTCTTAGGCTGTGGATTGCCAGAAAGTGTGGATTTCTATGGATCACATAGAAAGTGTTCGGGGTTTCTTCTTCCTCCTCGCATAGTCTGCAGACGTTTGATTCAGAAAGACCCATCTTTTTAAGATGGTATCTGAGTGAGCAGTGACCTGTGAAGAAACTGGTGAGAATTCTAAGGTCTGTTTTGGTAAGCTTGAGTAAATCTTTGGATTTTGCTTCACTTAGAGTTAAAAATTTCTTAGATTGCCTTTGTCCATTGGTGTTGTTCCAGTGGCACTGAAATTTCTTATCTTACCATGTTCTAATTTTGTCGAGAATGTAGACTTTTGCTAAGCTACAGAATGGATCAGGTTCTATAAGAGTTCGATACGCTCCTCTTTCGGCAAGGCAGTCCGCCCTTTCCTTTCCCTCGAATCCTTCGTGACCTGGAACCCACCATAATTCTATTTTGTTGCTTTGTCCCAGCGTATTTAACAGCTCTATGTAGTATGTAGATGTGAGACCCCTTTGATTTCCTGCGGAGACATTCTCTGACACAAACTTTAATGGCATATACCTCCGCCTGGAATATTGTCGGCGTGTATTCCATTGGAAGAGCTTTTTGGAACTTGGGACCATACATCCCCGCTCCCGTTACTTCATTTTCGAGTTTTAACCCATCAGTGTACCATATCTGTGAGCCAGGATCAACTGTGAAGCTATCATTCCTCCATAGTTGCCTATTGGGTAAACGACCTTGTAGCGCTTAGTGAAGTTTACCTTCGGCAGCATCTTGTCGGGGATTTTTAAAAAGGGTGTCATTTTCGAAGGTTTTTAGTATCTTCATGTGACCCGTAAAATGCCCTACCTTGTAATCACCGATTTCTTTCATTGTCGTTAGAGGGGTCATGATCGTTAAAGGGGTTAGCCCTATTAATACATTCAGAGCTTCAGATGGGCACGTTCTCATTGCCCCAGTGATACTAGTGTACGCCATTCTTTGCAGCTTTGTCAGTTGATCAGCTGCTGTGCACTGTTGGATCTTTGGCCACCATGCAAGTGATGCATACGTAACCATAGGCCTCACAATTGTTGTAAACGTCCAACAAATCATTTTCGGTTTGAGGCCCCAAATTTTGCCATAGAGGCGTTGACAGGCAAAAAGAGCAAATGTTGCCCTGCCTGTCTTGTTAGCAATTGAATCTAAGTGGGTGTTCCAATAGAGCTGCTTATCAAAAATCACTCTTAAGTACTTGACCTCATTTAAAAAGTCAATAACTTTTGCATCCAGGGTTGGTCTGTAGGTCTATACTCGACCAGATAAGTCTAGTTGTTCTGTACGTTGAGAGTTCAGCCTATTTTGTATTGGCTTTAGATGTGGTGTACTCCCTGAGCAGCAGTTTGACAGTGTCCCAGAGCAGCAGTTTGACAGGATGCTCGGTGAGTTCCGAACCATTGAAATCACCGATGTAGCTTTCTGGTAAGCTCGTTTGCTTTTTATTTCCACGTATGCCCTTATGCCCAGGTACCCATATTAAGCTAATGTCAACAAAAGTTTGACATTTCGCCAAATGGAGCACGGCATTATTTGACTACTTTGGAGTAGATATATACTTGCTCCATCGATTTGAGCTTCCGAGAAAATGTATATTTCTCGTTTAGAGATGACATTCTCTGAAAGCCATGTTGCAACTTCCTTAATTGCCATAATTTAGACTTGGAAAACACTACAGTGTACATGCAGCCTACGAACCAAGGATACCCCTAATTCTTTTGAGTAGACCCCATAGCCGACCTTGTCATTTAATTTCAACCCATCTGTATAAAAGTGTAGACACCCTGGTTTAAACAGCGCATCTTTATTCCAGTGTATCCTAAGTGGAATAAGCGTGCCGTAGTTTCCATCAAAGGAAAGCAGTGGTTTGCAGTAATCAGTTCTTGGTGGAATGAAGTTGAATTTGTAGAGTATGGGTGCGTGGCCTGTTTCTAGGGTTTTCATATTCCAGTTCAATCAGTCTAACCGCCGAGCAAGCTGCTGTTTACCTGGCCACCAAGTCGAGCGGTAGAAGGTGAAGTAAGGTCTCTAAAGCCGCAGTCGGTGTTGTTCTCAGAGCACCGCTGATGCAAATATATGCCATTCCTTGGACTTTTTGGAGCTGGTTGAAATATGTGACCTTTTCCAAGGCTGGCCACCATATCGTTGCTCCGTATAGAAGTATAGGTCTGATGAGCCCTGTATATAGCCATTGAAAGATATTGGGGAAGAACCCCATCTTGTCCCTACAGCTTTGCTAAGCTTTCTTTCAAGAATGAGTCCTGGATATTTTTCACTTTCCGAAAGGGACAGTGCAGACCTATTTAGCATAATTGGTGTGAGGGACGGAGTTTTTTGTTTCCTTGTGAAATGGACCAGTTCTGTTTTGGCCAGATTTAATCCGAGACCACAGGGTTCGGCCTGTCGCCATCGCATAAGGTAGTGGGCCATCGCATCAGGTAGTGGGAAATATGCCTCTGACTGCCATTGCGAGGTCATCGGCGTAGGCTGCCACTACACAGTCCTCTCTCTCTCTAGAGACAGCAGTTTGTTGTTCATTAACAGATTCCAGACGAGTGGAGATAGTACGCCTCCTTGTGGCGTAACTCTTGTCATCGATCTTGCAGCGCTATACGCACCTTGGTCTGATAAGATTACTTGGCAGTTGAGTAGCTTATCTATGAGATCAGTAATGTTGTTATTCACACCTAACCTAAGCAAGTCTAGTCGTATAGATTGCGGCATGACATTATTAAATGATCCCTCTATGTCTAGGAAAGCAACTAAAGTGAATTCATTTCGCAGGAAGGATCTTTCGATGGTCCCGATCAGTGAGTGTAAAATCGTTTCCATGGACCTTCCCTTACATATATGCATGCTGTGATGCCGATAAGAGAGCAGAGTCGATATTGTTGTGTAGATACAGATCTAATAGCCGTTCTAGCGCCTTCAATATATATCCGGCTTATGATGCCATTGAAGAGAATACGAAGTCAAGGCAAAATATATTTCGCAGCTTCTTTTCTTGTATTTCTACAGGGTAAACGCCATCAGGCCCTGGTGTTTTTTAGGGCTTAAAGTTGTTTATCGCTCATTTTACTTTCCTTTCGAAGACTATGTCTGCGGTGTCCTGCTTAAAACAGCTAGGATTAGGCAGTTGTGCACTAATAGGCGCGCTACTAACAGGGAAATGCGTATCGAATAGGATGTTGAGAGACTCCTCACTAGACATTGTCTCTGTGCCATTCGACTTTTTGAGATAGCCGGGTGTACATGGTGTGCTGAAGAGAAGCTTGCGTAGCCTATAAACCTCTAAGATTTCTTCAATTCCTTCACAGAATCGTTTCCAAGAGGATCTTTTAGTTTTCCTGATTTCACTTTTGAAATTTTTGAGGGCTATTTTGTAGGCTTCCCAATCAAGTTTAGCTCTCGAGCGCTGAGCTGCGTTAAAGAGCCTTCTTCATTCAGTCCTCAGTCCATCCAGTACGCAGGACCACCACTTTGGTTTTAGCTTCCCCTTGTTGTCCTTTCAGGTTTGGTTAGTACATCTACAAGTCGGGGGTAAAATGTTGGCTACCAGCGTCTTATGAGTAATATTAATTAAAAAAGTCCGTTTTCCAGGTAAGCAAGAGATTTGCCAAGGCGAGCTTGGAGTGATGAAGGATAATCTGCAGCACCTTCATTCGCTCCCGATTTGTGGCTGGCCACCACCGTGGTGTCAGCCCCCCTTCTTCGGATGTCTCTTCAGCCAAGAGATGATACTCATGATAGAAGTCCGACACCCCGATAAGGTCAACCGAGTTCTCTCATCCAGGTCTGGACCTGGCCTACTGCTTGGGGTCTCAACAGCTTCCGCTTCAGCCTGGCTTGACTGCGCTTCTCTTGTAGGGCCCCTGGACTGCTTGGACTGCTGTACACCTTTAGGAAAACCTTGGAGAAGGAAAACCAGAGGACTCCCTGCCTTAAGGGATCCACAGGCTCCTCTATTTGCCGAGTACCCGCCCTCCATATTTATGTCCGAGTTTTAAGCCAAGAATATTTTTTTAAAAATTCTTTCGACTTCGAGCAGGTGACCAGTAGCCACATGCGTGCTATTAGACGAGACGGTATTTCGCCCATTTCAATTGCCTTCAGCTTGGCCCCAGGCCAAACCTCGCCGACTTTGCTTATGGCCGCTTTGTTCAACAGATCAGACCTTTCGTCGTCACAGGCAATCAATTTTACGTGGCCCGAGTTGTGCCACCCAGCATCATTCACCGAGAAGGGATTAGGGTTCCCCTCCGGAACCTGGAAGATGGTGCAGACTAATGCGGCCTTTGCCCACCTCCATTTGTCCCGAGGAAGTGCCCCGTCCGCCCTCTGTGTATCAATGACACCCAGCACCCTACCTTGCCCCTTGACCACATCGCTGTATGAACTGGCTTCAGTGCTCTTAATGACCTTCTTTGGCCTTTTAGCAGCAGGTATCTCCTCCGTTGACCTCTGCCTTTTGTTTACGAGAGCAGATTCAGCTTTTTCAGGAGACCCCGCTTTCTCTAATTGGCCCTTCAGCATTTTCGCTTCGGCACATCTATTATACCAGGCCTATTTTGAAGGGCTGATCAGCTGCCATTCTGGAACCGGGCTCAGTGTCCACATTACACATGATAAAAATATTTTTCTTTTACACTCAAAAAATCTGCTTCCCTTAAATTAAGAAACTGTTGCATCAATTCATAAGCCTGGGTTTTTCTATATTCTATAGAGGTTTCTCCTTAATGTAGAGAGTTTTTACATGATTTAACGATTTCACGTCTTGACTTCGTTGCAACGTTATCAAAAAAGCTTCCTAGTTTTAAAGACAAGTTTTTACTTTAATAAAAGAAATGAAGGTATGATAAAAGTTAAATTTCCAAAAATTGTAAAGGGTCCGCCATCAAATGTTTTTGTTCAACTAGTGCTTATTTCGTGAATGGTAACACTTAGCTCATGTCTGATTTGACAGATAATTAGTTTTATCCTTCCGCTAAACGAATATGGTTGTGTATACTTTTGAACAACGCTAGGAAATATTGCGACATTTTTTTGAAAATCATGGTAATGTTGCAGAATGTGTGCGAAAATTGCGTAAGGATTTTAGAAGAAGAGAAGCACCGTCAGCTTCGTATGTTCGTTATCTTGTGAAAAAAGTGAAAGAAACTGGCATCCTCATCGATAAACCAAAGCTTGAAAAGCCAAAAGCAGTGCGTACACCCGAGAATATTGCTGCTGTGGCAGAAAGAGTGCGTGAAGCGCCATCAACATCAATTCACCGTCGTTCTCAACAATTGAACATTTCGGAGACATCATTGAGACAAATTTTGCATAAAGACCTTGGTATGACGCCATACAACGTCCAATTGGTTCAGGAGTTGAAGCCAACTGACCATATAATGTGTTTTCGCTTCGCTAAGTGGGCCTGCGATCAACTTACAGAAGATGCCGATTTTGCCAAAAAAATCATCTTTTCAGATGAAGCTCATTTTGATCTTGGCGGGTATGTAAACAAGCAAAATTGTCGCATTTGGGGCACAGAAAACCCGCACGCATACATTGAAAAGCCGCTGCACCCAAAACAAGTCACTGTTTGGTGCGGATTTTGGTCCAGAGGCATAATTGGGACATTTTTCTTCGAAAATGAGCAAGGAGTGGCCATTACAGTCAATGGCGATCGTTATCGGGCCATGTTGAACAAATTTTTGTTCACAAAAATTGAAGAGGAGGATATTGGCAACATTTGGTTTTAACAGGACAGCGCTACGTGCCACACAGCCGAAGCTACACTCGATGTTTTGCGCCCTATTTTTGAAGATTGCATTATCAGCCGCAGAGCTGCTGTCATTTGGCCACCTCGGAGCTGCGATTTGACACAGTTGGACTATTATTTGTGTGGTGCCCTCAAAGATAAGTGTTACACCGACAAGCCAGAGACAATTGACGCTTTAAAGGACAATATTCGTGAAGCCATTGGTGAAATACAGCTGCACACAATCGATAATGTGCTTAAAAATTGGACCGATCGTGTAGGCTACTGCAAGGCAAGCCGAGGCAGCCATTTGAATGAAATTATTTTCCATTATTAACCGGAAGGATTTTACTTTCAAATAAAAAAATAAATTTGAAAAAATATCCAGTAGTTTTTTAGAATTAGAATAGAATTTTCAAAAAAAAAAAAGTTATTTGGCGGACCCTTTATAAAAGCAGAAATAATTTGAAGAAAGACTGTATTGATATGTCAAGTCCGCTTGCAACATTCTCAGCATGATTTCTTAAATTTGGAGAAATATAAGCTACAATAATGGATATTTCATAGAAATACATGCAAGTTTTTCTTTTTTTGTAAGCCATAAGTGATTTATTTTAAGGATGCTTTTCATATATTTCTAGAAAAAATGCTTTAAAATTACTTACAAAGCGAACGATTTTAAACGAATCAAATTAAGCGACGATTGTTTAACAACTGCGATGGTCGAATGGACAAGCTGATTGACTTACACTCGCGCGGCCGAGGTTCAAGTCTCTGGATAGTGGACATTTTTCAATTTAATTAAACGTTAATAATAATAATGTTTGAAATTTTTCGTTCGTATAAAAGTAATATTTCTCACGGGATGCTGTTCAAAATCTTAAAAAATGGTTTTTATATTTTCAAAAATTCCAAAATTTTCTCATTTTCAAAGAAAAAGTTTCTCTTAGTTATAGCCAACGATTAACAGTAGAAAATTTATTATTTTCAGAGAAAATGTTTCTCTTAGTTATAGCCGATGATAAATAAACGGTACAAAAACTTACTCAAATTTAATAAGATTTCAACACATTTGCGTTAAGTTTCTTTAATTTAGCAAATAGTTCGTAATTGATTGAATAATTTTCCTAAACTATTTTACACTTCTGGTGTCAATTTAACGAAAAATAGTTACTTCATTTTTAGAAATTCGGCCATGGCGCTAAATAAAGCCTGATTTTCTAACGATTGGGTGCTATTCCTCTAAATTTTCTAGAAATTTTTTTGGTGAGTATAGTAAACGCTTTGAATCAAACATTCTTTACGTTTTTGGCTTAGTGAAATGGATTCGTGCTTAGTTAAAAAAAAAAAACAATTTTAGAGAAAATTCAATAGAAGCTCGGTCAAAGTCCTTTCTAGGGTAAAAAGGGCTAGTTTATTTTTTTTATTATAAGGAAATATTGTTTGAAAAATTTTACGTAATGAATTTAACACAAATTATTTATTCTTAATCCATGTGGACAAATATAAGTCTTTAAAACTTTAATATGGGTATATGAGTAGTTTTTCAACAACCATTTATTTTTTAACAAAATGGTTCTGGATACTCGAATTTTCTATTGGAGCGATTTTTTTGGAAAAACTAAAATGTAAACACTAAAAGTCAGTTTTTTTTGGTGTAAAAAAATTTAACGAACCAATTCGAAAACCCAAAAGGCAAAGGTATAGTCAGTCTATATACGCATCGCACAGTGCGATTTTTTAATTTCAGAAGAACAAAAATATGGAAAAGTCAGTCAAAGAAAGAGTTTTTTAAATTATGTTATGGTCTTATGATAACTGAACTAGCAATCGTATATTATTAATGTAATGTAATGACTCTCTAGAGATCAAATATACAGGGTTGTCCATATTCGAAGCGCCCATTTTATTTTTAAATAAATCAAAGAAACCACAATTTTTTGTCTGTTCGTCATGAATATCATTTAATTGGGTTCAAGTAGATTTGCTTACATTATTTCTTGAATATGATATCTCGTAAATGGTCGCCATTGGTCTCTAGGACATATTGTGCCCGTTTTGCAGCATTTTCCATGGTTTTCTTCAACATTTCGATGGGAATGGCGGTTATTTCTTGACGGATGTTGGTTTTCAGCTCTTCTAGGGTCTTTGGCTTGTTGACGTAAACCTTTGATTTCAAATAACCCCACAAAAAGAAGTCTGGAGGCGTTAAATCTGGTGATCTTGGCGGCCAATCGAAATCACCATTTTTTGACATCAAACGGCCAGGGAACAATTGCTTCAAAAAATCGATTGTAGTGCGGCTTGTGTGTGGTGGCGCGCCGTCTTGTTGAAACCAGTAGTGCCTGATACGCTTTCGACGAACGATTGGCATGAAAAAATTATTTATCATATCGCGATAACGCTCCTGATTGACAGTAACTCTGTGGCCATTATCATCTTCGAAAAAGAACGGCCCAATGAGCATTTTAGCACAAACGCCGCACCAAACAGTGACTTTTGCATCGTGAAGAGGTACCTCTTGAATCTCTTGTGGATTTTCAGTGGCATAAATACGGCAATTTTGTTTGTTTACCGTTTTCTTCGAAGGCGCACTTTTCACTTTATTTTTTTGAAAGCACGTTGAGTTTTCACTATTGACTTGTTTTGTTGAATGTAAATTTCAACAATTTTAGAGCGTTCGCGTGGCGTGTACTGTTCCATTGTAAATATTTGCTTGGAATGACGCTTCAAACGCGGTATGTCATAAGTCGATTTGGCATCACTGCGGAAAGTTACAGTGTTGCCAGATGGGCGCTTCGAATATGGACAGCCCTGTATGAGGTGGTCTTACTTATTATTCCCCCCTAAAATTTTTTAGTTAACACACCTACCCTCTAACTGCCAGTCTTCTCGGGGTCCCCATACAAAAAATGAAGGAAAATGTCCAACATAGTTTATATCTACCCCGGATTTACCCCCAGAGAGGTCAAGTGTACAAGCTGGTCTTATTATTTTCTAACTTTAAACATTTCTCTGACAAAACATAAAAAAAAGAAAAATCTTGAAAATACGTGGTGCATGTTTTTCCCGATTTGACCTCTAGAGCGTAGAATTTATGAGCTGCTCCTATTATTTTTTCACCCTCCAATGTAATATAAGCTAGTCCTTTTATTTTTTACTCCCAACATTTTCTTAATAAACCTATCCTCTGTTTGCTAGACTTCCGGGGTCCCCCTTAAAAAAAAAACTAAAAATATTTCGAAAATAGAGTATATCCGTCCTAAATTGACCCTTGAACGCGCCAAATATATGAGCTGGTCCTATAATTATTTCACCGCGTGTAAATGCATGGACACAAATGATCAAGAACTGAACTTATGATGCCGATTCCGAACAGCTAATGTTCTCAAGAAGCTTTCCATGGCAGTTTTTACTCTCTTATGAATGTAACGAACGAACAGAAATTGATTCTTCTGTCTCACTTGGGGTTTGAACTCGGGCTATCGCAGTTCTTAAGCATACTGACCACACACTGTAACCAGTAAGCTACGGCCACCACCCATCTGATACAATATTAGATAACAAAAATATGAATTCTAAACTACCGTACTTATCCAATGGTGACCAATCAAAATATTATAGTCATTCAATCATCAACGTTTCTGAAAATTTAAAATTATTTATTTACCATGGCACTTCACTACGCGCTTGAAAATCAATACAGAAAGCATAAATATAGGAATATTACATAGTAACGTAATTTGAAAGCATGCCTATGAATCACTTAAAAACTGCTAACTAATTCCAAAGCATATTAAAGGCATTAAAACTTTTGAACCCGAGGTTTTAAATTCTTGTAGTACATCAGTTTGTGTCCAAACACAATGTTTGTGTAAGTTTGCAAGTTCAATTTATTTCCTTTTTTTAATAAAAAAATGGCAATATTGGTCAGTTTGCTGCCAAACGAGCCAGTCAACATGCTTCCTCATACATTTGCTTGAATGTAATTTAAAACGTGTGCCATCCGGTTAAACCTATTAAAGAAAATTGCATTAGCATTTTGGATGCTACAGCATAGCAGGAAAGACGTGGGGAGTGTGACATGCGTTTATCACTAATAGAATGCAAACATCTACATATCAACTAACAACTCGCTCAATTAGAGGGCAACACCAGCTAATCGTCCATGTTTACTGCAACTACTACACCCAAAAAAGTATATACTGTCAGGTCAAAGATTTTTCACTGTTAAAAATCTGTTACAAAAAAGCATTTGACACAACAACGAAACCCTTGCAATAACATGCGCTGTTGAATTTTCCTACAAGAGTAAAAGTATTTGAGCCAAATACAGTGTTGCGCAAAACAATAGCAACAAAATAAGTGCGCTGCAACAAAATCGTGTATCTTTTTTAATATTGGGGACACACAAAAATGATTATAGGAATCAAAGCATATATTCATACATCATATATAAAACAAATCAAATTCAAATTTGGTTTTGTTTTTTTTATTAAATTTAAAATTAATGTGACTACATTCAATTTGTATGTGAGCAAAACAATAGCAACAAAACTTGAAAAATGTAAAAAGAGAACACAAGGTCGAAGAATTATTGGTAAAAGTTCCGTTATTGTAAAGCACGTATTGTTTGTAAGTCATAAACATTTAAGTTTAGTTTTTTTTGTGCTAGTTGTGACATTGACTGTTCCATTTATAATGGCACGTTTTAAATACTGTGAAGCTCTTAAATTACAAATTATTTCAGAATATAAAAACAAAAATTCGCAAATATCTAACGTGAAACAGTTTGATATTAATCGGTCAATAGTTTGCAAATTAATAAAGAAATATACCTTCACAAAAGACGTAACAACGGTACATTAAAGAGTGCGACCGCGGAAAACATCGCTGCGTGATGACAGGAACATTTGTGGTGTGTTCAAACGAAATGCATTTGCCACATCCAAAGAGGTTGTTCGGACACTTGATTCAGATATCCACCACAGCACTGATGGAAAACGAGCCGTTGAGAACAATTAAAGAAGTTACAGACCGGCGGAGAAACCTTTGCTTACAGCTAAGCATAAAAAACAAGGTGAGGTGTTACAATTTAAACATTTCTGTCTGAAATTGTGACAACTAGTTTAAATTTATTGTTTTGTAGACTCAGTCTTCCAAAAGAGCACCTAAATTGGACCGTTCAAAAATCGAAAACCGTTTTTTTAGCGATGAATCAAAGTTCAACTTGATTAATTCAGATGGGATGTGCACGGTACGGCGCCACCCAGGTACACGACTTGAAGCCCGAAACTGCAAAATAAATTTTGAACACGGATGCGATGGCATTATGGTCTGGGCTTCTTTTTCCTATAATGAAGTTGAACCATTTCAAAAAATCGATGGAATTATGGATCGATTTGTATATAATGACATTTTAGAAAGCAAGATGCGACCACATTCAGAGTGGAATATGTCGCTTCAGTGAACGTTTCAGCCCGATCACGACCCGAAGCACACTTCAAAGCTCATCAGATATTACATAAGAGGCAAAGGGATTCAAGTCCTTGATTAGCCGGCACAGTCACAATGACTTGAATCCCATTGAAAATCTTTTTGGGATTTTGAAGGTAAAAGTTTCTGGTCAAAGATTTCCCCAATAAGACTGCACTGTATGAAGCGCTGAAACTTAATTGGGAACATAAAACATGCAATAACAATAGAGTTCAGCTACTACAGCTTTTTCACACTTTCTCCGCAATAGATCATTTTAAGAACCAATTCAATATCATTGAAATAACTCAACATATACTAATACTAACATATCTACTTTAATAGAGTCGATGCCGCTAAACTGTGCAGCGGTTATCAAGAATAATGGATCTAACACCAAATATTAATTATGTTGCTTTTGTTTTGCTCTCAGACAAACTGAATGCAGTCACATTAATTTTAAATTTAATAAATAAAAGAAGACCAAATTGTAATATGATTTGTTTTTAATATGATGTATGAATATATGCTTTGGTTCCTATAATCATTTTTGTGTGTCCCTAATATTTAAATAGATACACGATTTTGTAGTAGCGTATCGATTTTGTTGCTATTATTTTGCGCAACACTGTATGTTATATACAGTGACGTAAATAGCTTTTGGCTATGGGTGGGGTCCGTAAAAAAGTATACTTTTGAATACCTGATTTTATGACTTTTTTGTGAAGCCGAATGTCATGTTTCACAGCCTTACTTTGCTGAAACGTCGAAAAACAGTACACAGAGATAATTATTTTGCTTGAATCAAGCAAATCAGCAAAACTTTGCTCAATCACGGTGTGATTTTAGAAAAAGATTGCTAAATTGTATTCACTCATGTATTTAGGAAAAAGCAAAATTTGATTTAATTTAAGCAAAAGTTTGCTAAGTATTATAAGCTGCAAAAGCCAATATGTACTTAATGTAAGCAAATATTTGCTAAGTTACTATAAGCTCATATAGGAAATTTTTACTGATGGACTTACACTCACGCGGCCGAGGTTCCGGATGATGGTAATTTTTCAATTTAATTTAATGTTAATTATTATTTCACTTCAAAAATATGTTAGATTTCAGCAAAAACTAATCAAAATTTGCTATTTCAATTTATAATAACTTAGCAAATATTTGTTTGAATAGGTAGACATTTGCTTTTACAGTTTATAATAACTTAGAGAAATTTTGCTTGAATTTAATAAAAATTTGCCTAGTTATTATAAACGGGAATAGCAAATTTTGATTAGTTTTTGCTGAAATCTAGCATAATCTTGAAGTGGCTGAGATTCAAGCTCAAGTTTTGCTCAACCACAATACAAATTTAGCAAACAGTTTTCTCCGTGTAGGTAGATAAAAAATGATGGGCTTGTTGAATTGACTCTAAACGACACCGAATTTCTGGAAATTATACATGTCACCATATCTCCAGTAATTTTTGACCGATTAAGAAAAATTAAACACTGTATTGAATCAAATTTTGCTAATTTTCTTGAGAAAAAGAAGCATTTTTGGCAATATATATACATTTGGATTCGTTCTTATCTTAATATTAGAATCAATTCCTAATAACGTGAGATATTTGGTAATGTTTCCATGGCTCTGGGTGGGGTCCAGACCCGCGGACCCTCCCCATATCTACGCCACTGGTAATATAGTTACATTTTAATAATTAATTGTGATCTATTCTTTGATTTTACATGATTTTTAACTTATAAGCTTTTCAGATCAAGTAAGTTTTTGAAGGAGACTAGACAGACTGTTTCGAAAAGCGCTACCCTTTCCATCTTCAGTAGTACTGAATGATTAAGCTGTGACCTACTTTGGGCCAATTTTTCAGTGCGAGCTTAAACTCTAGTCAAATTAAACCGAAATGAAAAGATCACAATTTAATTTTAAATCTAAAACCTAGTTTAAGGGGCTAGGGGTAGTTAGAATTTTTTATACATCAAATTTTCCTTTTTTTCACTTTCTTAAAGTATAATATTTTTAAAATATTCTCTGAAAACTTGAAGTGACAAATGCTTTTGGACTATTAACAAAGGGCCCTCGGGAGCTCCAGAACGCTTGAGAGCAGCTGCTGCTAGCTGCAAGCAACCGGTTTATTATTTGTTTGTCACCTGTATGCCTGTGGTATTTACACTGGGCAGTCGGTAGTTGTGGCGGTCGTAGCCTAGTGGCTAGAGTGCGTGGCCCCTAAGCTTAAGAACTGCGGTAGCCCGGGTTCAGCTGCAGCTCATACAGAAAGTTTTTTCAGTTGAATTAATTTTTCTGTTCGGTCGTCACCTCTCTGCAGACAATGGCAAACCTCAGAGAGTAAAAATTGTCATGTAAAGCTTTTTGAGAACACAAGCCGTTCGGAGTCGGCATAAAACATGTAGGTCCAGTTCTCAGTTATTTCTGATCAAACATTTAATAACACGCACAACACAATTGATCAATAGAAGCTAGGTCAAAGTCCTTCCGAGGGCTGAAATGGCCAGTTTATTTATTTTTGTATTTCAGTCGGTAGTTGTGTGTATTATTAAAAAAAAAAACAAATTATTTTTCACAACAAATTTCAAAACAAATTAATTTAATAATTCGTATTACTCTACATAAATCGAGTATGAAACTTTAAATGCGTTTTTCTCAAAACTATGTTTTTTGACCACTGTAACTCGAAAACCGCTTAGTAGATTTCAATGAAATTTATATAGCTTTTGGAAAATATAACAAACTAGTGCTTGATCGAAGGATTTTTTTTTTAAATTTCGATTTTTATTAGCAATTTACTGTTGGTTTTTTCCCGAAAATCTGGAGAAAAATTTCCTGAGGCCGCCATTTTGTTTTTTTTTTTAAATCTTCGATCAGGCACGAGATTATCTATCAATAAAACTATTTTTTTCGTCCAATTGATTTTAGATGAATCTTCACTGGATTAACGCAAACAGCCATAACTTTAAAAATTATTCATTTTTTTTTTAATTTTCGTGAAGTCGAAACATTCTGCAATGACGTCATATTATTACTTTTATAAAATAAAATGATTAACTGGCAAAAAAAATTATTGAAAATTCTCATTTTTTCATGTATCTGACTACCCTTAGCCCCTTAACTCACCAAAACTGGACGTTTAAACTCAGTTTAGGCAAAAAGAAACACATATGCTAATTTAAGTCAATTTAACGAATGCTAAAATATCTAGTTAAACCTAGTTTAAACGTTCAATTTTGGTGAGTTAAGCTCGGTTTAATTTGACTAGAGTTTTAACTCGCACTGAAAAATTGGCCCTTAGTGTTTAGTATTGAAGGCTGTTTTTTTTTAAATCAAAGAACCAAGGCATGCGCCTTATACAAACAAGGTTTGGTCTTTGACCTGAAAGGAAAGGGATAGATTATTTAGAGGAATTGATTGAAACCATACGGGAATTATTGATTAGGTGAAACAAACGCGAAAGACAATTTGAATTGCTTTTAACCGAGGCTAGTGTTGTGCCTTAACCTCGGCAAGAATTTCCAGCAATTTCGTTGTGCTTCTGGCCTTTAATACACATTTTAGGAAAGAACAAAGAGAGTGAAAAGAACCATGCCCAAGCCCGGATCCGAACCAGGGACCTCTGGTTTGATAGTCTAGCGCACTCTCCACCAGACTACAAAGGCCGACTTTGATGATTTGGGATTCGTTCGAATAAATTTGATGAAATCGTACTACGCACGCTGGGGTATAGAACCGTGAAAATGCGATTCAATTCACCAGGAAGAGGGAGTTAGCTTTCGACTTTCTTTTTTGTTAGAATGGGTCAAAATACGAAAAAAATGTTCCGTCCGTCCGTCTGTGAACACGATCACAGCCGTAATTTTGAAGCTATCGTAATGAAATTTGGTTTTTAAGCTTGTATCTAAAATATAAAGATCATGATTGCAAATGAACCAAATCGTATGAAAACCACGCATACCTCCCATACAAAATGACTTATTCAAAACGTTAAAATCTTTTTATATTCCACAAAACTTAATATATGAACTTAAAACATTGTATATGAGCTTTGATATTTAATATCCGCTTTAAGTATGAAATTTAACCAAATCGGATTAAAACCACAAATACCTCCCATACAAAGTGACAGTTATCAAAACTGTAAAATCTCTTAAAATTTTAAAAAAATGAATAAATGGACTTCAAGTTCTGCACATAAGCTTTGATTTTATTAGGCATTCTGAGCAAACAACAAAATCTATTTTTTATTTGTTTTTTTTTCTCACGAAAATCATAGATTTGTGACACGAAGTTATAGTAAACAAATTTTAATACCGCGAAAGTGAACAGCAATGGCGCAACTTTTTTTACAGAATGTAACTAGAATTTTCATAGTTAACGATTATCAAAACAGTTTCCCTCAACTTTACTCAACTCATAACTAGTTAAAGTACACATATTTTTTAGGTTAATTACAGTTAAAAATAAAATGTAAGGAAACACTATTTCACAAAAAAAAAAAAAATTGATTTTGTATTGCTGAAATACATAAAGAGAAAGGTTCCGTCATAGTTTTATGTAAATTTTTAAAATAATGTAAAAAAACAGTTTCAAAATTACAGATAAACACTTTTGTCACTGCGCGCATTCAAAGTGAAAAAAAGTGATGACTTTCAAAGTGCATTGCTGGTAAACGGTACAATATTTTTCAACCATTTTTTCACCTGGGTATGCAAAATGTTATACTTTTCACGGAGTACCAAACACTACGATGTGCCTTTAAAATTTTTTTTAATTAATGCTCACTTTGGCCATAAAATACCCCATTGTGCGACGTTAAAGCAAAAGTAAAAACTTCTAATAAAAATTAGATCAAAGCCTAAAACTCTACTAAGGATTTTGTCTGTTCTAGTTGCCTCTTTTTTCACTATTCTTCCTGATATATAGTTGTGCCAATGGTTTAAACATTGTTGAAACAACAGTAACTATTGACGAAAACAACGGAAAACAATGGGTTTATTTGGGATTTAGGCAGATATATTTTTCTTTATGCTTGCCTTACGCAGATGAATTCATATGGTATTGACAATCCCTGCTTTCAATAGTATTGTTGATTATTGTTATTGATTATTTTGTTTTTGTATAATGTTAAATAAGTGATATAAAGCAGAGATAAAGAGATAGGAAACTTAAATTTTGTGACGTCAAAACATATGTTTTTTCCATTTTTATGTACTTTGGTGAAACTCATTTATTGTGTACGTGAGTTCACCTCAGATCAGTGTTGCCGCGACGATTCTAAAAAAAGTATCCATGAAAAGGTCACAAATGTATCCACTTCAGAAAAAAGTATCCACATACTACAGTACTGAAACCCAATTTTTTAAGCTTTAATAACAATTCTATTTATCTAATTTGAAGCCTAACAAATAGTTTTGTTAAAATGTAATAGTGAGAAACAAAGCATATACATATATAAAATAAAAAATAATAATATTAAGACTTAGTGCTTGAATATTTTAAATATTTTTAGGATTTATTTTTTTAAAAGTTAAAATAATGAACAACGATATTTAAACTTTAAAGGTATATTGAAACACTCATAAAAATGTTTCAATTATGTTCAAAAAGGTGCTCAATTAAAGCCTTTCAAATAAAGATCTTCGTCACTGTTGTTGATATTTACTCTTCTAGTAATAGAGTTCAGCTATGGCCGGGACTAGAAAAAAACACTGAAAATTGACAGTATGACGCGCTTTTAATATTTAAGTTCTAAAAACAGGGTTTCTTACTGGTTATTCAGTGTAAAATATACGATTTTTTTAAATTTTGATAGCGAAAGACACTGATGTGAATAACATATTAAAATTTCACATGATTCGGCTGGATAGCTTTTGTTTTCGATACAACACATTGCCGAAAAAAGGAGTTTTGAAATAAATGAGTGTAAAGAGTATGTATATTTCTGCTGTGCGCTCGACACCTACTAAAACGGATGTAGTAGCGGAGATAACTTCAGTATTCTTACACAACTTTTACGGTGAATTCTCAAAAACTATACTTTTGAAAGATGAAGAAGAAAAAAAAAGATAACAATTTTAGACTACCGGCGACTGACTTAACAAGGAACATATGTACATTTCAGTACTTCAGTCTGTTATATTTTGTGTTATTTTTATATTTTTTATAAATTATGTTTATTACATGAATTTTAAAGGTTTGAAAAAAGGCTGTTTTTTTCGTGGGAATTTGAGGTGGCAACCGTGGTCTCGCCATATACAAGCTGTCGTTGTCTTGATATTTATACAAAAAACTATATACAAAACATAGCTGTTAAATTGCGATTACGATTAATAAACAATTAGATTATATTATTATACTTTAAAAATAATTATAATCATATAATCCTTAAGGGAGATGTGTTTGATAAGCAATTGATTTAGATTAAAAGTAATCAAAAAATAATTACGACTACTTGGAATAAGGAAAATAATCAAAAAGAATAAAAAGTAATCCAGAAAAAATAATCCAACTACTTATAGATATTATTTTTGATTCTGTTTGAGGTCGACTCGCATCGTTTCAACGGTGAGGTTGTGAAGTGCAACCAGTAATTTTTAACTGAAATCGCCCATACGCTGATACGGCTTTTTCAGTTAACACAGTTAAACGAATAACAGTTATACAAAAACTTAATAAGTTTTATTAACAAATATGTTGGATCTACAGTATGAATTTTGGGTTCATGGTTCCTTCTCTGTTACCGCTGCTAATGCTATACATGGCTTGTATAGTACTGTTTTATAAAAAGAGGAATACTTGACGACATCCTAAACGAGTTGAAGCGAACTGTACCTAGCCGCTGCAATAGAATTCAACTGAACGGCTGAATTTTATTAGTGATTATCGTGACCATAACATTAATGATTTAATATATTATATTTTTAGTGATTGCGTATTTTAATAATTCTATATGTGAACGTAAAATCTGCATTTGATGTAATTTATCAAATGTTTAGTATTTTTAGTGCTTGTATATGTCTCGCCCACGGTTGCCACCTTTGTGGGAAAAATCCCATTTGTGGTTATTTTTAATTACCATGGGAAATGGGAATTCCCATGGGATTTTTTAATTGAGTGTGGTTTTTTTTAATCCACGTGGGATTTTTTTGTTTTTTGGGATTTTTTTTAGTTTTGAAGGATTTATTTTTATTTTTCAGTTAAAATATGTATAAAAATATACATAAAAGTCTATATTTTTCATATTTTGTTCATTGTTAAAATCGTCTCAACCCATCTATATGATTTTTGCAACGAGTTCGTTAAAACTTCGATTACTTTTGTTTGGTGGGAAGTTCTTTCACTCTTGACATAATTCCATGCATTGGGAAAATATGTTTCAATGAATTTTTTCTCTTTTTTTATCAATATACAAAATTAGTATATCTTAAAATTGATTTGTGATTGACCCTTATTACGAGTTGCTTTCGACGTAATCGTCGCTGGTTATCGAACAACAAGCATCGAACGTCACACCATGTCGAAATGTTCGTTGTTCATCGAAAGACTAAAAACTAGTTTGTAACTCTTTTTGTAAACTTTATACAGGTCTAAGGTGGATTAAACAAATATTTTTTATTAAATATTATTACTAAAAGACTAATTAAAACACATACGACGAAATATACTAGATGTTCTTTTTAATTTTTTGTTTAATTTTTGACAATTTGTTGTCCGTATTATTTACTATGGTAATTTTTAATAGAAGAGAGATTTTTTGTGGTTTTTTTTAATACAAATGGGATTTATCGTGGTTTTTTTAAATACAAATGGGATTTTTCGTGGTTTTTTTTATTTGCGTGGGATTTTCGTGGTTATTTTAATTGTACGTGGGATTTTTTGTGGTTTTTTTTAATTACGATGGGATTTTTTTTCAATTTTGTACCATGGGAATTTTCGTGGTTATTAATTTTTGCTATTGTGGGAAAAAGGTTTTTTTCGTGGGAATTTGAGGTGGCAACCGTGGTCTCGCCATATACAAGCTGTCGTTGTCTCTTTCACACATATGCTTTTAGGATAATCGTCAAAAGCAAATGTTAAAATACTCCTTGAGCAGGAGTAAATTATTCTGTAATAATATTATAGCCAAGTGGCTTTTGATTATTAATTTAATTAATAGTGTAACAGACCAGGCAGGCCATACATTACAGCATTAGCGGCTGTAACAAATAAGAAATTGTTTATATATATATTTTGTAATATCGATTAATTAAAAACTCAATAAAGTACTACTACTACTTTGATTCTGTTTGATTATTTAAGAATTTTATTTTAAAGTACGGAATATTTTGTAAAATTTAATTTATAAAGAAATAGATATGTAAATAATCATTAAAAAAGTTTTTAAAAACCAAGAAAGAAGAAAAAAGTGATCGATAAAACTAACGGAGCAAATGTTGTAATGCGTTTTTTCGTTCTTGTTTTTTGACAATCTTTGTTTAACAATTTCTATGTTAATTTATCAAAAAATACAACAACAATTTTAGCATTTTAGACTGAAATTTTTGAAATAATCAAAAAGAATCAAACTAAAGTAGTCTGATTATTTTTCTTGATTACTTTTAATTATTTTTAATTATTTTCGTCATCTGAAAAAATCGTAATTATTTTATGAATGTTATTATATTACAATTACAAACAGAAAATAATTGTACTGAATCAATTATTTCACATTTCTAAAAAAATAATCGAATTGCTAATGAATACGATTAATAATAATTATTTAACAGCTATGATACAAAAAAATATATAAATACATAAAAAAGTAATTTAATAGCTTATTCAGTTAAGTGTAATATAAATAAAATGGGTTGCTATTGCCCTATATTTAAATAAAATTTAAAAGTTAAAAATTATTCGTTTTTAAGTATTTTACAAAACAATATACCTTTACCTATTCCCAAAAAAATAAATTTTTTGATAAAAAAAGTAATGTTCAAAAATGTCTCAATGTCATAATTTTTCTTAAAGTTTTTGTCGAATTTAAGGAAATGCCTCCTTTTTTATATTTTTGCAAATAAAAACATATGTTCATATAAAAATTATTTATTAAAAAAGTATTTAAACTTAAACTGAGGCTTAAAAAAGTATCCATGCATTTTTCCAAGCGGCAACACTGCTTGAACAGATTCCTATGGTGTAATTATTCTAAGGTAATTTCACCATGATTTTTCAGGGATGTTTTCCATTGCTTTTCCGACGTCTTTTGTGGTATACCTTTCGTTACCCATTTTCTTGCAATAATATGCTGTTTTACAGTTATCGGACCTCAAACGTAACTGGTGAATTTCTTCAATCTACCAGAAGCCAGGGTTGTTTTCCGTTGATTTTACGACATAGTATAAGTGTTTTGTGCTAGTATTGGAGCCAATTTAACGTAAAATTGAACATAATGCTATCCCTCTCCAACGGAGTTTCCCATCTCTTTATCTCTGATATAAAGTATAACAAAAGTTTAACCTTTAAGTGGAGACGTGAAGTTTCTTTTGCACTACCAGTGACCTGGGGTCTCACAGGCTCCTTTACTTCATTGTAATGTCAGTAAACATTAATCAATCTTTTAAAAAAACTCCAAACGTTGTTTATAGAAGTAAAATTAAAAGAATAAATGTTTAAACAATAGTGTTTTATTTTTATTTTTAAATTTTAATCAAAAATAAACATTTAAGGAACTTTGCAGTCTTTATGTGTTTCTCGGAAATCGTGACTCGGGAGGGGACTAGGAGACTCCACGTCACTACTTAAAGGTTAAATGTAAGCCAACATAGAACTGGACTAGGAGCCTCTAAATCTTCCCTTGAAATGAGGATTATATACCGAAGCCAATATCATTTTGTCAAAGTGCTGCATGAGGATCATCCGAATTGCTGAAATAAATGCACACAGTGCTACCAACTCCCAAAAATATTTATCCCTAAAGCTTTAGTCAAAAACCCCTAAAATCGATACAATTACTTAGAAATTCCGCCAAAACAAAAAAAAAAAAAGACCAATTAACATATTGTTATAATCTTTAGGTATAAATGATTTAATATTTACAAACAAAAATTCGGTTTTCTCGGTTTGTTTTCAAAACAAGGTGAAAGCGATGTAAAATTTTTGTTATAAAAATCAAATACTTGAGTTGTCAAACGATACAAAATCACCTTTTCTGTCTCTTTCGATTTCTGTCTCTTTCACTCATTCACTAGTTTTACAGTTTCTCTTTCTATTTCTGTCTCTTTCACTCATTCACTAGTTTTACAGCTTTAGCAAAATATTTAAACGTCACGTTCACCTTGTTTTTTACAGTATAGTAACGAGCAGGGAATGAAAAAGGGAAAAAATTGAGGAGTTAATGCATAGCAAAATCGGAATGAATTTAAAAACTTCGTAGTAAATTTGATTATCCAATGGTTAAGAATATCAAAAAGTCCCTCAAAAAAACCCCTAAAAATAAAAAACCCCTAAAAAATTCCATTCCACTTTTCCCCCCTAAATTTAGGGGGAAAAACCCCTAAGTTGGAAACACTGAATGCACATCCACAACATCAATGAGATCTTCAACAAAAGGGTGCTCCTCAGTGGCATTAAATATGTAGATTTTACATAAAAATAAAAATACGTGAGACTTATGGCCTTATTTTGTATGCCTAACGAAGCATTCAACAATCGAATGCTATGCGAACGATGCTGTAAGCAAATGGAAATTTGTATCCATAACGAAGCTACTCGGTAACTCTTACGACATGCTTACGTTTCTTATGTAATTCAAACTGTTATACAGAAGCAGTTGTCAAATGCGGTAATGCCAGATAAAACATTTCAGAAGTTTTCTGTTTTTGTCTACTTAATTTAAAGATTTTTTAAGAATTTTGCTTCGTTTATTGTTTGCTGGCAACGCCGTTGTTTGGTTTATTTATGTGAACAGCTGTTTTGTTTTTATTCAGTCAATTTATTTTGAACAATAAAATAATTTGCTTATTTGTTTTCATTGTGATTGTGTTTTAAATAAACTATAACTATTAAGCAAGTGTTCAATAATAAAGTGACATTGAAGTGTTAAGTGTTTAAAAAAAATGTATACAGCTTTAGCATTTTTTGATTTTGAGCATGCTGGTGAACGCGAATTGAGGGTGCACAGGCGCAGGATGCGAGATGTTTTGCAACTTTTTCTTGCACAACTATCCATTTTTTGAACAATCTAATTCAACGAACACAACACAACGATAGCATTTGAGTATTCGTGTGATTTTGACGTTTGAATTCGCCATTTCATTGATCGTTAAGGCTTGATTACCCAAGCGTAACGTGAGGTGGCGCAGCGGGATGTAGCGTAGTGCGACGTTGCCTCGAGGATAAGCGATTACCGAAATCGTAATCCAACGTAGTGCAGGCGGCGTAGTGCAGGGCACTCATTTTATTCTAGAAGGCTTATTTACTTCTCCTCGTCAATAAAAGATTGCATTCTTTCTTATATAGTATTAAAATTTACAAAAATGTGAAGTTAAACAAATTTTTTCGCTTGTAACACAGCTGTCGAACTACCAAAAATCGTAACGTTGCGTAGAAATCTATTTTCTACAGACTTCTACGCTGCGTCACGCCACGTTACGATTTCGGTAACGACTTGTACACATTTATCATTAAACAGATTTTAGCTTGACAATTGGCAACGTAGCGCTACGTTACCTTACGCTTGGCTAATCCAGCCTTTAGGGATGCAAATTGCACAAATATTACTCTGTTACGGCGTCGTTCGCCAGCTCAACAGCTGTTATCTGTTCGAATTGCAAATTTCAAAACCACTAACGAACAGTGCTTTGCACGAAACGAGTGTTCGGATAGGCATACAAAATAAGGGCATTAAGCTCGAATATTTAGTATTTTTGCCAACAACTTTTATCGTTGGGATGCCATTTTTTAACCACTGTTGGCGAAAAAACTTAAATGTTGAATCAAAAGCGTAAGTTGTTGATTAACCAAATACTCGTGCGCTTTTGTCGCGCATAAATATGTACCGTTGTTGGGAACGAAAAGACTAATAAAAGTTGTTG
Source organism: Dichetophora obliterata (assembly GCA_963920525.1). Classification (NCBI taxonomy): domain Eukaryota; kingdom Metazoa; phylum Arthropoda; class Insecta; order Diptera; family Sciomyzidae; genus Dichetophora; species Dichetophora obliterata. The sequence goes on from OY986435.1 coordinate 169,679,601, forward strand.
AGATTAAATACAAAGTTTTTGGAATTACAGTGCTTTTATTTTTTTGAGTGTACTGATGAACAGTATTTTCACTCAGTTTGAACAGCATGAAAGATTGTAATGAATGCCAATGCCAAAGTGTTTGTGCCACCAGCGAAGTTTATGCTTGTGGTTTAGAGTTGGTAATGAATTTTGCAGCTTCGAGGATATGGAAAATTTAGGGTTACGAATATTAAAGGACAAAACAAAAAAATCTTGACAAAAAAAAAAGAGCACAAAAAGAAACTATTTTAAAGTTCCATTACGCACAGTAGGGAGCACATGTTTGAACTTTTTGCATTTCTGTGCTCAAAAAATGGCATAAACAAAGCAAATCCAAATTTTTTTCATTTATATCTTGTTTCATTCTTAACAAAGCGGTATATTCTATAACGGCTATTATACGATACTTTGCATATTAAACGGAATTGAGTTGTCGATGGATTTTCGGGACAAATATTGATTAGATCGAAAATCAAGGGACTCCATCGGCTTTTTAGAATTTAAATCCTATATATTAATACGCAAACATCGAATGTTGTCGCACACTTTTTTACATATTTATTTCAGAACTAGCTGATATACCCGGTGTTACTCGAGAGTCATTTATATAAACATTTTAACATACACTTATCGATTAAATGTGTTTTAAATTCTGGAATAATGAAAAACATGTTGAATTTTATTTGTAAGCTACCGTTAGAAAGGTAATTGAACGAATTTTAATCCAAAAAAGTTTTGTTGTTGGTGGTTCCATCTCTTGCGGTGAGCTAATTGAATTCAAAGAAGAAAGTAACGAAAAACATATTTTAAAAATTAAAAATTTTATATTTACTTACAGCTTTATTTTGTATAACGAAAATTCACACCAACGACAGGCAAGACACGAGAAGCAATACTTTTTTCTATGCAAAATTCTATTGCTTCTCGTGTCTTGCTTGTCGTTGGTGTTCATTTTCGTTATACAAAATAAAGCAGTTATTCTTAAAGCAAGCAAAATTACCTTTTCAACAATATAAAAATTATGGTGGGACTCGATGCGTCCTTGAGATATAGACATTTTAACATCTAAACAAAGATTTATAATAAAAAATATATTGAACTATTTTTAAAAAAAATTTTTTAATGAAATATATAAAAAACAGCGGAGATATTGGTAGTAAAAGTAAAATCTCTGATTTTCATATAATTCTTTGAAATCAAAACTTTTGAAGTGAAAACTTCTTTAGGCGCGTTGAACGATTTTGGTAGAGGGTAAATCTTTGGTTTACGTCATTGTCTTTTTCCGAGTAACTCTCGTCATCAATATAGACAGCAAAGATAACAAGATAGGAATCTTAGAAAACATAAGCAAGCAACCATCAATAAGTTCCTATGCTGACGCATCGTTCTTTCCCTCCCTTTGCTCCGCTGCGAAACATTAGCTGCATTCCCGTGGCAATAGAACAGATCAAATCTCAGTAAAACAACGTTAGTTCAATTTTATATCAATTTGTCATCACAGTCTTGAAACAGCTGTTTTAAGAACAATAACACAAGAAAACAACAATACCAAAACGCGCATTGAGCGGTGAAACGTCAAAATAGGAAATGAAAAGTTATTTAGATTTGCCAACTATGCTCGTTTTGATAAAACATGCTTGAAACTTGGCAGCATTTTAAGATCAGAAATAAAGCTAGAAATAGAGCTGGTTTTAATTTTTGTTTTTGTTTTGTGAATAAAATAGAGCCGCGTTCTAGATCAACAACTACGGGAATGCAGCTATTGAATGTTACTGTTTTTTTTTTCAATGTATATGTATAGTTAGCTGTAGGCTAAAATAAATTAAATTTAAAATTTTTGATCTTTGCTTTTTGTTTGACTGGCCGTGAAGTCTCTTTTTATGCCTTTTGTTTGACTGGCCGTGAAGTCTCTTTTAATGCCTCCACTTGAGATCTTTCTACCAGGCAAACAAAAAACATAGCAAGCAAAGTGCTGTTTATTTTCCGCCGCCAATTCTGTTCATCTCCTCTAACGTTGCGCAACCGATGTGATAATGCTCTTCTCTGTTCATCGTTGTAGTAGATTTGTTTGGTAATTGTTGTTGTAAATGTATTTTAGTTCAGCTACAGATATACATTGACAGAAAAACAGTAAATATCCTTCATGATTTATTTATGAAGGAACGATTTGTTAGCAGATAAACTTATTGATGGTTGCTTGCTGCCATAGTAGAATTAGACAAGGTAGGGCTGAATGTGTTCTCTTTCTAAGTGACCATAACTGTCAAACTCATCCATTTTGATGTATTTGCCAATTCTTGCTTTCATATTGCATTCTCATTGGTTGCAGATTTTGTATGAAATGTCAACTTCGTTTTGATAGTTTCGGTCACTGGCTCTCCGCCCTAACACTACTTTGTTTAATTTTGCCATGCTTGCTGCATTTGCTGAGCGCCTGGTAGCCAATATTCAAGAGCGTGTATTTGAGTTTCATGACCAACATAAAAACATTTGTAGTTTTATAAATGTCGCCGGCATATTCTCTGACTGGGACCATGGTATAATAAGTAATAGGTAGGAGTGACATTTCGTGTTTCGACCATCGAATGTCAAGCAAAAGAAAACAAAAAAGAGAACGTGTGTCACACACATTGACCGCATTCAGAGGAGTTATCTGCTGTGAATGGATCATTTAATTGCAAAGCTTTCTCACTCGAATTTAAAAACTGTTGCCAACTATTGACTCCACTAAAAGCTGCCAATGTGTGTGACACATGCACTTTATTTTGTTTTCTTTTGTTTGAAATTGCAGCTCGTGAGAAAATAAGAAGTTGTCAAGACTACCTAATAACAATTTTATCATGAGTGGGACTGCATCGTCCAAAAATTTTTGTTTCTTATTTCAGCTACCATAAGTCTATAGTATCTTTTTTAAAAATATAATGCAATGATTAGTAACGCAAACAGTGAAAATAATGTAAATGAAATTCAATGAAATGTATGTAAATACAAATTTTATGTATGTGTAAATTATTATGTATTTTAAGTGTATATTAATTATTTCAATAAGTTTAATTTATATTTTTGTTTATGTTTTACTTTGTCTTTTATATTAAAACCCATAACTTAAAATAAAATGAAGTGATAAAAGATGAAAATAATGTGCATTAATTATGAACCGGATGTACGGATGAACCGAATCAGGGGCAGAAAATAAACTGCACTTTGCTTGCTATGTTTTCTGTTTTTCTTGTAGCAAGATCTCAAATGCTGGCACTAAAAGAGACTTCAAGACCCATCAAACAAAATATCATATAAAAAAAAGTAAATTTATTTTTTTAGCTACAGCTCTACACGAAACGGAAAATGTGCATAAAATTATTGATTTTGTGCGTTGTTTTAATGAAAATATTCGTTCTTTTTGAACCAACGCTCACGTTCGTTAAAATTTAATTAACTGTATTCATAAGCTTGAAATTTAATGAACAAAATTAATGATAGCGTAAAGTAATGATAGCGAAAAATTTCATTAAAATTTAATGAATAAAATCATTAAAATAAACGACAAAATCATTAAACTTTATGAATATGTTGAATATAATGAAAAATTTCTTTAAACTAATGAAAAAGTTCAAAAAATTTAATGAACAATTTCAATCAAATTAATGAAAAGGTCATAAAATTAATGAAGAAGTTCATTCAAATTTTTTTAAATTTTAAAGGAAATTTGAGTTAATTTTTTATTTATGAAATTGTTGAAAGAAATGGTGGAATATTTACACACGTTACCTAATAAATTTAAATGAAAATGTATTGTTTTAATATTTAAAAGTATATATTTCATACATTTTAATTACTTTATTATTATGTTTACAGTCGTGAGTGAAAATGGCGAATAATAAGTCTTATTTTATTACATAAAATGAAAATTAAGTATTTAAGGAAGAAATTGATTCGCAAAATTAAGAAGTATTTCAAGCAAAAATTGACTGAATCGTCTGCGCTAGCAATGCTATCGGCTTCGTTGGTAATACACTAGTTGGCAACACACTCTTCGGCTGCACAGTTCGGAGCGCTAGCGCTTCTTTTTGTTTTTGATCGCTGCAAACATTTGCCAATAGTTAATAAGACTCTAAATCAGAATGCTTTCTTTTAAGATGTCTTTTACAAATATTAACACCACCAAACAATTGTGCACAAGAGAGAGTGTCCTACAGAGATATCTATATTTTTGTATTCTTGTTTGCACAAAGCACAAAACATTTGTTATTATTTTCGTTAAATATTTTAATCACTGGTAAATACACTTTTATTAATCTTTAATTTACTCCTAAGCACTTTTAACTTATTACTTTTCACAAACAACAATGAAGTAGAACAATTTGTGTCATTCATTACCCAACGCTACAATAAAGCAATGTTCCGTTAGACGACGAGAATGTTTGGCAATTTTAATGAAGAGTGTTCATTCACTTATTCATAAATTCATATTTCAGAGTTGCTATGAAGAAATATTTACGAATTGCTTTCATTAAAATTTGTGAACTCGTTCATAAACTTTAATGAAAATTTTCGTTGAGTTAACGAAAAAAACATTAAAAATAATGAATTTATTCATAAAATCTTCAAGAAAAATTTAATGAACAGCTTTCATTAAAAGTTTATGAATTATATTTTTCCGTATACATATACATTGAAAGAAAAAATTAAATATCCTTTTTGAGGATTATTTTTCATTCAATAGTGCTCCCTGTATTTTATTTTTATATCAACAATATTCAATTTAAATGTAATAATATAGTTTGGTGTAATTATAAAATAAAAGTGCTCTCTGAATAAAAAATATTTTGAAAGATATAATCAAAGGTTGAGGGGGTGAAAATATAAAATTTTTTTCCAATTAGCATGAAAATTCTTATATATCAGCAAGGCGGTCCGTGGCAGGACAAAGTCTTCCAGGGATTACTAATATTTTACATATATGATTTCGCTTCGGTCGGCAATCCCCTCACTGCTATACTTTTTTTATTACTTGAAACTCAAAAATGTAAATTAATTCATTTATAATGTAACAAAAATAAAACACATACTACTATACCGCACAGTTGTGAATACCCTTTTTGTTAAAAAACAAAGAACTTAAATAATATTAATGACTAGCCTTTATTTTAATTTAATCCTTTCAGTGGATTTTCCCAATATATTGGAATTTTTATTTGTATATATTTTGCAAAGCTTTTTTTAAATCAAATCGTTTGGTTCTATGAAAAAAGATGAACCAACATGATAAAAAAAAATTTTGAGATATATTTGATATTCAAGTCAGTTAGATTTTCAATTTTGTGGCGAAGAAAAGCAAACAAAATTTTTGTTTGCCTATTTTTTAAGAAAAAATCAACCGGACCAAGATCAAATTTATGTTTTTTTATATTTTTATGGCTTTAAGGATAAGAATATTAAGAGCGTTTAAAAAACAAAGATCTAAAGGGTTGAGAAACCTTTAAGGGATTAAAAAAAAGACTTTGTGCCGAATAGTAGCAAAACAATTTTTTCTTTGTACAAGCTTGTAAATCTTAAGTAGCGCAGGTTAAAATTAAAGGTATGTTTTTTGCATCTTTTAAGGACCTAAAAGATCGGAATATTACCTCAAAAAAAATTTATTTTGTTTTAAGCTTAGCCTAGCCATTGAAAGGGTTAAGGAACAAAAAATTTACAAAAGAACGGTTTAAGGTATTACTATATAAATGTTACCCCTTTTTTTTACACCGTCTTCATGTTTTTTTGGCAAAATTAAGGTTGGCAAATTAAGGTTGGCAAATTAAGGCAAATTAAGGTTGGAAAAGACTTTTCAAATTAAATTTTTTGTTTTAATTATTTTAAAAGAGAGTTTTGTTTGAATATTATTACAAATATGACCCGCAGAAGCACCGTTCTGATTCTAAACTAGTTGGAGAAATAGTTGTATAATAGTCGTAAGAAATTTGTAAGTTTCGATCGCGATTGCCTTCACCATAAAATAGAATTATTTCCTAAGTCAGAATATCTGACAATTTTAAAATACATAGCTGACTTCCCTATGTTGCAAATTCTTCTTAAACTATTTACAGTCTTTGCTCCAGTGATTCACACTCATCGTCCTAACAATCTTTTTCAGTCTCAATAAAATTTTTTTCTAATTCTATATTCAGATCAACTTAATCTGAAATGTTTGCATTTACATGAATATTTGTAATAGAAATTTTTTATTTAAAAATCTCGGGATCCAGGAAAGACAATCCCGGGATTTAAAGTGGCTTAAATCATCCGGGATCCCGGATGGACTTCCCTAGTACCTACCACCCCCTTTGATTTTTTTCGCGAAATTTATTTTTTCTAAAATGTTGTTTTTATATTTTTTACAAAAAAGTCAAGTCTCAAAAATAATTTATGTGAAAAATTACCCCAATATCTCTTTGCAATCAAAAGTTATGGCTAAAAATCAATTTTTTTCATACCAGACTATTAATAAAACTGAGTTTTGTTTTAAAATTCTCTCTAAAATTTATCTCTAAGAATGCAGTTGTGTGTCTAGAGCAGGGCTGGGTATTCCAACACAGTCACATTTTCATTTGTCTTGTTAGTATTGGTGCGCTCTCAAATAGCGCACACTGAGCGAGATAGTTGTCACAATTATCTAGATTTGCAAGTTTGTAAGTTTATACCTCCACACATACTGTAATATGTGTTTAATTTTTATTTTTAGTCATTGGTATTATTCACTATTTCTTATATGTCATTCTTATATGCTCCAGCATTTTCTTCTCATTAAATAAATTATATTAGTTTGCTCAGTGGCAAATTACACATTCCGCTTCGCAAGAAAGGTTCTCTGCACAACAGAAATCGCATTGCGATTCAAAACAAACATTGTTTTTTAAGTGTTTTGTTTTTGTTTTAATATTAAATCCTAATATATCCGAATCATTAAAATTATAATCAAAACCTCAAAAAATTAAGTATCAAAAAATTAATGAATACAAATAATATGAAAAAAATAATGCAAAGATTCTTAATAGCCAATATGTATGAATGATATTAAAACTTAATAAAATACAAAAATTAAAAATATATGCATAAGAATTATGAATCTACAAACTAAAAAGTTGGTTTTTTCAGAGTGTACACACAATTTTCGACATAGGTCTTCACAGAATCACCGTCAGTGTGACCAGAATGGAATATTATATTCCACTTTGGCATATTTTAGCTTCGGGAAGCATATTTTTTTTTATAAAAATATGCAGCATAAAAAGTGGAATATTTTTCGTATGACTATATTTTTCAAAATTCACAAAAATGTCTATTTGGTTACTGAATGGGTTTTTTTTTTGGCTATCGACATTTTTTTTGTTTATCTCTGAACCACCTTGTAAAACGCAATATAAGGAATTCATTTTGTGGTTAACTTCTTCGTTGTCAATTTTAGTGCAATTCATGTAATAACTTCACGCAGCTTAAAAAGTGAAGTAAATTTGCTTATATGTTTGTTTGGTTAGATTTTTTTATGGATTATGTTACAGCAGTAAGTAATTTACGGAGAGAACATTAGGGGTATTCACGATGTGTTGTATTTTCCCTTGTATTGTGTATTTTTGATAAATTTGATATATGTAGTAAATTTTTTAATATAACAAAAACAAAATTCAGTTTTCAAAATACAACCTTGTGGAAAATATACAAGTTCCCAGCTAGCATTTACAATCGCGAAAAAATCGTATACGATTCGCCCAGAGGATCTATCTGATCGCCTATGATGTCGGATTCTGATCGCGGAAGTTCCATTCTTTGTATGAAACTGTTCCACTTAGGCGAATCTTCAAGATAAAACTTCTGCGGTGCGTCTAAAAGCATCTGTAGCATCTGTGAAGCGCCAAGAGGATTTGTTTGCGATTCTCTACGTAATATCAACTACAGTTCGCCAAGAAGATTTAATTATAAATCACTTTTAGGAATTGTAGTAGACCCGCTTGGAAGCGTTATATGCGAAACGTAAAAGACTCATATATACGATTGTTTTTTATAAGTTTTATAAAATAAAACAACGAATTCAAATGTTTTTATTTTATTTTTATGTTTGCGGCATTCATCACATATTAAATATTGTTTAATCTACTGTTGAATATATAATTATATATAAACAAATAAAAAAAAATTAAAAACCAAACTGAAATAATGAAGAGCCAGTTTCGCCATCTGCCAGATATAACAGAAGATTGCATTTTTACAAACATTTTATAAAAGAATAAAAATTTTTGTTGTTTTTTACTGCTGCTAGAAACACATTCACTATCGCCGAAAACTTTGGCCATTAGCTTAATATTTAACTATTTTTAAGTAATTTCTTAAGCCTCTCTTTTCAAATGCGTAAGTTCATTACTGTTCAGATAGTTCATTGTATTTCATGCAATTTTACTTGTTTTCACAATTTTGCAGAACACTTTTTTAAAAATTTATATTTTGAATACAAGAAAAGCAAGGCTTACTTATTTCTATTCAAATTTTGTTGTTGATTTCAAAAACGAGTGTTGCGAAGAATCTTATATTCGCCTTCTGCGCAAACCTAAATTAATGTTCATGTATTTTGTTTTTGTATCTCCTCCACTAATCTTCTAGATGATCAAAATAAGAATCGCCTATTAATCGTGCTTACCAAACAATCTTCCAAGTGCTAGATGGGTTGTGTATTAGATCAGCTGATTGTACAAGCATTTCTACTCAGCATGGAGCAAGCTAAAGGCTACGCTGTGAGTTTATTTAATAAAAATTAATATAATTGATTTTAAAAATACAATATGTACTTTACTGAAGGTTCAATCACAATAAGTTGTAAGAATTGTAAATTTTGCAAAAATTTATCACAAATGCACCACATCGTGAATACCACTATTATTGCTAACAATAGCCATTTCTTTTAAATATTTTAAAATGTGGATTCAAAACAATAAAGCAGAAAAAAAAGTTATTGATCAAAGTTCGGAATCTGAAGATTTATCAAAATTTGTGCTTTTCTCGCTTAGCTTACCATTTAGCAATGCTGAGGTTGAGAACATTTTTAGTTATATGAATCTTTCTTATTTAAACGAAAATTCGAAATAGAATGCAAGAAAAACTCTTAAATAATTTGTTGAATGTAAAAACATGGATGCATGCTCAAAAAAAGTGTTGTAGTGCCTATCAAATACCAGATAGCTTAATAAAAAAATTTAGAAATGTGAATTTCTATGATAATAATACAAGCAACAATTTAAGAACTGACCTCGAAGATGTGCCTGAATTTTAGTTTTGTATATTGTATATCGTTACTTAAAACTCAAAAAACCATAACAATGTTTATAATTTTTTATGGGAGAAGAAAATAAATTTAAGTGCGATAGTAATCAAATAAATAAATGTTTTTAAACTTGCTTCTGTGCTTTTTTTATATGCATATTTAGACTTATTTAGATATATATCTTTGAAATGGAAAGTGGAATATTTTTGCGGAATACAAAAATTGAAGGTGGAATATTTAGCATATTTTTTTTTAACAAAAAGCATATTTTTTCAAAAATCTTCTGGTCACACTGATCACCGTCAGCGAACGACTGAATTATATTCTCTTCTGTTGTGAGTTTTGTGTACATGTGAAAAGTTACGCTCAGAGAGCGCTCAGTGAGCTATGCCCCATACGCCCATACGCCCCGCCCAGCGCTGGTCTAGAGTAATTACAAACATTTTGGTTTATATAAAATCTTCCTTACAGTAATCTACTTCATTTTTTTTGCCTCACCACCTCCCGCCCCCTCCCGCCCCCTCCTGTTAAATTTGTTTTGTTGTGATGGCTCTATTTTTTCTCACTATTGTGTCACCGTTGTCACTCAGTTCTTTACCAATGGTACTTTATATCACCATTTCATCGAAAAGATACCCGTGAATAGAATGCTGTAAAAGTAAATATTTTCATGTAATCAGTTTCAGCTATATATCGATATAATAAAACATATGCGCATTTGGTTAGCACAATTATTTCACTCGTCTTGATCTGTGCTTTAAATTCACAGATAAAGTATCTTAAAGTATCTTAAAATTTAACCCCACACTTTTGGGAATACAGACAGGTGGCGCGACAGATAAGTTTTGCGAAATTTTTTGCGAAAATGTTATTGCTACCAAACTTTTAAAATGTCAAATAATGCAGTACTGCCAGTTTTTTCAGTCCCAGCATCATCTAGCTGTTGGTAAAGTCTAAGTGTTGTCTACTTTTAGAGTTGCGCCCTCAACACTTTAAAACATAGAATTGGATCAATTTAAATATCCAGCTCACTTGCTGGGATTATTTGTTGTTTTTGCTTTGCTTGTTTGATGATATGATCCTGATCTGCCATGAAAAAAACGCAGCTTATATAAATTTTAGTACAATCATTTTTAGTACAACGAATTTATCATAAAACAGTTATAGCTAATAATGAGAAAAAAATTATATGAAAATCAAAGTTTTTACTTTTAATGCCAAATTCGAAGGATGCAGATTCCTTGTAGGCAGAGGTTTAACGAACATTTTGGTGCATAAATCGTCCTTTTATGATGTATGGTTTAGGAGTTATGGCCAAAAAACGAAAAAAAAGTAGAAAATCACAAAAAATGATGTAGAAAACTAAGATTCTTGAAAAAAATATTTTTTTAAGAATGCAGTCGTGTGGGTATTTTAATTACAAACATTTTGGTACATAAATCGTCCTTGTAGGATGTATTGTTTGGGAGCTATGACGAAGAAACCAGATGTTTTTGGCCAACTACCACTCCAAAAAGTATTCTTCAACTCCTAAACTACAAGAGATAGAGCAAAATGAATTTCGACAAGGAAGTATTCCGCCTTAAGGATGATGCTATGGTGATCATTTTAATGCATGAATCGTCCTTGTCAGATGTGTAGTTTGGATTTTAGGGCGAATTTTATGGCAAAAAAATAAAAAGGAAAAAATTCTCAAAAAAGGACATAAGAAATGAACATGTTATATAACTTTGAAAACTCTTCCAAGGATGCAGTCTTAAAGGCAGAGGCTTCTTAAACATTTTGGTGCATAAATCGTCGTTTTATGACGCATGGTTTAGGAGTTATGGCCAAAAAACGAAAAAAAGTAGAAAATCACAAAAAATTACGTAGATATTATTATTATTAAATGCCGTAAATGGTTTTCTAGGAATGCAGTGGTGTGGCTATTTTAATTACAAACATATTGGTGCATAAATCGTCCTTGTAGGATGTATGGTTTGAGAGTTATGACGAAAAAGACGAAAAGCTGTTTTTAATATATTTCATTAAAATTTTTTTTGTTAAAAAGTTCAATATATTTTTTAATATAAATCTTTGTTTATGTTAAAATGTCCATATCTCAAGGACGCATTGAGTCCCACCATAATTTTTATATTGTTGAAAAGGTAATTTTGCTAGCTTTAAGATTATGTACACATAAAAATTATTTTAAATTTTTATATAAAATATGTTTTTCGTACCCCTTCTTTGAATTCAATTAGCTCACCGCAAGAGATGGAACCACCAACAACACAAATTTTCCAAAACCTTTTTTGGATTAAAGTTCGTTCAATTACCTTTCTAACGGTAGCTTACAAATAAATTTCAACAGGTTTTTCATTATTCCAGAATTTAAAAAACATTTAATCGAGAAGTGTATATTAAAATCTAATATATAAAATTCTTCTGTCACGGGGTACGTAATCGAACTCCTTCGAAACGGCTCGACCGATTTTCATGAAATTTTGTATGTATATTTTGTAGGTATGAGAATAGGTCGTAAAGTATATTTCAACCTCCTACTAACAGTGGGCGTGGCACCTCCCATACAACCCAAATTTGCGATATCGAATATCTTTGGAGTTATAAGCCGCTTAGCCTCGGAATTCGGTATTCGACAATTTACACGTGCCGCTACGCAGATAAAATTTTGTGAGAGTTGGACAAGGGGGCGTGGCACCTCCCAAACAACCCAAATTTGCGATATCGAATAGCTTTGGAGTTATAGGCCGCACATCATTGGAATTCGAAATTCGACCACAATTTACACGTGGCGTTTTACTGATAAAATTTTATGGGAGTTGGACAAAGGGGCGTGGCACCTCTTATACAACCCAAATTTGCGATATCGAATAGCTTTTGAGTCAATCAAACAAAGCAAACAAAGCCTCGGAATTCAGCATTCGAACTCAATTTACACATGCAGTTTTACTGATAACTTTGTACGGCGTTGGACAAGGGGGCGTGTCACCTCCCATGCAACCAAAATTTGAGAAATTCTACAGCTTTTGAGTTATAGGTCGCACAGCCATGGAATTGAGTATTCGACCACAATTTACATATACAGTTTCACTGATAACATTTTATTCGCGTTTGGCAACGGGGCCGCGGCAGCAACGCGCCGGGTTTAAGCTATCTATATATATAAAATGGAATGTGTGTTTGTTTATTCGTTTGTTTGTACCTTATAGGAGACCAAACCTCTGGACCGATCTTCCTGAAAATTTCACAGCATTTAACTGGGACTCTGGCATGATTAATAGGGTACTTTTTCGACCACGCCCACTTTTACGCCCACTTTTTTAAAATTATGTAATGGCTCCCATATATTTTTTAACAGATTTACTTCAAATTGTATACACATTGTACTCCAGGCGAGGTAGAAATAAACATTTCTTACGCCACGCCCCCTTTTACGCCCCTTTTCACGCCAAATTTAAGTTTTAAACTTTTTGTTCTCTGTACAAATTTGTTCCTTTCAACGGATTATTTTTTATTTGGTAGTATATTGCTCTTAATACTGTTAACGTCGCCATATTACTATGAACCACGCCCACTTCACCGCCCCCTTTTTTAATTCAGATACTTACTTATACCACTAACAATGTTTGCTATACAAAATACTTTTTTGTAATATGTATTTACCTAAAGTTTTATATAGTTTTTATCTACAGGTAAGGTAGCCATAGATTTTTTATTACCAAATCCCCCTTTTTCGCCCCATTTTACTTTAATTATAATAAATCTGCTTTCAATCTATATATATAAAAATGAATGTCTGTCTGTTTGTTTGTTTGTTTGTGCTTTATAGGAGGCCAAACCCTTGGACCGATCTTCCTGAAACTTTCACAGCATTTTATTATGAATCTGGAAAGAATAATAGGCTATATGAAGTTTTTATTTGACAAAGGGGCGTGGCACTGCCCATATAACCTAAAAATTTAAATCGCCATATTTTGGGCATTTTTTGACCTACGTTGATCCTATTTGGTACATATGGTATTGGCATAGTTAGGAATACGTACCAGGAGAAAAGTGGGTGGGACCACGCCCCTTTTAAGGAAAATTAAAAATCGCAATATAGTCTTAACTACTGGACCGATCATCATTAAATTTTCACAATAGGATATTCTTACGAAATAATAAATTCTTGACTATATAAAGTTGTGAGTGGACGAAGGGGCGTGGCCTCGCCCATATAACCCAAATTTTAAAATCGTCATATCTTGGGCATTTTTTGACCAACGGCGGCAGTATTTGCTATATATGGTATTAGCATGAATAGAAATACGTACCAAAAGAAAAGTGGGCGGAGCACGCCCCTTTGTTTGCGATATATTGGAGGCTGGACCTGATAACCGATCTTAAATTTTCACAGCGTTCAGCTTTGACTCAGGAATACTTATTACATGATAATATTTTTCGACCATGCACACTTCTGCACCTACTTTTTTACTACGTTTATTAACGGCTATACCACAAATCATGTCATTAAAATCATTAAAATACATATTAATTAAAATAGTGGGGTAGCTCAATTCTCTTTCTTCTACCACTGTTTTCAAAACAGCTGATTTTATAATACGTGTTAATTAAAATAGAGAGTGGGGTAACCCCATTCTCATTCTCCCACAACAGACTGCGAAACAGCTGATTGTGTAATTGCTGCTTTTTGATTGGTCTAAAAATAAAAAGGGGGAGCATGAAGCAAATTACATGCGATTCAGCGCTTAATTCTAATTGGTTTACAACAAAAAAAGAGGCGAAGCATTGCAATAATTAAATTAAATAAATAAATTTTTGTAAATATATAAATACTTTTAATTTTATTTTAAACGAGGGGGTAGCGAAGCACACCGGGTTCAGCTAGTGTTTATATAAATGACTCTCGAATTTATATAAATCACCGGGTATATCAGCTAGTTTCATATAAAAAAAATTGCAATAAGTCAAAATAAAAAAAATTAAAACTCAAGAAATTTTTTTTCTAGGTACGCGCCTGACATGAACAATGATATTTTCTATTTTTGTGTGCTTTTTGTGAGGAGACTCCAGAAGGGTAGCGAATGGATTTTAATTAATGGGACCAGATCATACATTTAACCCTTCTAAGGGTCATAGATTTTTCGATATGAACTATAATAGACATTTTCGTTTCTATGTAAAGAATTTTCACATTCTAGGGGGTGGACAAGTGCCCTCCCTTTTCCCCTCCTGTGGACATTCATGGCGTTACACTGTATGTTGTCGCCAAAATGTTTTTAGCAGCATAGAGAGTGCAGCATAACGACAAAGTGTGTGGTTTAAATGTTCATCAGCAGACGTATGCGTTATAGTTTAAACCCTAATTTTAGCTGTTTGTAATGTGCGTAGAGTGTAAGTGACCCTGTAAAATGAATTTGAACTATCCGATTACAAAATGTTACTGCTTAAGAGGATAATAACTTCCTGTAGTGCGCTGAAAAAACAAAACCTATCCTTGTTGAAACCCAATATTGGCATGTGGGTTGCATAAGTTTGAGGGTATTTTTGTTATAAAGGCTTCAAAGGCGGAAACTTACACCAAATCACTGTGTGAAGCACCAAAAATAAGAAAATCACTGTAATTTTTTTTTTGCCATAGAGAACACAGTCTTTTATCTTTGTTTGAAGGAAAATAACTTGAAATTCTAATTGATATTGTTTGGCTTCATTAAACGTGGTGAGACAACAAAAAGGTTAACCATACTTTTTTATGGAACTTTTAATGAACCCTTTATTTTTAGCACAGGATAACTTAAATTCCAATAAAAATCGACCTGATTATATTCCCATGTACATATATGTATAAGAGTGTTTGTCTACCAAGTGTCATTGTGTTTCATGAATTACGGCTTGAGTTGTTTTTTTATGATATTTTACAACAAAAAGACAGAGCGCCATCATCTAGGCAGCATTTGGTTGTTGTTCTATACTATTATTGTTTAGAAAATAGGCTTGGTTTAATTAGCTTGAGAAGTTTAATGAAAGGTCAGGGCCGGCTTTAGCCACTTAGGTGCCCCGGGCGAGGTATGAATTTGGAGCCCTTTCATATATCATTATAATTAAAACAAACTGATTTTCAATTGTGTACCAAATTTATTATTGAATTACTAGAAAATTGCAAACATGCTTTTATTATTATAAATTATAACATACTTTACCCATTCAGTATCTAACCAATGTGTGAGTAACCATTCAATACTATATTGTGTGTTAGTTATTCACGAAACATTTAATGAAAAACAAACATTAAAAATCAGCTAAAATCTTATTTTTCTAGGTTTTATGTCATACATTTTTTTAACTTGGGTAAAATTAGCTGGTCTCAATTTTCTGGAGGCGAAAGATTATTGCCATCGCACGTCAACAGTGATCTAGAGCTATTTGTTGTGGACAGTTTTTTGGAATTTGACTTTGTACAAATTAATGGTTGTATGTATTAACAATCTTAATAAAATTTTAAAAATGGTTTTTGTAAGTAAAGATATTAATTTCACATTGAGCGAGTCAATTTTTCCTATATCTCCATATAATATACATCACATTCCATTATGTATAGAATTGGAATTTTATAATTATTTCAGTTCCAATTCAAAAAGTAAAACCGAATTTAATTTAAATTTTAATAAATATAATTTTGATCTCTTGAATAACTTATTGCTAAGCATAAATTGGTATAATGAGCTGGTTTATAGTGATGTTCAGAACTCTGTTATTTTTTTGAAATCAATTGTTTTAAAAATTCTTTGTGAGCACGTTCCCAAAAAACGCGCGAAAAGTTTTAAACTGCCTTGGTATACCCCAGGTTGCTGAAGTTAAAGAATCTTCGAAATACATTTTACAAAAAATATAGATTTCTTTTCTAAATAAAGACAATATACATAGACAATAAATATAGACAATAGTATGAGAGAATTCAATTTCCTTGATAAATTTTTATACAAACAGTCATGCTGATCCGGCGGATCAGTTGTGGCGGGAGAATTACTCGTTCGCGTTGGCTTATCGATTGTAGAATCCGGCGAGTAGCTTCGAAGTGAATCGGTAGCAAAGTTTGCAGATTCGGAGTGCAAAAAGGCTATTGTTGAAAACGCAGTCCATCCGCACTTCGTACAAATTTTTTCACTTTTCATCCGCAACAAGATTAGTGCGGATTTGCAGACAATTTCTCAAAAAAAGAAATGCGATACATGATTTCAATGTAATTTGAGGTCGCTAAACTCGTATCCGATGTAAAAAATGTTCGTACATGTCGCAATTTTTTTTTACTCAAAAAGAATTTTTTATAAATTTAAAAAATTTTAATATTTTAAAAAATTTTTCAGACATTATTTGTATCCTTAACCAATTAACCGCGGTTGGGTATTTTCTTACCCATGATTATGCTTCTGCAGAATTGATCATACCTCAGGATTGGTAACAGCTAAGTTTTTTATTTTTTGTTTGTTGCTTTAAGAAAACATAGAGCTATAAATTGCTTTTGGAGAGTGTCAAGAAATTTTTACGTTAACTCCTATATTTTCCAAGTCAAAAGTGATACCTGCTATTGATAGAAAATTCCTGATATAAAACTGTGCTGACGTTAGGGGTCGTCCATAAACTACGTTACTGATTTTTCGGTTTTTTTTACCCCCCCCTCCCCCGGCGTTACTTTTCGTAGTGCTTTTCAAAACCCCTCCCCCCCCTCCCATAAAGTAACGTGACATATGTCGAAATTAATTCATTCGAATGATTATATATTTTGACTAGCTCTGACAATTTTCACTAGTATTAGTGACTAGTATGACTAGATACATTAAAGGAACAATTGGAAAAAAATCAATAATTAATATCATGTGTAAAAGCTATTCCATCTGCGATCCAAGATTCGATGCTCTCAATCACTGGGATAGAAGAAGCTGGTAGCTTTGTTGAGGATTCTTCAAAATAGAATTTTTCATCGGATTCTATGTCGACCCATTCAGTTGAATCCTCATTTCTAACGCAAAGAAATTCACCTGGTCTTTGACAGAGTACCCTTAAAGGCTGCACCCGAGCTGCACCAAGTTCTGTGTTTTTGTGTAAATGCTTTCGGAAAATTGATTTATTTAAATAGTATTTTTTATTCCGATTTATTGTAAACGATATAATACAAACTTATGGCAATTCATAGAAGTTTTAAAAACGAAATACAAGCCGCAGGTAGGACACGACCTTGAAACGACTTCTTCTTTCTGAGAAGGACAGTACATGTCATACGGTATCTCCATTGATCAAGAACATTCAGGCCTTAACGTCAAAGCCTGTCGCAAAAGCAAAGAACCAAATTTTTCAAACGTGTGCTGAGATGGTGAAGGAATACCAAAAGGTTCCTGTGTCGAGGGAAAAGGTGGTGGAAGAAATCGTTGAAACAAAAGTGAACCATCAATTTAGACGATCAAACATAAACATGTAAGGTTACAATTTTTTGAAATGATTGTGTTATTATAGGTTTTTCGTCGATTTTTTGAATTTTTGGTAACGTTACAATATCTAAACACCTCCCCCCCCCCTACCGTTACTTATCGTAGTGCATTTCAAAACACCCTCCCCCCCCTAAATTGGTAACGTAGTTTATGGACGACCCCTTACAGAAGAAATAAATGTGCAAATTAGATGTGTAAAATTAGAACACATTAACGACTGTGGGGTATTTTTATACCAATCTTATATCTCGACTACGGTGAAAGATACAAAGTTGAAATTTGATTTGGTAGTTCCTGTGATCAATATACGAAAGCACAGTAAATTCTTTAATTAAATAAAAAATCGTACAAAACGTTTGGGAGTCGCGGTTAATGGTTTGAAACTGTATGTCAAGTGCGTCGGAAGCTAATTTTATCGGGGGGGGGGGGAGACAGTACAAATGGGGGTGCAAAAAAAATCACCAAAATTTCTTAAAAGAAACATGAATCTGAATAAACAAATTTTTTATTTTGGTTTCAAAATAAAAAAAAATATCAAACTTAATAAAAAATATAAAAATTTCATTATTTTTAAAAGTTTTTCCAATCACGGTTGGCACTTGCTTATTTTTTGTTGCATCAAATTCTCCGAAAAAATGTACCAAATAAAAAAAATGTTCCAATTTTTTTTTTAATATAATAATTTGATAGCATTTATTATAATTCACTGGAATATATTTGTTTACATACCTAACATAACAAAAAGATTAAGTTATGTTATACGCTATTAAAAAAATAATAAATACATCAAAATAGTTCTTATGCTGGCTAAATATAATTAGAATCATTGCGTTCGACACACAACTTTTTAGAGAGCTTTATGTTGTTAAGTGTTTTATATTCCAATTTATTTCTAAGCTTAGTTTTAATCAGGCTAAAATAAAAAAATATTGGTTCAGCAGCTGATGAGCTATGTGGAAGGCACATCAGACTATTTACAAAATTGATAAAATCATTAAAACAAATTTCTTCCAATCCATTCTTCACGACCCTGACTTTTTCCCAAAATACCCAAATTTTTTCCCAACGTCATTACAATTTTAAAACCTAATATTTGAAACCTTAACAAGATCCTCTGAGTCACAATAACGTCAGGGTAGCATTCTATGAGATGATATTGTAATATGAATTATGGCAATAAAGAAATTTTGTTTTCTGACATAACTTGTGAAGATGTTATTATATTCAAAACATTTAGATCTTCTTTACCTAAATCGAACTTGTCTTAAATTTGTTTAAGAATATCTTTGGTAATAAGAGAAAAATTTTCTGATTGGAGATATTTTTCTGCTTTAGTGGAAATTTTCACAAAAAATCCTCAAGTCTCAAAAAATGTCTCAAAAAATGTGATTTTTAATATATATGACAAGAAAAGCATGTAAGCTTTTAACTTTTAGAACTTAATGCAATGAAAGTTCCACTTAACATAAGTCTGAACATTTCTCCAGTGCTACCAAATTTCGCTTTTTGTTACAAGTTGTTAAATTGTAAATCTTTTGCAAAATGTACCAAGTCGGAAAATAATGTACGAAGGTACCAAGTTAAAATAAATATACCAATTTTGATACAATTGTATCAAAGTGGCAACCGTGTTTCCAATTTCGATATTAGAGATAATTTTTTAAAGGATCTTTCATATGGTAATATGAAAATATAAGAAATACAATAATTGTTGCTTTTATAAAGCACTAGCTGAAACCCGGCGCGTTGCTGCCACTCTCCCTATTCAAACGCCCATAAAATGTTATCAGTTAAACAGCATGTCTAAACTGAGGTCAAATACTGAATTCCGAGACTGTGCGACCTATATCCACAAAGCTATTCGATATAACAATTTTGGGCTGTATAGAAAGTGCCACGCCCTCTTGATCACCCCTCATAGAATGTAATCAATTAAACTGCATGTGTACATGGAGGTCGAATACCGAATACCAAAACTGTGCGACATATAACTCCAAATATATTCGATAACACAAATTTGGGTTGCATGGGAGGTGCCACTCCCCTTTTCCCTACGCCCATAAAATTTTACCAATGAAACTGCATGCGTAAATTTTGGTCAAATACTGAATTCCGATGCTGTGCGACCTATAATTCCAAAGCTATTTGATAGCACAAAGTTGGATTGTATGGGAAGTGTCACTCCCCTTTTTCCTACGCCCATAAAATGTAAGAAATGAAAGTGCATGTATAAATTTAGGTCGAATACTGATTTCTTACGCTGTCAACCTATAACTTCAAAGCAATTCGATATTGCAAATTTGGGATGTAAGGGAGATGTCAGGCCTCCCTGTCCAACGCCCATAAAAAAAAATCATTGAAACTACATGTGTAAATTGAGGTCAAAAACTGAATTCCAAAGCTGAATTCCTATAAATTCAAAGCTATTCGATATCACCAATTTGGGTTGTATGAGAGGTGCCCCTCCCCCTTGTCCAACTCCCATAAAATTTCATCACTGAAACGGTACGTCTAAATTGTGGTCGAATACCGAATTTCTAAGCTGTGCAACCCATAACGCTATTCGATAACACAAATTGTTTTTATATTAATGGGAGGTAAAAGAAGGTGTGGCATTTCTTCTTAAACCATCTCGTACTCAAAGCAAAGCCACTTAGAAAATTTATGCTCAATCGGACCAATAGTTTCGGAGTATTGTGATATTTCCAAAAGTAGGCGTAGATGAAGTGTGACAACGCCCGTTTTTATTAAAGTTAGTGACAGTCATCATAAGAACTTATTTACCAAATTTTAATTTAATACGACCAAAACCTTCTTAAATATAGCATTTTTATTGATTTGTGGGCGATAAAAGGGGTGTGGCATTACTTTTCTCCTAAACCTTTGCGGAGCAGTTACGAACAAACCAGTAGAAGGAAGTATCCTATTTGGTCTAGTCGTTTTCAAGTTTTAAGCATCCGAACAAATCACGATTCATTTTTATATGTACAGAAAAAATGGGCGTGAAAACATTTATGTATCGTGACTGCCTCTTGGAGCACCTACGCAGTAAGTTTCAGTATAAAAATGTGTAAAACTCCGGAATTGCCATGATTTCGAAAAAGTGGGCGTATATATATTGCGACGAAAAAGTGATTTTTGTACAGTTACTGACAGTTACCATCTGAACAAAATGATAATATATTAGTTTTTACGATCGAAACCGTCTGATATATATCCCTTATTTGGTTTGTGGTCGATAGCGCAAATTTGGCTTGTATGGGAGGAACCACGCCCCCTCGTCCAAACGTTACCAAACCTCACAGGTACAATCTATCTCCTCGGCAAACGTTGTTCTGCCACAGACCGCCTTACTGCCATACACGAAAATGTCAAATATATTCACCATTTTCAGTACAGCTGCCGAAAGTAGCCATGTGCACTAAATAACCACATTTTAGTCTAACACGATCAAAACCGTGCGAAATATAGCATTTTTGTTGTTTTGCAAGCGGTAAAAAGGGGTGCGGTAAAATGTTTCCCTTGAGCCATCTCGTAATCGAAACAAATCGACTGCCCAAATTTCAGCTCAATTTAGGTTAAGCCTGGCGCACTTTACTTCACTGGACGCTAACTCCCCGAAAAGTGAGTTTAACTAAAGTAGGGCAGGCCTATTTTTAGTGCACTTGCCGAGAGTAACCATATGTACTGAATTACAAAATTTTTGTCTAATACGACCCAAACCGTTGAAATAAAACGTTTTCATTGGTTTTTGGGCGGTAAAAGGGGGGCATGGAGACCAATTTTTAGTACAGTTGCTAACAGTAACCGTACAAACTAAGCCAACATTTTAGCTCAATCGACCCAGTAGTCAATTTTGATGGTTTCTTAAAAAGTGGGTGTGGCTATATAGCGATGACGCCCTTTTTTAGTACAATTGCCGAAAGTAACCATACAAACTTAAGTATCATATGTTAGTCTCATACGGCCAAAACTGCATGAAATAAACCATTTTCACTGATTTGTGGGCGCAAAAGGGGGCGTGGAAACCAATTTTTCGTACAGTTACTGTCAGTAACTTCACAAACCAAAGTACCAAATTTAAGTCTTATACGACCAAAACCGTCTGAAATAAACCATTTTCATTTATTTGTGGGCGGTAAAAGGGGGCGTGGAAACCCATTTTTAGGACAGTTGTCGACAGTAACCGTACATACTAAATTACAAAATTTTAGCCATATACGACCCAAACCGACTGAAATATAACATTTTTATTGATTTGGGGGCGGTAAAAGGGGGTGTGGCAAATTTTTTTCCTCAACCATCTCGTACCTGAAACAAATCGACTGCCAAAATTTCAGGTCAATCGGTTCAGTAGTTTTGGAGTCTACAGACATCACACAGCCAGACACACATCGTTTTGCTTTAAATATATATAGATATTGATTTGTGGGCGTTAAAAGTGGGCGTGAAAACATTTATAAATTGTGTTCGTCTCTTGGAGCACCTAAACAGCAAGTTTCACTGTAAAAATGTGCAGAACTCCGGAATTGCCATGATTTCGAAAAAGTGGGCGTATTTATATAACGACCACGCCCATTTTTTGTACAGTTACCGACAGTAACCATCTGAACAAAATCACCAAATCTTAGTTTTTTACGATTGAAACCGTGAGATATTTTTCTTTTTTTTGTTTGTGATCGATGGAGCAAATTTGGCTTGTATGGGAGGTACCACGCCCCCTTCTCCAATCGTTACTAAACCTCACAGGAACACTCTCAAGATGTGGCTTTATTTTCCCTGAAAATTTCATAAAGATCGGTTCAGCGGTTTTGGAGTCTATACGTGATATAGCCACATACCCACATACCCACATACCCACATACCCACATACCCACATACATACATCCATTTTTATATATATAGATAGATAAGTTGCACTTAAACAAATTCTCCTGTTACTCAATTTTGTTTTGACAGCTGAACAGCTGTTTTTCCGAGTTCGGAGTGCGGATCGGTATTGCAGTTCCCTCGCACGGATTCAACAATGGGATTTTTGCTTTTAAGGGAAGGAAGTGCGAATCTAATCAACTCCCGCCACAACTGATCCTCCGGATTCCACAATCAGCATGAGTTTATTCATAATTTTGAGACTAACATAAAATCTAATCCCAGAGCTTTTTGGAGTTTTGTTAATTCAAAGCAAAAAAGCTCCAGCATCCTACTGCCATGATCTTTAAAGATAAAGTCTCTAAAAATGCTCATGAAAGCACGAATCTTTTTGCCGACTTCTTTGAAGCGAATTTTGAACCAACAACTACTTTTTCGAATGATTTTTCCGAGAACATTATCTCATCGCTTGACTTCGGTTCATTTTAAATAACAATAGAAGACATTGAAAAGGGTATTTTTAAAATACTATTTTAAATCTTAAAATGGCAACTACACCGGATGGAATAGCTTTTATCGTGTTAAAAGTGTTGTATATCCCTGAGAAAATCACTTCAACTAATTTTTAATAAAACTCTTTTCTCTGGGTTGTTTATTGCAGTTTGGAAAGTATCATCTATTTCACCGATTTTTAAATCCAGTAATAAAAACAGCATTGAGAATTATAGACCGATATCGAAACTTACCACAGTATCCAAGCTTTTTTAATCAATAGTAAAGGAAAAAAATTTGTTTTTCTGTAAAGCGGATAATTTCTCCTTCCCAGCACGGTTTTGTATCAGGTCGATCAACTGTTACAAATCTCACATTATTTTGTGAATTTTGCATTTCTGCCTTTCAACAGGGTTATCAAGTTGACTCAATTTACACGGATTTTTCAAAAGCTTTTGACAAAGTGTCTCATAGTATATTATTTAAGAAATTAGCTAAACAAGGTTTTCACTCTAACTTACTACAATGGCTTCGTTCTTATTTGAGTGATAGAATCTGCTATGTATACACTGAAAATGAAATCTCAAGGCCGTTTGTGGCTTCTTTGGGTGTTCCTCAGGGAAGTATTTTAGGACCCCCTTCTTTTTAATTTATTTATCAATGATATAACGTTCAATGTAAAAAAGCCCAGTCTCTGTTACATGCGGATGATTTCAAAATCTTTCTAAAAGTTAAATCCTTGACTGATGCCTCGCTATTGCAATCTGACTTAGGTTGCGGACATAGTGAACGCCGGTTCAGACAGGCAGGCAGACAGGCGCAGGCAGTAACATGCAAAGAAACGAGATAGAAATAACTTTTGTCTCGCTTGTTCACATAATTTGTCGGAACCTGTCTGCCTGCCTGTCCGCTTCGGCGTTCACTCTGTTTGCAACCTTAAATACCATCCTTGCTCGGAGCTCTAAAAGCTCTCTCTTTCTTAACTGCGAAAAATGTACTTTTTCTACCTTTACAAAATCATTGGTTCTATTAAAAACATCATATCATTTGGATAACAAGCCACTAAAATATGTTAGCGAAATAAGAGATCTTGGAGTTATTTTTGATTCTAGATTTACTTTCATTTCACATCTAAATAGTGTTATTCCTAATTCCTATTCCTATTCTCTACTTACGTTGGTTAGACGGAATGCTTCAAATTTTAATGACCCGTTAACGTTGAAGGGTCTCTATACCTCTATCGTGACATCGAAGATAGAATATGCTTCATTTGTGTGGAGTCCTTTCTATGCATCTCACACACTACGCCTCGAACGAGTACAAAAAGCGTTTACGAGGTTTGTTTATAAAGCCAGTTATTCTCTAGATCTGATTCCATCATATATTGAGCGTTGCAGTCAATTAAAACTAAAAACTCTTCAAAATAGAAGAACCATTTTATCGCTTATGTTGATACTCAAGTCGACTCAAACCTCCACGTGGTGTTTCCTGGGCAACGTCAAAACTGACAACCGTTAGTTTGGCGGCTAATCTGAGCGGCGGGCCTCCCTAGGCTTAAAAATGGTTGTGCGTCGGGTTTGAAGCCCACCCGTAAAAACCAATTTCAATGAAAACAAATAAGAATAGAAGAAAAATGATCCCCAAATCTGATGACGACTACTGCAAACGAAAAACTGATAATGATTTACGGATATGCACCTGGAATGTCCGAACCCTTAATTGGGAAGGTGCCTCTATCCAACTGACTGATGTCTTGGAAAGATACAAAGCTGATATCACTGCTATCCAAGAAATGCGATGGAAGGGACAGGGTTGCATTCGGCATGCACCCTGTGATATCTACTACAGCGGCCATGCGGAGAAGCACGAGTTTGGATGCGGATTTGTAGTTGGCAAGAGACTACGGCCCCACGTCCTGCGATTCACACCTGTGAACGAACGACTTGCCATAATCCGCATCAAGGTTAGATTTTTCAATATAAGCCTAATATGTGCGCACGCTCCGACAGAAGACAAGGACGATGAGATCAAGGAGATTTTCTACGAGCCCCTTGAAAATGCTTACGAGCGCTGCCCCCGCCACGACGTAAAAATCGTGATTGGTGACTTCCACGCTAAGGTGGGCAAGGAAAATATTTTTGGTCCAACAGTCGGAAAGTTCAGCCTCCACGACAACACCTCCGATAACGGAATGAGGCTGATTGACTTCGCCGCAGAACGAAACATGGTCGTAAGTAGCACTAGATTCAAGCATCTCAATATTCATAAAGCCACCTGGATATCCCCTGATCAAAAAACAAAAAATCAAATTGATCACGTTTTGATCGACGGAAGGCACTCTTCCAGTGTATTGGATGTACGCACGATCCGTGGTGCAAACATTGACTCGGATCACTATCTTGTTGCAGCCAAGATCCGTACACGTCTGTGCGCAGCTAAGAATACACGCAACCCTACACAGAGAAAGCTAGACGTCGACAAGCTGCAATCGAAACAGACAGCCGATGCTTTCGCCACTCGACTCTCACTCCTGCTCGACTAGCACTCCTCCAATCGATGATATATGCGCGCAGTGGACACACATTTCCAACTCCATGCGTGCGGCTGCTGAAGAGGTGATTGGCTACCAACGCCCTCGCTGAAACCAGTGGTACGACCAGGAGTGTCGCGACGCCACTGCAGAGAAAGACGCCGCCTACAAAGCCACCCTGCAGTCGGTTGTAACGCGTGCTGCTAAGGAGTGATACAAAGAAAAGAGGAGGGAAGAGAGACATATTTTCAGGCGGAAAAAAAGAGAGGCAGAAAAGCGCGTGCAAGAGAAGATTGAGATGTATGGTGACAGGAATGAGGCCCGAAAATTTTTCGAAAAAATAAGACGCCTTGCCGATGGTTTTAAAACCGGGGCCTCTTCCTGCAAGGATGAAAACGGGAATCTAGTGACAGATGTCCAGAGTACACTGACGTAATGGAGGGAACACTTCTCTAAGCTTCTAAATGGCGACGCTGACAACAATCCCGCCAATAGAGATAATATTCCGGAAACCCCAATTGCGGATGACAGCGTTGAGGTTCCGCTGCCCGACTATGATGAAGTTCTGACAGCTATAGCTCGGCTTAAAAATAACAAAGCCACGGGAGCTGATGGCTTACCTGCTGAGCTGTTTTAGAACGGAGGCGAAGCTCTACTTAAATGCATTCACGAGCTTCTATGCAGAATATGGTCGGAAGAATGCATTCCGAACGATTGGAATCTCAGTGTGCTCTGCCCAATCCACAAGAAAGGCGATCCCACTATCTGTGCCAATTACCGTGGGATAAGCCTTCTTAATATCGCATATAAGGTCCTGTCGAGAGTTTTATGTGAAAGATTGAAGCCCATTGTAAACGAACTGATCGGACCTTATCAGTGTGGCTTCAGACCTGGAAAGTCCACCATCGACCAAATTTTCACGCTACGACAAATCTTGGAGAAGACTCAAGAAAAACAAGTCGACACCCACCATCTTTTTGTCGACTACAAAGCCGCCTTCGACAGCCCAATAAGGAAGCACCTGTACTCCACCATGTCTGAATTTGGTGTTCCTGCAAAACTAATACGACTTTGCAGGATGATACTGAGCAACACCAGCAGCGTTGTTAAAATCGGGAAGGACCTCTCCCCACCATTTATTACCAAACGAGGTTTCAGACAAGGTGATTCCTTATCGTGCGACTTTTTCAACCTAACGATGGAAAAGATCATCCGAGCTGCTGATCTGAGACGTAGTGGCACAATATTCTACAAGAGTGTTAAGCTGCTTGCGTATGCTGATGACATAGATATCATTGGCCATAATACGCGCGAAGTCAGTGCAGCATTTTCCAGATTAGAAAGAGAGTCAAGTCGAATGGGTCTGTCAGTGAATGCAGATAAGACGAAATACTTAGTGTCAACAAACAAACAGTCCCAGCGTCTTGGAACCCACGTTACCGTTGACAATACCTCCTTCGAGGTTGTGAAGAACTTTGTTTATCTGGGATCCAGCATTAATTCAACCAACGACATCAGCATTGAGATCAAACGAAGAATAATTCCTGCCAACAGGTGATACTTTGGGCTCAGTAGGCAATTGAGAAGCAGAGCCCTCTCTCGACAAACGAAAATCACGCTTTATAAATCGCTCATCATGCCCGTCCTACTTTACGCATCACAAACCTGGACGCTGAGCAGTTTAGATGAAAAGACTTTAGGAGCATTCGAGAGAAAGATTCTTCGTAAGATCTACGGACCAATCTGCGTCAATGGCGAGTACCGAATACGGTGGAATGATGAACTGTATGAGCTGTACGCTGACATCGACATAGTCAAGCGCATTAAAATCGAGCGGCTTCGCTGGCTTGGTCATGTTCAGCGCATGAAAGACGATGCTCCAGTGAAGAAAACATTCGATTCGGTACCCAGCGGCGGTCAACGCAGAAGAGGACGACCGCATCTTCGTTGGAAAGACCAAGTAGAGGACAACCTGACGAAGCTTGGAGTTTCCAACTGGCGCCAGCAAGCGAAAGACAGAAATGGCTGGCGCAAATTCTTAGATGAGGCCAAGACCGACATACGATTGTAGCGCCAACTAAGTAAGTAAGTAAGTAGATACACGATATTGTAGTAGGTACGGTTGATTGCCCTGACTTACTTGAAATGATAAATTTTAATGCACCACAAAGAACTTTACGACACTTTGACGTGTTTTATTTGGGTTCGTGTAGAACCAATTATGCTTTAAACTCGCCGATTGGATCTATGCTGGAGTTTAATAATTGTATGCTATACTGCAATATAGATTTTGCTATTTCGAAGATTTCTCTTAAGACTTCCTTAAATAATTATTATTGAAATGTGAAAATATTATTAACTTTTATATTTTTATAAGTGTCTAATTGTATTTATCAAATTTGGTGTATAAATATGATAGTTCTTTAATATATGAAGTAGCTTTTGTAGTCTGTAAGAATTTTTTGTTCATTGACTATTATAACAAAAAACATAAAAAAATGCTCTGATATGACCATAAAAATCTAGGTTTTCTCCAACTTGATTTTCAGGGGTCAAGCGAGGCCAAACAAGTTAATCTTTTTATCAACTTTAGTTTAAAAAACTGCGTTCGCCACTTGCAACAGTCACCGCTATTGTTAATACAATACAAGACAGGTATTGGGATATAACTCTTGAAGATTGTGCTTTTTGATAAAGTTTAGTATTTTGATAGGTTTTGCCTGAATGTCCTCGAGATAGTGCTGCAGATTTTAAATTTCATAGCACAACAAATATCAGAGTTAAGGATCTATTCTATTTTTTTCAAAAGATCAATTTTCCTAAAACCTAGTGTTATATTTTAGATACCATTAGAAATAGTATAGATTTAAGTCGCCTATATGGAGAAACATGTATAAGATACTTATTAAGTTAACGCGTCCAAAACATTTCGAAACACTTTTTTCTCTCAAAACCACGTTTTTCGACATCCTTGACGTGATTACAAAAAAACTATCCAACCGAACGGTCTAAAATTTTTACGTATCATTGTACATATGTGTACTTTTATCTCGTAGTAAAATTTTAAATATCCATAAGTATTAAACCTGGCTTAGTATTAAAAATTGAAAATTCCGCCATTTTTTATTGTTTTTTTGCCCAAAATACTTGATTTTACTACCGCACATAGCGAGTAACTTATATCTTAAAAAGGATTTTAAATTTTTTTGTTTCAGACTTTCCAGAGCTGAGAAATCATGTCTTAGTTTTAAACAGGGTTGGCTTTAGTTGGCCCTATTTCCGTCAACTAAAAACCTCAAAATTATTACTCGAAATAAAAACTAGATATATTTCTATACTACAATTTGTAATAAATTTTTCGATGAAAAAAAAAGTCAAAAAAATATGCACAAAAGAACCAGACCGCACCCTTAAATTTGCTCGTTTTTCTAAGCTTATTCAATGTAGAAGGCTTTCACGAGCACAAAATAAAAAGGGCTTTCTAGACTTGACTAAAAGGGCTACCAAAGTTTTTTTTTACTTTGCTTACGAGTAAAAGAAAACGAAGGAAGGAAAGAATACAGTGAGCCTAAGACGAGTTGCCATTGTCTCGTCTGTAAGCAGCAGTCGTCTCTCTTTCGGCCTAGTTAGATGTAACAAGACGTTACAATTAGGCTTACGATAAATTAAGTATATTTATTTATATATGCAGCATAGGGTAGACAACTTTGGCAACTTGGACAACAACAACGTGACCTACATAAATTACCAGCTACAACAACAAGACTCACCGTCTAGTGGCCATAGAACAGCCGCCAAACATTCTTTTCATACGACATACAACAGACGTCATATATAATTCCTAAGTAGTTCTTTCCGGAAGCATATAAATAGACACGACAAATCCAGCTAAGAACCTGAACAGAATCAAAAATCGTTGCGACCGACGATTGAAATAGCATAGATTCTAATAGCCGATTCACATTAACTGCGACTAGCGACGAACGCCAATAGTAAAAAAATAGAACGCATGTTTTCTTATGAAGATGTTTTTTTTTAATACGGCACGACAAAGAGAGAACACGCCCACAATTGTTGCTGCCGCAGACTTCAATCTTTTTCTAATTTGATAGACGACAAGAGCGAACATAGCAGAGTTTGTTTATGTTTAGTATGAAATACAGATTGTCGCGGTTGCGTTCATTTCGACATTTTTTATTTTTTATTATTTTATTATTTTTTGTTTTCGAAAGCCACGTCGCTACCTCGGTTGACCGCAGGCACTCACTGCCACGTCACAACCCCGGTTGACTGCAAGGCCTATCACCGGGACTGCGACGCAGGCACTCTCTGCTACGCCACCATGGCGTTTATAGTTGTGCTAAAGTTGTAGAAATAACGAAGCATTCCTTTTTAGCGATTGTCAACCGATTACCGAAGCGATTACCAACTGATTACCCATTACCGAAGCGATAACCAACTGATTACCAATTACCGAAGCGATTACCTACCGATTACCAAAGTTATTACCAACTGATTACCGGTTACCGAAGCGAATGCTAACTGATTACCGATTACCGAAGCGATTACTAACTGATTACCGGCTTCTAAAGCAATTAACAACTGATGACCGAGTACTAAAGCGATTACGAATTTAATAATCAAAGCCCGCTAGCGACTACCCGATGCTGCGCAACTAAGAGGTTATAATAAGGATAACGTGTTTAATAAAGTAACTTTGTGAATTGAAAACCCTGCGTCTTTTATTTTCAAAATAATTTCTGAGAGTAAGTGGACCTTTTCACAGGACCCAAGAGCGGCTGAGTTTTACCTCCGCCTTTGATAAAACCACGTCACATTGAAAGGAATACAACAAGACAAGGAACAAAATTACAATTAAATAAATGCTAATGCTCATACTAATTCCAACAAGATAAGTTCATAAAAGTTAATACAATGAATTTAGTTTTTCTTTATATCAATAGAAATAGGTATTCAAATCAAGTGGTTAAGTTAGGTTGGCGATCACAGCGCCCTGTACACCCCGGCGTCTCAGGTAGTCGCCCACCCCTAAAGCCGCGTCTGTGAAGGGTTGTATAGTTATTTGTGTTTCGTGCAAGACCGTCACAACTCATATTCAGATGGAGAACAGCATTTCTTAAATCAACGTTGCAAATTAAATGACTATCTTATAAACCATAGAGTTTAGTCATTGTTATAGCATAGAAATTCAACTGTATAAAATGGTCCACATAGAAAATACTTTAGAAGATATTTTGAATAGTGATAAATGCATAAAATTAGCGATATACATGGGCGTCCACGGGGGTGAAAGTGAAGGGCACTTGCCCCAATATGCAGTGAACATTTTTTATATTAAACTTACAGTCCACCCTAAACAAGTGCGCGTGCGTGGTTTAACTGTCAAAATCGGCTCATGCACATACATTTTGTATGAAGCCTACCGAAACACGCACCGGACTACCGCAACATGAATCGAATTTCCAATTTTGACAGTGCGTACGGATGTGAAGTTGGCTGCATAAAACCAAAGTATTAGAACAAAGAACAATCAGCTGCTTTTAATTAATTAATCTCAATTGCAAATGGAAGTATTTGTAATATTAATAGATTTTTACACAATACAAAAAGTTTCTTTTAGATTTTTAAACCATCAGACTGAGCTGGTTCGAGAGCAGCTGTTCTTTCCGCAGCGCACTTGTTTAGGTTAAGCGTAAAATAAAATTGCGTGGCGCTTGGGTACGCAGCGCAACGCGCACTTGTTTAGGGTGCACTGTTAGGGCTTTTAGAATTTTTTTCGTAAAAACGTCATTTTTAGTTGTAGAGGTGTAAAATTTTGCAGTGATTCTTTAGCCCATTCGCGGACAACATGGCATATGCTGTCAAATTTAGACCAAAAATTAGGTCAAGACGGCACAAACCGTCAAAAATGTTTTAAGTCTTTGTGAAAAGCTGGTAACTCTCTCAGCAAAGCTAATGTTTAATTGTGGTTTGCCAATATAAGTGTTTCTTCAGTAAATTCTCTTCCTCTTAAGTGTATGTGTCATAGAAAAAACAACGTTCAGTTAGACTTGCATATTTATATATGTTGCGATCATTTACACATCCCGGGAAATCCCTTTAGTTTTTAGTTCATTTTTCGATTTGTGTCCAGTTGGAGTGAGTGACTGCGTTGGGAAAATTAGAAGCAAATAAATTTGCTGCTAATCTTGCTACTTTTTATTAAAATAAAATTTTAAGTAAATAAATGACGAAATGGCCTATTTTTGTTGCGAAATTTGTAGGAAAAATGGACGGATACAGTAAAGAGAGAAATAGAACTTTGAAATTGTTTCAAGAAATTGATTCTGGCGATGAATCCGAATGCGATCCATTTAGCGATGATGGAGAGTATGGCAGCGATCCAGATTATGGGCCAGAGGAAGAAAATTCCGACGAAATCACAGCTTAAGAAGGAAAATGTACTTGCAGTAAATCTCAAGTCTCACGTACGCGAGCAAATCTTGATTTTCTATCGGACGATATAGAAGGAACTATACTCGAATGTAATGATGGAGGCTACGATAACACTACTCTACAAAATGGAAAAAAAATTTGCTCCAAGCAACTCAAAAACTTTTTTGAAAGGACTTTGGCCTGCTGATTCCAAAAATGGCAACTATTTTCAAATCGACGAAGCCGTTTTGGAGGAATTTGTAAATTCAATTTTTGCAGTTTTTTCAACAAGGTGATCTTGCCCTAGCAGCTCTAGCATTTGATGCAATTGCCTTACTCTGTTCCTTATTTTAAGCTTATTTTTTAAATTTTTCGATATATTTTAATTGACGTCCTTATTTTTTGTAGCCAAAATATGAATTACTTTTTCTCTTTGTAAAGGTAAAGGAAAAGGCAAGGGTAAAGTTTCAAGCTGAAAATCAAAAGAAAAAATTAGGAAATTCTTCGGATATTCGGCATATTCGGATAAAACGAACGATTTCACATTAGAATATGTTATGGTCAAAAGTTTTTGTATGGCTTAAATGTAAATAGGATACTCCACTTGAAACATTCATTTTATACTTCTTCAAAGTCACGTTTTTAAGCGGCGCCCATTAAGTTTGAGGTTTTTCTGGAATTTTCTTTTCGTCACGACCTTTTATCACATCCAGGATTCAGAATCTGGCCTTGCAGGCAGGTTCTGGAATACTTTTAGAAAATGAACCCGTCTTCTGCAATTCTTAAAGTTTTAACGAACAATGGGAGTTTTTTTTTAAGCAAGACTATTATGCATGCAGGTTTCATGCCTTAGTACCAATACAGCATGCATATTTTAGTATGCACGCTTCTGTGTATAAACACCACGCATACTGCTAGCATAAAATAACGGCAAAACAAGCATTTCAGCGATTTTGGATACTTTTTGGTTTTTTTATGACAATGAATGCCTTGTCCATACTTTTGCTTGCATACACCATGCATGTTTCGTGTATGCATGCTACTCTGGACATTCTGGGTAGTTATCTAAAAGAGAAATATTCCATGCATACTAAATGCAGAAAGAGCGAAACAGATACAAGTAGATATAAGAAAAAATAATAACACACAACTAGTGTGCTTGGATGATTCTTTGCAGAGCTTTAGTTTGAATCTTACTTGATTTAAAGCTCGCAATTAAATTCATGTAATAAATAAAATAATAGACCACAATTAATTAAAAAAACAAAAGTTATTTGTTACTCTCCCCTCCACCCCTCCACTCTATGCTGTTCTTCACCTGGTTCAAGGTTGATTAACCCTCATCGCTCCCCTGTATGCGCACGCATACAGTTTTGATCTTTAACCTTGAATAAAATAAAAACGGAATGACCTTGTATATTGCAAAATAGAATTATTTTGCCTGAACAACCAAAAAAACCCATTTTTGAATTTGTACCCTTACTGTATTTGCCTGTGTTATAGTTACCAATCTGTCCCTGTGTATGTGCAGGTACCTGGAATTGCCGCTTATTTTTGTGTGGGGACTTGTAGCACGCTCTTATTTTTTCGTTTTATGAAATTCAGTTTGTTCTGGAACACACATAAGTGAAGTTTGTTTGCGCATTTATTTGAATTTTGGTTGTGTTTCGAAGTATTTGATAAAAAATGGATAGAGCTTTACGTGAAAGAAGGCAGCGAGATGAACTAGAAATGGATTTTGATTGGAATCTCCGTGCAATAGTGACGATGATTTTGCAATGATGAAAGTGAAGTTAGCGTGCATTCGGATGAAGACGAGATTGAGCCACTTGAGCAAAATTAAGCAGAAGAAAATGCAGCAAATCCTGAAAATAAATATTTTTCAAAAAAAAAGAAAATTGAATATTAATCGCAACCATTTGAAATAATTTGAAGAAATTCATTTTGACGTGCAGAAAATTTCACTTCAGGTAAAAACCTACCCTCTTTGTTATGGGTTCATGTTCATTATATGTTTCATTTTTGTTATAATTCAGGTCCAAAAGCATTAGCAGCTGCTACTATAGTTGATGTTTCGTCCGCATCTCACATGTTCCTTGAACCGGTTGAGAATATTATTTTGAACATGACGAATTTATATGGTGTGCGAAAGTACAAAGACGATTGGGGAAAACATTGATTTGGACACTCTGCACGCATACTTTGGATTGTTGCTGCTATTTGGTGTGTATCGGTCATACGGTGAATGTGTCACTAAACTGTGGAATGACGAAACTGGTCGGCCAATATATAGAGCAACAATGTCTTTGAAAATGTTCAAGCGTATCCATGGTTGCATTCGATTTGATGACCGCGAACAACGTATGGCCAACACTGCATCTACAAGTACTTCTGTACGTGACAAATTGGCACCGATTCGAAATGTATACAGTTATGTAAACAGTAAAAAATTCATCTTAAATGAAAGTAACCATTTTTAAGAATATATTTCGAGTACTTATAAATTAATAATGCACAACATTACTGACATAAGATAAATCGGTACAATTCTCACTTGCCGCAAAGCCAGTGAGAAAAGTGACACATTTTTATCGATTCACTTTTCTTACAGAAACATATTTTAAAAGGTTCCATTGAAGTGAAATTGGAAAATGTGACAGATTATCGATTTGAAACGACCGAATTGAACAGAAATCGATTCAGATTCGTACAGAAACATTGCATCTGAGAGTGACGTCAGAGTGACGTCAAATCGGTAATATGAGTCGACAACTACGATCGCTACGAGTTACAGAAACGAGCTACTGGTTCAACATCTTCTGCGCTTTCTTGCTCGCTTTCGTTGTTCAGGGAATATTGCTTAAAACTAAAAACACAATTACAAATTTTTAGTAATAAAAAATACCAAACTGTTGGGGAAACTTACTGTTCTCGATGATATTTTAGGTGCTTAACTATATAGGTGGTGATTCCACTTGTTTTTATTTATTTAAAACAAACAAATGCAAAATTGCACTTTGCGCGTTGAAAAATTTCCATACACATGACTTTATTGGCGCCATTTAATTTTCTTTGTATAATGATGCGCATTTTGTTTCGATACTAGATAAAAATAATCGCTACCATCAAATATCGAATAGACCCGAAGCATCGAAAAAAATACTCATATCGGAGGACAAAGTTTCGAAACTCTAAAGTCTCTCAAGACTTGCAGGCTGCTTGAACTAATGCATGTTGGAAAAAGAATTACAGCGTGAATCAGAATAACTGTCGCACTTGTTTTATGCCATAAATCGAAAGCTCTGTGTAAACTTTATTAAACAAAAATTTTTATTTTTTATTTAAAGCATTCTTTATAATTATTCACCATTAAATTCGAATCTTTCACCATTAATTTTTTTAAAAAATTTAAAACAATTTGTGAAAGACGAGCATGCGAGTTTTCAGGTATATCATCAGATATTTTCATTGATCATGGCTTAAGTTTATCTACCGTCAGGTGTTTATGTTCGTTAATTTGCTCATCATTATACCCCAAATACAAAAGTCCTGGGGGTTTAGGTCAGGGGATGACGGATGGTATACTACAAGGAAAGCATAAAATAAAAAATCATGTAAGATTGGATCCCAAAACTTAACGGTTTTGGATATATATAAAAATTAAAAAAAATTTAGTTTTCTACACCAACATAAGACTACGGTTGAAACATGTTCTCAGTAATATTCCGAATTATTTAAACGCCTTTTTCGATAAGAAGAAAGGGCAATTTGTCTTTTTCGGATAAAGCGCCCCAAACCATGATTGACGAAACATTTAGAAATCTTTCAATGGTTTCTTTTTTTTTAGAAATTTCTGCCATGCAAGCTGCGTACACTCTATCATTTTGCGAGTTGTGGCTTGCTTGCAAAAACAAGAGTTTTTCGTCGGAAAATATAATACTCCAACCTGCGTGTTGGTTAAGGATCTGTGCACTTATTTCCTTTCGCAATATTATTATTGTTATTGACAAATCTTTTGAAACGGTTCATGCAATAAGTGTAAAAATAATGCCAGAGTTGTAAAAAAATAACATAGGGGTATTAACATTGACTTGGGTAGTTGGGTAGATTGGCAAATGCCGTACATTTTGTTTTTGTAAAGTGCCATTCTATCCAAGTAGCCATCTACCAATCTACTCTAGCTGACCCCCTGACTTGTTTGGGTAGATTGTTTTCTTGCCAAATTGAGTACTTTTTCCATGTATTACCACCTTTTGCAAAAATAGGCTCAAGTATTGCCTAAGGGCATTAAATTTACAATATATGTTGTCAAGGCTACCCAATCAACCATTGTGTAATAGTGTTTGGAGTAAGCGTACCTACAATGGAATAATGAAAGCCTTTTACAAACATGCTTTGAAAACACTTGTCTACGTCATAAATTTTCAAGTCGTGTTGTAAAAATGTATCGAAACATAATAAAAGTAAGCTTCTTATAAAAATACTTGTAGTAAGTTTACTTGAAGCTTAAATTACAAGCGTTTTCAAAGTGTAACGGTGCCCCGCACAATGGTTGCGCCTCACTCACTACGCCACTGTCTCGCTACACCACTGTGCATACAGCCAATGCATCAAGGCATGTGACAACTACACAAACACATCATGGTCAAAGCAGACAACGGCCACTACATCAAAGCATACGACAACCTTCGCAGTACACCCGAAGCAGACAACAGCCACATGGTAGCGACAAACAAAACAGGCGAATTTAACGTCCACATGATGAGTGGCGCTATTATTCGCAAGAGGTTTTCAACCAAAGGTATTTAAGAGTGCGCTGTTTGGCTGACTTCGGCACGGCTCGGAAGCGTAGTGCTTTGTACCGTCCGACACTTTTTACGATTTAACGAGTAGTTGTTTACCGACGAGCTATCGAAAGTGTGCTCGTTACTAATACATTTAGTTTTTAAGCATTATAAGTATTATAGGTGTTTTAAGTTTATTTGTGCGGACTACTACATCAGCTTTAGTCGGTTGTTTGTTTAGCGTAGTGCTAAAGCGGATTACTACATCGGCTTCGGTCGATCGTTTATTCGTCTGAAGTGCTCGGTTGAATTACTACATTGGCTATAGTTCGGTCGATTATCCGAAGGTGATCGTTCGGATTACTACATTGGCTTTTGTCGGTCGTTTGTTCATCGTAGTACTAAAACGGATTACTACATCGGTTTCGGTCGGTCGTTTATTCGTCTGAAGTACTCGGAAGTGATCGGAAGGTGTTCGTCGGATTACTACATCGGCTTTAGTCGGTCGTTTATTCATAGTAGTGCTAAAGCGGATTACTACATCGACTTCGGTCGGTCGATTATTCGTCTGAAGCTCTCGGTTGAATTACTACATCGGCTATAGTCGGTCGTTCATCTATTCGAGCACAGATATTGATATTTATATAATAGGGTAAAGAATAATGAAATCATATCGCCTTAAAGTGTAGAAGGATTTATCTTCTTTTTATAATAACGTAGAGTTTGTTTATTAGCCGAAAGCATCGTGGTCGGGTCCCGCCTAAGCCCAGCCGTCACCGCCTCTTACTTACCGCCGCATCCCGCCAAGAATTATACTTCTTCGCATCTCACCGACCCGACACCAGTACGGGCCGAAGCAGCACTCGTCCGCACGACACAAGCGACAACAACTCTATGAACCAGCGTATTATTATTATTGAATTATTGTACATTGTAATAAAAAGACATAATAAATAGATTTGTACATATTGAAATTGAAATATACAAATTCTAATTTTAAACTATTTGATTATAAATAAAGCAAACTATTTTTAATCGAGGCATCGAAACACCTAGTCTTTTTATTTATTTGGCGAAAGTTCGAGGGTTTTTCGTTTGATCCTGGAGCGGCTGAGGATACCTCAGCCTTTGAAGAAAACCCCCCTTACAAAAGCATGATTGGAAAATGCTTTCAGAGGGTATTGTTTCACAACCTCCACATTATTGTGGAATTTGGAATACCCCAAGCACTAAAAATTACAATTGCAATAAGAAACAAAGTTCCATCACTAACAATTTTGAAGTCAGTGGCTAGTGTTCAGTAGATATGGACTAGTGTTGTATGGAGATCCTTAGTAACAAGATTTGGATACGCGGCAACCCCTATTTTTGTGAGGTTAATAAAAAAAATGCATGAGCCAAAAAATGGGAGAGGTGGGGTGGGGGTAAATGGCTACTCATCGGGGTCAAAGGTTGGGGAAAACGAGACAAAATACACGAAACGCTTCACAAATCTCGCCGGGTCGCTCTTAGAGGGGTAAAATGTAAGACCGACCCCTATTTTTTTCCCCCTCTCACAATTTTTATGAACATACCAACCCTTTATCTGCGCTCCTTAGGGTGGCTCCCATACTAAATATTATTTTTTATAAAATTACCCGCCACCGCCCTAACTAGCCCCAGAGTGCCCCTAGAGGAGTCAAATATATGACCGACCCCCAATATTTTTGTTACCCTAGCAGTTGTTAACAACATATCTAGCCTCCATCTTTATTCATTATGGTGGTCCCCATACAAAAATTTTTAATTTTTAAAAAAAAATTTTATTACTAATATAAAAACATTTTTTTATAATTAATACAAATTATATAGTGATAGTTAAATTTATTCATTTTTATTATTTTTTATTTCAAAGTAAAAAATGGCATTAACATCGACGGGCATTGCGAGTAGTTTGAGATCACATACAGATCTCTTTTTGATCGGACAACCATGCTCGAATATAGTGGGAGCAAAGTTGCCGTCTAGACAACAAGTG
Organism: Dichetophora obliterata; assembly: GCA_963920525.1. Taxonomy (NCBI): domain Eukaryota; kingdom Metazoa; phylum Arthropoda; class Insecta; order Diptera; family Sciomyzidae; genus Dichetophora; species Dichetophora obliterata. The sequence continues at coordinate 169,718,524 of OY986435.1, forward strand.
CTTAGAATGTATTTTTATGGTACTGGAGTGCGTAAAATAAGTGCCGACGAAAGTGGTTCTTTGGTAACCGACACTGTCATGGTTTTTTGGCGCCAAGCATTTATTCCGACTAAACAAAGGAAAAATGTGAAAATAAAGGTGAATTCTTTGGTCGCAGAATGGTTAGCCTTACAAAAGAATACTTTAAGAGGTGGCGAAACACAAAGAAAAAAGGAGGCTGAGTTTGTCGAGAAATTACATGATCTTTTTGACATCGCACATGCAAATGTGCTCGAAATGGTAACCAACCAGGAAGATATTGCTTTTTTGCAACTGCAAAGAGTAAAGGGGCGTCAAGGATGCATGGCGGGTGTTGACAAGATTTTAGGTAAAAAACAGAAAAGACAAGCGGAACGAAAAGGGCTAGAAGAAGATAAGCGGAGAAAACGCGCAAAAATTCAAAACGAATCTGCAGTAACTATGATTATTACAATAGAAATATAATTTTACAGTGCAATTATGATATTTACAAATGTGTACTGTGTAATTTCAGTTGGCAAGATTTCATCCACTGAATCTAGTGAATCAGAAAATGAGCTCGAAACTGTCGATGATGCAATGGTTTCCTGTAAGAGAATACCAAAAGAAAGAAGAGGCGCAATCAAATGCATTACTCCGGATCTTGTGTCTGTTTTCGATAGATGTAAGACATCAGACGTAGCAGCAGTTCGGATATTGATTGCTGCTGCACGAGCTTTTCAACTTGATCCAAAAATGTATGTAATCAATCGAAAGTCCCTTCGACAAGCCCGTGCAAAAAATAGACAGCAGATTGCTGCATTTTTAAAGGAAAATCCACAGGTACGCCATATTAAATAAAAATTATATTTCTGTAAAACTTAGCACGAGTAATTTTACAGATGGCCGAAATAAAGTTTTTCAATGTGCACTGGGATGGCAAAATGTTGCCGGACTTGCAACGCACCGATAAAAAAGTTGATCGTCTTCCTGTCATCGTCACATACGATGGAAAGGAGCAGCTACTTGGCGTGCCAAAGATACCGTCGGGTCAAGGTAGAGAGAGGTAGGCGTATTGCGGATGCCGTTTACGGGCTTTTGCATGAGTGGAAAATCACTGACCGTGTTCAAGCAATTTCATTCGATACCACGTCAACAAACACTGTCCAATTTCAAGGTGCGGCAATCTTTTTGGAGCAAATATTAGAATGAAATCTTTTCTATCTACCATGCAGACATCACATTTATGAATTGGTATTAAAAGAAGTGTTTGAAGCTGAATTCGGTAGAATGTCTGGGCCAGGAGTGCCGATTTTTTCCCGTTTCAAAGGGCAATGGGAAGACATTAAAGATAAACTTTGTACTTCTGGCATAGAAGATGTTACGGTTGCAGAAAAAATACCAATCAAAGTTCAAGACGAGATCAAGTCTTTTTGTTTAGCGCAACTGAAGGAAAAGCAACCAAGAGATGACTATAAAGAGTTTCTTCAAATTATTTTATTGTTACTTGGTGAAAATATTCCAAATTATCATTTTAGACCACCAGGAGCCGTCAGTCATGCTCGATGGATGGCGAAAGCCATATACTGCTCAAAAATGTTTTTATTCCGAAAATATTTCGGCTTTAATACAGACGAACTAAGTGGACTTCGCAATATTACCATTTTTATTGTAACTCCTTACGTCAAAGCTTGGTTTACAGCCACCAGTGCAATCGAAGCTCCATATAACGATTTTAATTTTTTGGTAGCGATTTCTGATTACGCTTTAATTGATGAGGATGTGGCGCAAAAATTGTGGAAGAGGTTCTCTGGACATCTTTGGTATCTAAGTGGTGAAGCTGTTTCCCTCGCATTATTTGATAAAAATGTTCCCTGCGGCACCAAACGTAAAATGGCGAACGCAATTATAGCATTTAAGGAGGAGAAAGAAAAATATGAGAAAAAAATAAACAGCGAGGAAGACGTCGACGTTGATGAAGCATTGCAAAAAGAATGCGATGACAATTCAAAGCACTGCGGTAGCGGTGTCAATCAAAATTGTTCAGCAAATATTTTTAGATTCAGAGGTGTGAAGAGAATAAACGTGACATCAAAACAAATAAGTAAAGAACAGATAAATAATGATTAAAGCCAATACGTAACAACTGAAACATTAAAATTTTTTGTGCGCTTTTGATTGTCTTTAGATTTTATTGCTACTGACCCAGAAAAAGGGGAAGAACGCGAGGAGTACCAGCAAGCGATAGAAATATTGAGTAAATTACATGCTGTGAATGACGCTGCAGAAAGAGGGGTGAAATTGGTAGAAGAATATAACAACGTATTATGCCGCAACGAAGAAGAAAAAATATTTTTGCTTCAGGTTGTCGATGAAAATAGAAAGAAATACCCTTCTCATAATAAAAATGAATTAATTTAATTATCACTATATAATTTGTATTAATTATAAAAAATGTTTTTATATTAGTAATAAATTTTTTTTTTAAATTAAAAATTTTTGTATGGGGACCACCCTAATGATTAAAGATGGAGGCTAGGTATGTTCTTAAAAACTGCTGGGGTAACAAAAATATTGGGGGTCGGTCATATATTTGACTCCTCTAGGGGCACTCTGGGGCTAGTTAGGGCGGTGGCGGGTAATTTTATAAAAAATAATATTTAGTATGGGAGCCACCCTAAGGAGCGCAGATAAAGGGTTGATATGTTCATAAAAATTGTGGGAGGGGGAAAAATAATAGGGGTCGGTCTTACATTTCACCTCTCTAGGAGCGACCCGGCGAGAGTTGTGAAGCGTTTCGTGTATTTTGTCTCGTTTTCCCCCACCTTTGACCCCGATGAGTAGCCATTTACCCCCACCCCACCTCCCCTATTTTTTGGCTCATGCATTTTTTTTATAAACCTCACAAAAATAGGGGTTGCCGCGTATCGAAATCGAAAACTCATGCACTAGTCCAACCCTAGTGTTCAGTGATAATTCCAACACATTCTTTTAGAATTTCATAATACTTAAATAATTTTTAATATTTTGTTACTTACACCAATGTGCTTTAATAAAAATTTTTATTGAATAGTCCACATAGTTTTATTTATATTCCCTTTTTTTGAGTGGCAATGTGTTTATCGACAGTATATTATTCCTATAGATTTGGATGTGGTGGTCTTTCGTATGGGTTAATTTTACTGAAGAAGATAAATTTGTACTCTTATGTTAACTGCGAGCACATAAGATTTCTTAAAAACAGGTGTTAAAAGCTTACAATAATACTTGCTACCCATTATTTAATGAATGTTTTAATAATATTTTTTTAACATTTTTTTCCAATTTTTTATAAACAGTTGTAAATTACTTACAATAACACTTACTTCCAATTATTTAATAATTATTTTCAATAATACTTTTACAACACCTTTTTCCAATTGCAAAGAAAGTATTGTAGAAAGCTTATTTACAACACTTATATCCAATTGAATTCCAATTGAAAGAAATATTTTTCCAAGGGTTCCTTTTTGCTTATTCTTCAATTACTTGAAAGCATTTTACAACCATTTTTAAAAGCTTTTTCCAAGCACAATGCTTACGCTTGTAAGCTTACTACAAGCCTATTCTAAGCTTGTTTCGCTGATTGGGTAATATCTCGAATAATACACAAAAAATATTGCCACACCCCTATATCCGCCCACAAGTTAATAAAAACGCTATATTTCAGACGATTTCGGTTGTATTGGACAAAAATTTTGTATTTTAGTTCGTGTGGCATCTATCTACTATCGACAATTCAACAAAAAATGGGCTTGGTCGAACTATAACTACGCCTACTTTTCAGAAATTATAATTCCTGAGTTTTGCATGTTTTTATAATGAAAATTGGTTTATATTTGCTATGAGCCCAAGTGGTGGTCACAAGATATATAAATTTTGCCACGCCTACTTTTACCGCCCTTCTATATATATGCATCGTTCGTGCGGTGTCTCTTAAGATCTCAGGAACGGTAACACCTTAGGAAACCAAATTTACAATATTTGTTAATATATTGGCTAAAAAGGTTAATAAAAAGCCACACCTCCTTTTACCGCCCACAAATCAATAAAAATGCTATATTTCGGATGGTTTTGATCGTATTGGACTAAAATTTGGTAATTTAGTTTGGATAGTTACTGTCTAAAACTGTTTTAAAAATGCGTGTCCACGTCCCCTTTAAAATTTAAATTTTTTTAATGCCAATTGGCATGAAAATTTTTATGTGGCAATAAGCCGGTATGTGACAAGACAACGTTTTACCCTGGATTACTAGTAAATGATAAGATGCTGCGAAGATAAGGTTAAAAATTAGTCGTATATAGAATAACTTTTTTACGCCCAATTAATGGCCTTAATTATTCGCGCATAAAATGACAAAAAATGGTTTGGTGGCAACCCTAAATCTACATAAGCCGGGTAGATCAAAAAATGCTGTGGTCAGACGATGCTCGTTTGCTCGGCGAACACATGGCCGTGCAATATGGTTGTTGTTGTATTCTCCAAAATTTTTGACAGTTTCGCATTGGAAGCAACAACAAAATTATCTGCTCGCCGAGCAAACGAGCATCGTCTGACCTCAGCAAAACAAACATGCAACACTGCCCAAAACTATTCTACAAAGTACTCAATTGCAATTTAGGGTGCTCGCAATAACTAAAAGTACTCAATCTATCCATACTCAACTACCCAAGTCAGTGTGAATACCCCTTATATGTTTTCCAGTGTTGCTTCTTTTTGTGTAATTGGTATTGATATAGGTGCGACAGTTACTTTGATTCACGAAGTAAGTGGATTGGTGTCAATGCGATGTGAGATCCGGTGAAAAATATCTCCCTTAGCATGCGGGGAACATTTCAAAAATAGCTACAACTCAAATATTTAATTTTTATGTATCCGGAATTTATGAATTTTGACCTCCTAAATCCAAATCTGAAAAATTTCAGGACACTCCAAATTGGTTTAGGAGTTATAGGCTTCCAAAGTTAAAAATTTTCTAAAATTTTTGTTTTTTTTTAGTTTTGCAAAAAAAAATATTGTTTAATATTGGGAAATTTTTGTATTCATATTTAAAAGTTTAAAACTTTGGGGCTGCATAGTAATTAGTGCGATTTCATTTAAGGATAAAGGAGACCTGAAATTATTAAAATTATTTGCTTTTGACAAAAAAACTAAAATGAAATTTGAAAATATTTCGGACATGATACGGGAAAGATTTTTACACCATCTTTAAAACATATTGGATTTTCTTATGCGTACAAGCGTGTGTCAACCGATGTAGTGAGCGTATCATGTTTACAAAAATAGTACCAAAAATCTCAGTAAATAGCATTGTATAGGTTAGATTTTTTTTATGCGCATTCTAGACTCCTTTATGCCTTTGAAGAACAAATCCTGCGGACGCTCGTGGCGATATATATTTAGACAAAATTTAAAACTACATGCGACTTTGCTTTTGAATAAAGGCAGAAACAACTGAAACGGAATTATAATTTCACATTTATGTTATTTTTAAATCTTTTTTTGTATATGTTATAACTCAAGGAAGGCTTAGAATTTGAGGTTTATTCTTTTGCTAAGGTCAAATATCCGCTCTAGATATTTTGATGACAGATTAAAATATTACACGACATCAACAAACTAATAGAATTAGCACGAGAGGTCAAAGCATAGATAGCAATTAAGTCGTTTAATTGAAACAATTATCGCTGTGCGGTCATCCATTCAAGAAATTCAAATTTGCGGTTTTGCGGATGTATAGTCTGCATGCCAATTTTATTTGATATTATTTAAAAGTGTTTGTTTGTTCGTTTAATTAATGCAAAATGTATTTATTGCACTTTTATATAACTGAAAATGCACTTTATCCTTAAATTAATGTTGCTATCATAAGGGACACTGACTTAATGCCTCATATCAATGATGAAATAATTATCTTTTGCATAGACTCATTAATAAACTAGCGTACTCGTTACTGGTATTTGGTTTTAAACTGAAATATATTGCATCAAATTTTTTGGCAGAACTCAGGATTTTCGAGTTTTTTTTTTATATAAATCTAATACTTTTTAAAACAAGACAGTTGTATGGTAAAAAAAATTATATTGATTGATAAAAGCATATTGTGAAGAGGACCACAAAAAAATTATGGGTGTTGGATTTTTTTTTCAAATTTTGCCATAATGCCTTTCCTGGAAGGTCAACATTAACTGAAACTTTTTTTTAAGTGAAACTTCTTAGGCTGCCCGCAGAGTAAGCGCCGAAGCAGACAGGCAGGCCCTGCGAAGAAATTAGATAAAAATAACTTTTTTCTCGCTTGTTCACATAGTTTTCTTGCGCCTGCCTGCCTGCCTGCCTGCTTCGGCGCTTACTATGCGGGCAGCCTTAGGCGGCGATTTGTTGCGACTAAAATTTTTCGAGTCTCGTAACGAAAAAAAAGTTCGAGTCGCATAACAAAACATTTTCTAATTTCATCATGATTCGTCATTAAAAATTAGTCTGCCACAGCAGATACGATTGAGATAGAGTTTGTGTTGGGGGGATTTAGAGGGTTCGCACTCCCACCCTTTAGCAATCCAACCTATTTTTACATCTATAGTAATAAAAATAATTTTCTGTTTTTTGTTTGTTTGTTGGTTTGTTGGTTTGGTTTTATGCAAATCGAAACAGCTAAACGGATTTCGTTCAAACTAGGTATTTGTGTATGCTAGACTAAATTGTTACATACTTAGTTTTTACCACGCCACACAGTGCGTTTTTTCGATTTTAGGATGACATTTGCATTATTTCAGAAACTATAAAAGCTGTAGTTTATCTGGCCATGAAATTTTGTACGAATGAGTTTTAGCCTAAATTAATTAACAGCACAAGAAACTTTAAATCTAGGTCAACTGCATCGCCTACCTCCCATACAAACCGTATTTTTTTTTTAATAAAAAAAAACCGCATAAAATTGCTTCTTTATGTTTTTAAAGAGTAAATTTAGTTTACTTAACTTCACTTAAGCGTGAAATGCTAAAAATATTTCAAATCGGATCAATTTTAGATATATCTCCTATAAAATAATATTACCAAATTAATGAAATTTAAAATTTTTTTAAAGAAATGGTTGCTAATACAAAATAAAGTCTTAAATTGTTTTAAACTATGAATTCTATTTTATTTTTCTTTAAATTTAAGAGTTCCTATAAATTGTCTTGGAATTCAGTAATATTTTAGGGCAAAATTTGATTTTTAAGACTTTTTCATATTAAGTGGTTTTTCTGAATAGCAGCTAGATGCAGCAGGTTTTTACAAAAACGGAAGGTAGAAGTACGATATTTTATGATTGTTTTAGCCTTCAACTTTAGTAATGCTTAATTAGCTAGATATTATCTACTAAACTTTATTTAAATTTTCATTCCTTGACAAATTTACATTCATATTTCAAAGATGTTTAGTTTTTTAACATTTTTTATTGTGTTTTATATTTAATTCAATGGAAATTAAGACATAAAAAAGTCCAAAAAACAAAACTTTGAAATACACTTTGACTTTATTTTTGGGGTTTCATTAAACTTATTTTTGTTAAAAAAGTTTCAACTTTGACGAATTTTATAAAAAAGTCATACAATACGTCAAATTTTTAATACCACATTCATAATTTTTATACTCGGTCGAATAAAAATATTTTTTTTTAAATTTAACAAAAAAAAACCCCAAATTAAAAAAGCGCCCCCTCCAAAATGTTTTAAATAACAGTAATTTTGTTATTATAATAAAGGGTGGTTACATTTTAAGGGCCGATGTTGAATGTGAACCACACCTAAACGTCAAGTTTTTTTCTGCATTTCATTTGACATTTCTCAATTTCAGACTAAGTCTAAGTCAATGACTAAGTAAATTTGAACCAAAGAATTGAGCAACGCGTAAAAGTTATTCAGGCTTATTATGAAAATGGTCGTTCAAATCAAAATGCATATCGTGCACTTCGTGATTTTTTCGGTCAATTTAATTGTTGAAATGTGCGTACAATCGGAAAAATCGTGGAAAAATCGTGCAAAAATTTGAGCAAACCGGGTGTGTAGGAGATGTGAAAACACCAGTGCATGCTCGTACAGCTCGTACTGCAGAAAATATTGCTGCTGTTCGCGATAGTGTGGCTGAAGAGCCGTCCACCTCAACTCGTCGTCGTTGATGAACATTATGCATAAAGACTTGAAGAACTAAAGCGCCTTGACCATTTCAAGCGACGTCAATGGTCAGAAAGGTGGCAAGAAATGGCAACAGTGGATGATCAATTTTCGAAGAAAATCGTCTTCAGTGATGAGGCACATTTTCGCCTCAGTGGATTCGTCAATAAGCAGAGTGAATCCAAGAGTGGTTGTCGAAAAACCAATGCACCCACAAAGAGTGACTGTTTGGTGCGGTTTATGGGCTGGCGGCATCATCGGTCCGTATTTTTTCCAAAATGAGGCCGGTCAGGCAGTTACTGTGAATGGTGTTCGCTATCGTGTGATGATAACGAACTTTTTATCAGGGTTCAGAATATTCACACACCTTCACTCACAAACATTTGCTTGAAGCACACAACACACAATTTTATTTTCATTACATTTTTGTGTGTAACGTAGTTATCGTGTTGTTGATCATCCAACATGAATTCTTCGTTTTAATATTTGCTTGTGCATCACAAACTCAAACAATGATCGATCTCAACAATTCTCTGTGTTTCAGTTTTACACTTATGTTTGCGTCAAAATGTTCATGTTGGAGAATTCAGTCCTTTGTCAAAACCAAAACAAAGACAATTTTTCCAACATGAACAAGTGGTGTTTGCAAAATTGTCTTTGTTTGTGTCGGTCATTAAAATCGATCACTACCGTCGTGTGGCGTAAAAAACAAATACTGTTCTGGTTGCTGTGCAGCGTATTGAACTGGTTTTTGACCAAGTGTAGCAAATTTCGGCGTCAATTAGAAAATATTTTAAAATATTAAAATAATAACCTATTAATATGTCTTTTCAAGAGTTTTTATCAGTGTTAAGGGGTCGCTGATTTCGAATCTAAAATCAGAATTTTAAAATTCAAGATGGTGGATAGGGTTGCCACCTTAATTTTTTGTAGTTTGATGAATTCGGGGCTGGCAAAAAAAATGGTACTCCAAAAATGGGTCGCTGAATCCGAATCCGAATCCGTTGTCAGAATTTCCAAATTATAAAATTTTGAATTAATAGGGTTGCCACCTAATATTATGTCTTTTCAAGAGTTTTAAACGTCATTTATCAGTGTTAAGGGGTCGCTGATTTCGAATTTCGAAAATTTTATAATTTGGAAATTCTGACAACGGATTCGGATTCGGATTCAGCGACCCATTTTTGGAGTACCATTTTTTTGCCAGCCCCGAATTCATCAAACTACAAAAAATTAAGGTGGCAACCCTATCCACCATCTTGAATTTTAAAATTCTGACTTTAGATTCGAAATCAGCGACCCCTTAACACTGATAAATGACGTTTAAAACTCTTGAAAAGACATTTTATTAGGTTATTTTAATATTTTAAAATATTTTCTAATTGACGCTGAAATTTGCTACACTTAGTCAAAAATCAGTTCAATACGCTGCACAGCAACCAGAACAGTATTTGTTTTTTACGCCACACGACGGTAGTGATCGATCTTAATGACCGACACAAACAAAGACAATTTTGCAAACACCACTTGTTCATGTTGGAAAAATTGTCTTTGTTTTGGTTTTGACAAAGGACTGAATTCTCCAACATGAACATTTTGACGCAAACATAAGTGTAAAACTGAAACACAGAGAATTGTTGAGATCGATCATTGTTTGAGTTTGTGACGCACAAGCAAATATTAAAACGAAGAATTCATGTTGGATGATCAACAACACGATAACTACGTTACACACAAAAATGTAATGAAAATAAAATTGTGTGTTGTGTGCTTCAAATAGTGTTTATTCACATTTATGTTGGAGATTTCTGTTACATGAGTGAAAATTTCTGAACCCTGCTTTTTATGGCCCGAATCGGAAGATATGGATGTGGACGATATGTGATTTCAACAGGACGGTGCCACTTGCCACACAGCTAACGAAACAATGGCTCTTTTCCGCGACAAATTCAATGGCCGTGTTATCTCACGTGATGGCGATGTGAGTTGACCGCCAAGATCATGTGATTTGACACCGTTGGACTTCTTTCTTCGGAGTTATTTGAAATAAAAGGTGTACATCGATAAGCCAGCAACAATTTAAGAGCTAAAGGATGAGATAATTCGGCACATTAACGGCATAGAACCTCAATTATGCCTCAGCGTCGTCGAAAATTTGGACCATCGGACGGAGGTGTGCCGCCGAGGTCGCGGCGGCTATTTGGCCAATATTTTGTTCCATACATAATTGAACCATACCAATATTATCATAATAAAAAGAAATGACAATAATTTCCTAAATAATTTGTGTTTTATTCAAAACTAGCTGATATACCCGGTGTTACTCGAGAGTCATTTATATAAACATTTTAACATACACTTCTCGATTAAATGTTTTTTAAAATCGGGAATAATGAAAAACATGTTGAATTTTATTTTATTTATTTTATTTATCTACCGTTGGAAAGGTAATTGAACGAACATTAATCTAAAAAGTTAAGCAACATTTTTGTTGTTGGTGGTTCTATCTCTTGGTGAGCTAATTGAACTCAAAGGGGTACGAAAAACATATTTTAAAAATTAAAAAGAATTTTTATGTTTACTTAATCTTAAAGCAAGCACAATTACCTTTTCAACAAAATAAAAATTATGGTGGGACTCAATGCGTCCTTCAGATAAAGACATTTCAACGTCTAAACAAAGATTTATATTAAAAAATATATTGAACTTTTTAACAAAAAAAATTTTAATGAAATATATTAAAAACAGCGGATTTATTGGCATTAAAAGAAAAAACTTTGATTTTCATATAATTTTTTTCTCATTATTAGCTATCAATGTTTTATGAAAATTCGTTGTGCTAAAAATGATTGTACCTACTAAAATTTCTATTAGCTGCGTTTTTTCATTGGAAAAACAACAAAAAGTCCAGCAAGTGAGCTAGACATTTAAATTGATCCAATTCTATGTTTTTAAGTGTTTGTGACGCTAGATGACGCTGCGACTGAAAAAACTGGCAGTATTGCATTATTTTACTTTTTAAAAGTTTGGTAGCAATAGCATTTTCGCAAAATGCAAAAATAAGTAGATAACTATTGTATAAAGAAGATTTTATATAATCCAAAATGTTCGTAATTACTTTAGACACACAACTGCATTCTTAGAGATAAATGGGGACGTTCAAACTATATAGAGAATTTTAACACAAAACTAAGTTTTATTAATAGTCTGGTATGAAAAAATAGATTTTTAGCCATAACTTTTGATTGGAAAGAGATATTGGGGTAATTTTTTCACATAAAAAATTGATTTTTTCGCGAAAAAAATCAAAGAACCTTGTTGTTTTGATGAGAAAAACAGTTGCGCTTAGCTGGAAGAATTTTTGCAAATAAATGCTTTGCCATATGAAAGGTAGTTAGATTTGCTATTTTTAATTGATTTCATTTTTACAACAACAACAATTTTTGAGTAATTTTTTGAGTAAAAAGTCAATATTTTGGACCTCTTTTGACATAATCATAAAACATATATACACTGACTTAACGGTACAGTTCAACCTATTTTTGTGAAGTGATTTTATTGAACTTTTGAACAAAAAAAATTTCAATGAAATATATTAATGGACAGCGGAGATATTTGCATCGAAAGACCAAACTTTGATTTTCATGTCGTTTTTTTCTCATTCTTAGGTAACGATGTTTTATGAAAAAGTCGTTGTACTGAAAATTTCTCCAATTTTGAAGATATGTGAGTGTTTTTGATGTTAAAATAACAAAAAATTTTTTAAATTAAATATACAAAAATCTCCGATGGTAAAAAGTTTTATAATAACAAAATTTCCGTTAGTTGAAAAATTTCAGAGTGGGCGTGGCAAAAACTAAGTATGTAACATTTTAAGTTGGGATAAACTTAATATGTGTAGCTAGTTTGAGCGAAATCCGTTAAGCCGTTTAGATTTGTATAAAGGCCAAACAAACAAACAAAAAATACAGAAAATGAGTTTTATTACTATAGATCAACATCGGCCCTTAAAATTTAACCACCCTTTATTTATTTCGATCGGAGTTTTTTGTGTATTTAATTTTATAAATTTTTTGTTGTTTTGACATCAAAAACACTCACATATATTCAAAATTATAGAAGTTTTTAGTACAATGACATTTTCATAAAACATCGTTTTACCTAAAAATGAGAAAAAAACGACATGAAAATCAAAGTTTGGTCTTTCGATGCAAATATCTCCGCTGTCCATTAATATATTTCATTCAAATTTTTTTGTTCAAAAGTTTAATAAAATCACTTCACAAAAATAGGTTGAACTGAAGCGTTAGGTCGGTGTGTATATATTTTATGATTATGTCAAAAAATGTCCAAAATATTGACTTTTTGCTCAAAAAACAACTCAAAAACTGTGTTTGTTGAAAAATTGAATTGTTGAAAAAATGAAAAAGTTGCACACATGGCTAGCTTTCATATGACATAGCATTTATTTGCAAAAATGCTTCCAGCTAAGCGCAAAAACTATTTTAAGTTCTTGTCATCAAAACAAGAAGGTTTCTTTGATTTTTTTTCGCGAATATTTTTTTCCAAAATTTTGTTTTTGTGTTTTTTTTACAAAAAATATAAAATTGTGTAAAAGTTTTGCAAAAGTTATGGCTAAAATCTATTTTTTCATACCAATGACTATCTATAGTAATTCTGGAAACTCAAGGCCATCTTTCGGTCATGGGGCTTGAGCGACTCATTTTCGACCTTGTTAAAAATGTACGGCGTGATCTCAAAGGACATGCTCAATAACATGGAAATTGAGGTGGTCATCAGTTTCTTTGATGGTCAAAGGACACTACCGTGTACCGTGATCACTAAACAGAAGTAAATGCAACATTTTAAAAAAAAATATTAATATTTAAAAGTCCCGCTTGCGACCTTTAAGTTCTAATTTATCTAATTTATATGGGAAAAAGTGCTCTTTATTCATAAAATTCCTATTTTAAGTTTTTTAAGTGCAAATTAAGTTTTTTAACTGGTACGCGCCCCGTTTTTTATTTAATTTTTATTTTAAATGAACTATTAAACATTGAAACTAGACAAAAACTAACAGAGTTGCAATTTTTCACTTTTCGAAAAAAATCTAATATTTTCCTTGTTGTATTAAAAAAATCCGAAAAATACAAATTTCAAAAAAATTTCATTGAAATGTGGAAATATTTTCTTAAACTATATATAAAACAGATACAAAAACTTATGCGATTACATTCAACTACCTGGTCGTTATGAATTACATTCGACTACCTGGTCGTTACCTTTTTGGAAATTTCGAGTTTGGGTATTTTAACGGAAAAAATTCCAAAAATTTAAAAATTCAAGTTTCGAGAAAAACACAGAGAAGTGGACATAGAATAGATTTACTTTTAACATAAGTAAGTTTCTTGGTCTCTGATTTCTCATTCAGGGTAAATTCGTAAAAAGAGAAAAAAAAAAACACGAACTGTCGAAAACACCAAACCAGAAAAAAAGAAGAAAAACAGTAATGCTTGTGATTTAAAAAAACAAAATAGTCCGCTAATTAGAGCTTCGCGTCCGCTATGGGAGATTTTCTCTTCATAAATAGACATGTTTATGTGTCCGCGTCCGTTTATCGAAAAGTCCGTGTATGGGAGAGCATTTTCTACTGAAAAAAAAACAAAAATTGATCGTGTCCTAGAATGTGTCCGCTAGGGCAGGTCGATTTGTAGGGAGTGAAAAAATTCACCAATTTCCCTATGATTTCCGTATTCTATGGGTTATTCCATGAGAATTTGCCGAAGGAACCATACCTCTATCGTTAAAATCGAGTCCCCTACTTTTTGTTGGTAGATTTTTTCCCAAATTGACGTTCGTATGAAATATTACCTACATGTTCACATCCATAACTCAAAAACTATCGATCGGGTTTAATCGCCAGTAGGCGCGTTGATCAATTTACAAATAAAATCTCCAACATTGGTCCAACGGTTCAAAAGTTACGGGCATTTTTGTCCAAATTTTGGACCATTTTTCCATTTTTTTCATGATTTTGTCCAAGAATATTAATTTCATGGCCATTTTTTTGGCTCAATCCATTATTTAATTCAATTTACAATTCAAAACGAAGAGTTTAAGCCCAAATTTATCGAATTCGGTTGATTAATTCATGCGATATTGCTAAAACAAAATAACACATAAAATCAACTTTTTGATTTCCCTTTTTATTTTTTTCTACAAAAATTCAAATTAAGAGATAATAAAGTATCTATCAACCTATTATCAAAAAAAATATTCAATTTGAGTGTAGTAAAAGACAAAATCTTGGAGAAAATCATGAAAAAAATGGAAAAATGCTCCAAAATTTGGACAAAAATGCCCGTAACTTTTGAACCGTTGGACCAATGTTGGAGATTTTTTTTTGTAAGTTGATCAAAATGAGCTCACCTTTCCAACGCGTCTACTGGCGATTAAACCCGATCGATAGTTTTTGAGTTTTGATTTTAACGATAGAGGTATGGTTCCTTTGGCAAATTTTCATGAAATAACCCATAGAATACGGAAATCATAGGGAAATTGTCGAAAAATAAATCGACCCGCCCTAGTGTCCGCTTATAGGAAATGTCCGCTTATTAGAGCGTTTGTCTATGGGAGCTTTCACTGTATACCGAAAAAAAGACATTTTCGATAGTATCGTAAGTATAGACGTAGAGTTCTTTTTATTCAGTAATAGAGAAAAATTATAGTTTTTTTTTATTAAAACTGACTCCAATAAGTCTCCGTACAGCTGATTATTTTTTATTTATTTATTTATTTATTTATTTATTTATTTATTTATTTATTTATTTATTTATTTATTTATTTATTTATTTATTTATTTATTTATTTATTTATTTATTTATTTATTTATTTATTTATTTATTTATTTATTTATTTATTTATTTATTTATTTATTTATTTATTTATTTATTTATTTATTTATTTATTTATTTATATTAAAACTATAACTATATAAAACTAAAACTATATATTAAAACTGAGGTGTACAATAAGATTTAGTCTTTTTTAGTACTACAAAAGGTGTATTATCAAAGTTGCACAAATTCGATAGAAATAAATAGTAAAGTTAAAACTAACATAAAAACAAAAATTTAAATGAAAATGAATATGAAAATTAAAATTTTATCTTTTAAGTTAAAAAAAAAGTATAGCAGTGAGGGGACTGCCGACCGAAGCGAAAACATATACATATGTAAAATATTAGTAATCCCTGGAAGACTTTGTCCTGCCACGGACCGCCTTACTGCTATATAAGAATTTTCATGCTAATTGGAAAACAATTTTATATTTTCGCCCCCTCAACCTTTGATTATATCTTTCAAAATATTTTTTATTCAGAGAGCATTTTTATTTGATAATTACACCAAACTATATTATTACATTTAAATTGAATATTGTTGATACAAAAATAAAATACAGGGAGCACTATTGAATGAAAAATAATGCTCAAAAAGGGTATTTAATTTTTTCTTTCAATGTACATATACATTCGGAAAAATATAATTCATAAACTTTTAATGAAAGCTGTTCATTAAATTTTTCTTGAAGATTTTATGAATAAATTCATTATTTTTAATGGTTTTTTCGTTAACTCAACGAAAAAGCAATTCATAAATATTTCTTCATAGCAACTCTGAAATATGAATTTATGAATAAGTGAATGAACACTCTTCATTAAAATTGCCAAACATTCTCGTCGTCTAACGGAACATTGCTTTATTGTAGCGGTGGGTAATAATCACACAAATTGTTCTACTTCATTGTTGTTTGTGAAAGTTTGTGAAGTAAATTAAAGATTAATAAAAGTGTATTTACCAGTGATTAAAATATTTAACGAAAATAATAAAAAGTGTTTTGTGCTTTGTGCAAATAAGAATACAAAAATATAGATATCTTTGTAGGACATATAAAAAAACTGCATTTTATTTCTAAAAAGGACACGTTGCGCTGTCAATTTTGTGCACAATTGTTTGGTGGTGTTAATATTTATAAAAGACATCTTAAAAGAAAGCATTCTGATTTAGAGTTTTATTAACTACTAGCTGAAACCCGGCGCGTTGCTGCCACTCTCCCTTGTCAAACGCCCATAAAATGTTATCAGTTAAACAGCATGTCTAAATTGAGGTCAAATACTGAATTCCGAGACTGTGCGACCTATATCCACAAAGCTATTCGATATAACAATTTTGGGTTGTATAGGAAGTGCCACGCCCTATTGATCACCCCTCATAGCACTTAATCAATGAAACTGCATGTGTACATGGAGGTTGAATACCGAATACCAAAACTGTTCGACATATAACTCCAAAACTATTCGATAACACAAATTTGGGTTGTATGGGAGGTGCCACTCCCCTTTCCCTACGCCCATAAAATTTCGCCAATGAAACTGCATGTGTAAATTGAGGTCGAATACTGAATTCCGAGGCTGAGTTACCTATAACTCCGAAGCTATTCGATATCGCAAATTTGGGTTAAGTTGGTGGTGTCACACCTCCCCGACAAACTCTAAAAAAATTTATCAGTAAATCTGCATGCGTAAATTTTGGTCAAATACTGAATTCCGACGCTGTGCGACCTTGAACTCCAAAGCTATTCGATATCACAAATCTTTGTTGTATGGGAGGTGCCACTCCCCCTTGATCAACGCTCATAAAATGTAATCAATTAAATTACATGTGTACAATGAGGTCCAATACTGAATTCAAAAACTGTGCGACCTATAATCCCAAAGATTATAGGTCGCTTGATATCTTTAATTTGGGTTAAATAGGAGGTTTCACGCCCCCTTTTCGTACGCCCATAAAATTTAATTAATGAAACTGCATGTATAAATTGAGGGCGAATACTGAATTCTGACGCTGTCAACCTATAACTTCAAAGCAATTCGATATCACCAATTTGGGTTAAATGAGAGGTGCCCCTCCTCCTTGTCCAACTCCCATAAAATTTTATCACTGAAACGGTACGCTACACCTGCACAGCAAGTTTCACTATAAAAATGTGTAGAACTCCGTAATTGCCATTATTTCGAAAAAGTGGGAGTATATTTAATGCGACCACGCCCATTTTTTGTACAGTTACTGACAGTAACTATCTGAACAAAATTACTAAATCTTAGTTTTTACGATCGAAACCGTCTGATATATATCCTTTATTTGGTTTGTGGTCGATAGCGCAAATTTGGCTTGTATGGGAGGTACCACGCCCCCTCGTCGAAACGTTACCAAACCTCACAGGAACACTCACTATCTTCGGCAAACATTGTTCTGCCACAGACCACCTTACTGCCATATACGAAAATGTCAAGAAATGCAAAATATATTCACCATTTCCAGTATAGCTGCCGAAAGTAGCCATACGCACTAAATAACCAAATTTTAGTCTAATACGATCAAAACCATGCGAAATGTAGCATTTTTGTTGTTTTGCAAGCGGTAAAAAGGGGTGCGGGAAAATATTTCCCTTGAACCATCTCGTAATCGAAACAAATCGACTGCCCAAATTTCAGCTCAATTTAGGTTAAGACTGGCGCACTTTACTTCACTCGACGCTAACTCCCTGAAAAGTGAGTTTAACTAAAGTGGGACAGGCCTATTTTTAGTGCACTTGCCGAGAGTAATTTTTGTCCAACACGATACAAACCGTTGAAATAAAACGTTTTCATTGGTTTGTGGGCAGTAAAAGGGGGGCGTGAAACCAATTTTTAGTATAGTTTCTGACAGTAACAGTACAAACTAAAGCAACATTTTAGCTCAATAGACCCAGTAGTCAATTTTAATGATTTCTCAAAAAGTGGGTGTGGGTGTGGCTATATAGCGATGACGCCTTTTTTTAGTTCAGTTGCCGAAAGTAGCCATACAAACTTAGGTATCACATGTTAGTCTCATACGGCCAAAACTGCTTGAAATATAGCATTTTCACTGATTTGTGGGCGCAAAAAGGGGGCGTGGAAACCAATTTTTCGTACAGTTACTGTCAGTAACTACACAAACCAAAGTACTAAATTTAAGTCTTATACGACCAAAACCGTCTGAAATAAAGCATTTTCATTTCTTTGTGGGCGGTAAAAGGGGGCGTGGAAACCCATTTTAAGCACAGTTATCGACAGTAACCGTACATACTAAATTGCAAAATTTTAGCCTTATACGACCCAAACTGACTGAAATATAACATTTTTATTGATTTGGGGGCGGTAAAAGGGGGGTGTGGCACATTTTTCCCCTCAACCATCTCGTACCTGAAACAAATCGGCTGCCAAAATTTCAGGTCAATCGGTTTAGTAGTTTTGGAGTCTATAGACATCACACAGCCAGACACACATCGTTTTGCTTTTTATATATATAGACATTGATTTGTGGGCGGTAAAAGTGGGCGTGAAAACATTTATATATAGTGACCGCCTCTTGGAGCACCTATACAGTAAGTTTCACTGTAAAAGTGTATAGAACTCTGGAATTGCCATGATTTCGAAAAAGTGGGCGTATTTATTTTACGACCACGCCCATTTTTTGTACAGTTACCGACAGTAACCATCTGAACAAAATTACCAAATCTTAGTTTTTTACGATTGAAACCGCCTGATATATATCCTTTTTTTGGTTTGTGATCGATGGAGCAAATTTGGCTTGTATGGGAGGTACCACGCCCCCTTCTCCAATCGTTACCAAACCTCACAGGAATACTCTCAAGATGTGGCTTTATTTTCTCTGAAAATTTCATAAAGATCGGTTCAGCGGTTTTGGAGTCTATACGTGATATAGCCACATACCCACATACCCACATACCCACATACCCACATACCCACATACCCACATACCCACATACCCACATACATACATCCATTTTTATATATAAGATTGGCAAATGTTTACAGCAATCAAAAACAAAAAGAAGCGCTAGCGCTCCGAACTGTGCAGCCGACGAGTGTGTTGCCAACTAGTGTATTACCAACGAAGCCGATAGCATTGCTAGCGCAGACGATTCAGTCAATTTTTGATTGAAATACTTCTTAATTTTGCGAATCAATTTCTTCCTTAAATACTTAATTTTCGTTTTATGTAATAAAATAAGACTTATTATTTGCCATTTTTACTCAAGACTGTAAACATAATAATAAAATAATTAAAATGTATGAAAAATATACTTTTGAATATTAAAACAATACATTTTCATTTAAATTTATTAACGTAACGTGTGTAAATATTCCACCATTTCCTTCAGCAATTTCATAAATAAAAAATTAACTCAAATTTCCATTAAAATTTTAAAATATTTAAATGAACTTCTTCATTAATTTTATGACCTTTTCATTAATTTTAATAAAATTGTTCATTAAATTTTTTGAACTTTTTCATTAGTTTAAAGAAATTTTTCATTAAATTCAACATATTCATAAAGTTTAATGATTTTGTCGTTTATTTTAATGATTTTATTCATTAAATTTTAATGAAATTTTTCATTAAATTATACGCTATCATTAATTTTGTTCATTAAATTTCAAGTTTATGAATACAGTTCATTAAATTTTACCGAACGTGAGCGTTGGTTCAAAAAGAACGAATATTTTCATTAAAACAACGCGCAAAATCACTTATTTTATGCACATTTTCCGTTCCGTGTAGAGCCTGCTCTTTTAGTGCCTGCATTTGAGATCTTGCTACAAGGAAAACAGAAAACATAGCAAGAAAAGTGCAGTTCATTTTATGCCCCCGATTCGGTTCATCATTAATGCACATTATTTTCATCTTTTATCACTTCATTTTTTTAACAAAGTAAAACATAAACAAAAATATAAATTAAACTTATTGAAATAATTAATATACACTTAAAATACATAATAATTTACACCTACATAAAATTTGTATTTACATACATTTCATTGAATTTCATTTACATTATTTTCACTGTTTGCGTTACTTATCATTGCATTATATTTTTAAAAAAGATACTATAGACTTATGGTAGCTGAAATAAGAAACAAAAATTTTCGGACGATCAGTCCCACTCATGATAAAATTATTATATGGTAGTCTTGACAAATACTTATTTTCTCACGAGCTGCAATTTCAAACAAAAGAAAACAATATAAAGTGCGTGTGTCACACACATTGGCAGCTTTCAGTGGAGTCAATAGTTGGCAACAGTTTTTAAATTCGAGTGAGAAACCTTTGCAATTAAATGATCCATTCACAGCAGATAACTCCTCTGAATGCGGCCAATGTGTGTGACACACGTTCTCTTTTTTGTTTTCTTTTGCTTGACATTCGATGGTCGAAACACGAAATGTCACTCCTACCTATTACTTATTATACCATGGTCCCAGTCAGAGAATATGCTAGCGTTATTTATAAAACTACAAATGTTTTTATGTTGGTCATGAAACTCCAATACACGCTCTTGAATATTGGCTACCAGGCGCTCAGCAAATGCTGCAAGCATGGCAAAATTAAACAGGATAGTGTTAGGGCGGAGAGCCGGTGACCGAAACTGTCAAAACGAAGTTGACATTTCATACAAAATCTGCAACCAATGAGAATGCAATATGAAAGCAAGAATTGGCAAATATATCAAAATGGATGAGTTTGACGGTTATGGTCACTTAGAAAGAGAACACATTCAGCCCTTCCTTGTCTAATTCTACTATGGCAGCAAGCTACCATCAATAAGTTTATCTGCTGACAAATCGTTCCTTCATAAAGAAATCATGAAGGATATTTACTGTTTTTCTGTCAATGTATATCTGTAGCTGAACTAAAATACATTTACAACAGCAATTACCAAGCAACGATCTACTACAACGATGAACAGAGAAGAGCATTATCACATCGGTTGCGCAACGTTAGAGGAGATGAACCGAATTGGCGGCGGAAAATAAACAGCACTTTGCTTGCTATGTTTTTTGTTTGCCTGGTAGAAAGATCTCAAGTGGAGGCATTAAAAAAATTCACGGCCAGTCAAACAAATAGCAAATATTAAAAATTTAAAATTTATTTTATTTTAGCCTACAGCTAGCTCTACATATACATTGAAAAAAAACAGTAACATTCAATAGCTGCATTCCCGTGGTCGTTGATCTAGAGCGCGGCTCTATTTTATTCACGAAAAAAAACAACAAAAATTAAAACCAGCTCGATTTCTAGCTCTATTTCTGATCTTAAAATGCTGCCAAGTTTCAAGCATTTATTATCAAAACGAACATAGTTGGCAAATCTCAATAACTATTCATTTTCCTATTTTGACGTTTCACCGCTCAATGGGCGTTTTGGTATTGTTGTTTTCTTTTGTTATTGTTCTTAAAACAGCTGTTTCAAGACTGTGATGACAAATTGATATAAAGTTGAACTAACGTTGTTTTACTGAGATTTGAGCTATTCTAGTGCCAAGGGAAAGCAGCTAATGTTTCGCAGCGGAGCAAAGGCAGGGAAAGAACGATGCGTCAGCAGAGGAACTTATTGATGGTTGCTTGCTTATGTTTTCTAAGTTTCCTATCTTGTTATCTTTGCTGTATGTATTGATGACGAGAGTTACTCCGAAAAAGACAATGACGCAAACCAAAGATTTACCCTCTACCAAAATCGTTCAACGCGCCTAAAGAAGTTTTCACTTCAAAAATGGTCAATTCCATTACAGGAATTATAATTGGTAATTGTAATAGACGAAATTGATTTTTATCTATAGTTTTAAAGATATCGTCTTTTTAGATGTAAACCATGGAGAAATTTTATTGATTTTGTTCATTTTGGCTAAGTGAAGTAGCATTTCATGATTCAAAAATTGAGGTTAAAAAAACAAGCTTTTTAACTTTTTAACGAAAATTCAGTTAACGAAATAAAAAATCCACCAAAAACTCGATTTTGATGTTTTTTTAATAAGTGGCATATTTTAAAAAACCAGGCTTTCATAAATTTCCAAAAGAGTTTGATTATATAAATATGATACTTGAAATATGATTATATAAATAAAATGTGATACTTTATCACATTTTCATTTACCTTTACTCATTATTACTGGTCAAAGTTAAATATTTGTTCTTAATTTTTTTCTAGCATCAAATGGTTTATAAATAATGTATTGAATTTATAATTTAATAAATATTAATGGTTGAATTAAGTCTTCATCGCATAAATGTTTTGCTTAACTAAATGAAATATGGATTGAAGATGTAATCCCATTCTCAAAACGTTTATTTTGATGATTTTTCTATTTTATTGAAAATTAACATAATGCTATCTTTTATTTGTTTATAGAAAAGGAAGAAGATAAGCTTTCATTTTCATTAGCATAAACACTCTTGTTTTTTAAATGAAGATTTATAGAATTTACGTCACACAAATAAAAACAAGCCGGTCGGTTTCGCCGGCGTGTTGGGTATAAAAAAAAAAACAGCTTGTGCGGAATTGGAATCAACATAAACAGCAGAGGA
This sequence comes from Dichetophora obliterata, assembly GCA_963920525.1. Taxonomy (NCBI): domain Eukaryota; kingdom Metazoa; phylum Arthropoda; class Insecta; order Diptera; family Sciomyzidae; genus Dichetophora; species Dichetophora obliterata. The sequence continues at coordinate 169,741,178 of OY986435.1, forward strand.
AATAGTTTGCTTTTGTTGTTCTTCGAAAAAATGGGATTAAAGAATGGCGAAAAAATGTTAGCAATTATTTGTTTTTTAAACTGTTTTTAATAAATACCACCTGGTAAACGGAATGTATTATGATTAGGGCCTGATATTTTGGGTTGTTTTGGCGATCCCGGGATTTTCTGGATTTAAAATTTCAATCCCGGGATTGCAACTGTACTAAAAAAAATTTAAATAATTTTTATAATTGAAAGATCTTGTTTTTTACAATAAAATACACTCGATTGTAAACTAAAAGTTATTGAAGCAACCGGAAATAATAATTTTTTTAAAATGTTTATTTCAATTCAAAGACAAAATTTAAAAATAATATAAAAAAGGAACAGTGAAAAGAGTGTTTAATGTTTGATGGTTAAATTTTATTTTCTGTTCTAAATCTAAAATTTAAAATTTCTTATCTCATAATTTTTTTCATATAAAAAATCAATTGTATTTATGGTTTTTATATTCTTACCAAATATCACTTTTTGTATTCGTTTTAAGATAAATAAAATTCCCTGAAGAAGCTAAAAAATAACCAGCGAAAAGTCGGAGGAGAAAAATTAAATAAACTTTTTATTTGCATAAAAAAAGACCGTTTAGCCTGAGCACTAGCTATGGAATAGTGTCGTATGGAGATTCTAAATATTATTTTTTCGACACGCTGGGACCTCTAATTTTGTGAAGCTTGATAAAAAAATGCATGAGCCAAAAAATTAAGGAGATGGGAGGAGGGGGGTAAATGGCCTCTTATCAATGTCAAAGTAAAAAAATTGTGAGGTTTTCAGACAAATCAGCCCCCTGCTGCTCAGGAGTTGCCCATAGAAATGTAGTTTATATGGCCGACCCTCAATCAGTTTTCATCCCCAACATTTTTTTCAAACAAACTGCTTCCTTTATCCACCCCTTGGTGAGCTTCCATACAAAAGTGACGTTTTTATGAAAATTACTCCCAACGCTTCCACTGGTACCAGGATGCCCCTTGAGGATTAAAGTGTATTACCTCAATTAATTTATTCTCCTAAACAATTATTCTAAATATTTTAACCCCATCTCCATCCCTTAAGGGGTTTCCATAACACCCCTGATTAATTAAAAAAGCTGATCAAATACACTTATTCAAAAAGGAACAAGTCGAGATCAAGTCTTAAAAATAACACAACAAAAAATAGATTGTCTTCTGATAATTTTAAAAACATTTTTAAAATAATTTAAGAGAAAGGAAGTATTTAATTTTATATTTAAACTAATACATTACAAAAAACTTTATAAGGCACCTGGTGTGATGGCTAAATAACTAAAAATTAAGCTTTGCGGCTAAACGATTCCACATGTTGTTAAACTTTATTAAGCTTAATAATTTCGAATGTACGTTTTGGCAGCAGTGGTTATAATTAATGAATTATTAGAAGATGAAGAGGATTTTTATAGTTAATTCTTCCTAAACTATATTTTATAAATTTTTATTTTAAAATTTTTATAATTTTATTTAAATATATTTTTTTAAAACTTTTTGTTGAAAATGTAACCAAATCCCGGGATTTTCGAGGCAGGAAAAACCCTGGGAGCCCGAATTCCCGGGATTGCAGCCCCTAGTTATTATGTGAATGTAACTGAAAGTAAATTTTGTGAGGGAAGTTCTATATGCATATTAATAAAAATCATCCTACAAATTTTTAGTTTATTCACAAAACAAAGAACTGAAATATTTTCTCTTTAAATTGTTCTCTAATCCCTCATCCTATTTTAAATTAGCTTTTAATTTCATTTACAAATTTTACATGAGGCAACAAATTGAATTAAACTTTATGGATTTAAGTAGAAAAGTTTTTTGAAAAAAACCATTTTTGAAAAGCTGCTTTGATCACATTCAACATTTTTGATCACAACTTATGAAGCAATTGATCAATTTAACTATTGCATAAAAAAAGAAGAGTTTTATACCAAACAAATAATGCTTTGACGTATGGGCATTTCCGTGGCTACGCACGTGACAGTCGTACGTCTTTAATAAGTGGAAAAACAAACAAAATTAAACTTACAGTTTTCTTATTTTGATTTTTTAATAGTTTATTAAGCGCACTATACAAGGTGTAAAAGCTAATAGCGCATTCTTTTCCGGAAAAAATTCTGCATTTTTTTCTGACCTCTTCAAGAGTTCTGCATTTTTCCGTTCTTTTCTAAAAAAAAAAGGTTGACCTCAAAATAAATCGTGTTCTTTTCTCGAAAATTCTGACCGCAAAAGTATACCAAATGCAGAATCTTCTGACCTTTAAAATTCGGCGGTTCTGCATTCTGCTCTCTAGTAATACCAACATAAAAACACAAAAAAAATAATTTTGACATTAATATTATATGCTGTGACAATTGTGAGAAGCAAAAAGTTCCAATTTTGAAAATTTTTTGAAATTTAATATAAAAAATTTTTGATTAAAGTGGATAGTTTTAATAAAACTGAACAGTTCGATGAGTATTTATTAAAAATTTCATGCAGTCGACGCTACACATAACCTCAATCGTAAATACATCGGAATTCAAAACATCAGTGCAGCCAATACCAAATGAAAAAAAATTTTGCATTTTTTCTGTTCTTTTCTCAGCTCAAAAGAAGTCAACATTCTGTAAATTCAGGACAAAATCTAAAAAGTTCTGCATTCTGTGAGGTCAGAACTTTTTTCAGAAGAGAATGAGTTGACAAAAGTTCGGCTTTTAAATAGAAGCCATCAAATATGATACGTTACGTGACAAAAAATATAAGTTTTTTTTTGTCTTGATGCAAATTATGGTGCCCAGTGTAAGAGTACGAATATTTACGGAGGTTAAAGAGAAAGTCGAGTTAAGCAAAAAATCGTATGGGAGGGGAGGGGGGAAAACTATTTTCACACCCTTACGAGTTACCGGGTTAATTGGTATTTCATGGCTTTGATTCATACTATTGTTTCTAGTTCATACTATTCATACTATTGTGGCGGCCGTAGGCTAGTGGGTAGAGTGCGTGGCCCTTAAGCTTAAGAACCGCTGTAGCCCAGGTTCAATGCCAGCTAAGACAGAAAGTTTTTTCAATTGAATTAATTTTTCTGTTCGCAGACAATGTAAACCTCAGAGAGTAAAAATTGCCATGTAAAGCTTCTTGAGAACATAAGCCGTTCGGAGTCGGCTTTAAACTCGTAGGTCCAGTTCTCGGTCGTTTGTGATCAAACATTTAATAACACGCACCACACAATTGATCAATAGAAACTAGGTCAAAGTCCTTCCAAGGGCTGAAATGGCCAGTTTATTTATTTTTATTTATTTATTGTTTCTAGCAGTAGAAATAACTCATGGCAAACTTATTTTAAGAGCTCATTTTAAAGGCAATAAATTTACCATTCTAACGGTGTATTAACAAACCAACCCAACCTATCCATTACCAAGATGTGCCCGTGCGAAGATGAAATAAATCCGTTGAAACTACAAAATTTCCAGTTTGAGTGCAGTTTTCTCAAAATTTCGCGAAATAAATAAAAATATTTTTATCATGAAATTTGTTACTTGTTTGTAATTTGTAATTTGTAATTTATTTATTTATTTATAAGCGCTTGTAAGAAATAAACTTATAGTTAAGCACCGATAACATGTGTGGATATAAATCAACAAATTTTTAATATTAAACACTTAAACATAAACATAACTTGAACAGAAATTAATTAATTAAATACATTGAGATCAAAAACAGTTTTTAAAAAAACGATTATAAGAATTTAAAACTGAAAATTAAAAAAATAAAATAACTTTAAATTAAGAGAGAAAAATAACATTACAAAGAAATGAATTAGGTAAGAAATCGAATGAAAAGAGATAAATGAAGAAAAATAATAGAATAGCGAATCAAGTAAAAATAGATAAAAGTTTTGGTTAGAAGGAAGACAAATAATCTGATAATTTAGATTTAAATATGGCTGTATTGCAAATACGCTGTAGATACGGTGGGAGTGAGTTCCAAAGACGTATGGAATTAACAAAGAACTGACGTTCGGACGCTAAGCAGGCATGTTATGGTTGGACTAGGTTGTTTCCGCGCTGAGATCTTAAAAATTTTAGTTTATTATATAGGTAAACTGGCTCTTTGGTAAAAATAATTTTGTGCAGAAAAACTAACGCCCTCAAGTTCAAAACACTGTCAAAAGTCAAATTGAATATTTTTTTTGCATACTGGGATATACGGTCGGTTCGTTTAAGTCCGAAGACATAACGAGCGATGTTGTTATAGGAAACGTTCAACTTGCGCTTACTAGCAGCATCACAGTATGCAAAAATTTCAGATCCGTACAATAAGGTGGGGACAAGATACGTTTTAGCTAATAACATTCTTATGTGAAAGGGGGTGAAAAACTGTGTGGCCCATAGGCTACGTAGCATACCATAAACTTTTCCTACAGTGATGTTGACATGATTCGTCCAATCTAAAGTGCTGCTGAAGGTAATACCCAAATTTTTTGCCGTTTTTACAACTTCAATACATGACCCATTTATCGTGACGTCCGGAAAGGGCAAAGAAGAGTTATGTTTTCTCGTTATAATTAAACTTTTTGACTTATTTGGGTTTATGCTTAAGCCATTAGCGGAAGCCCAATCGTAAATTTTACACAAATTAGCATTCAGACTATCAACACACGTAGTAATATCACATTTGCGACAGCTAGTATACAGTTGTACATCATCAGCGTACATTTGTATACCACAATTTTGCAGCACAGTTGGTAAGTCGTTTATATAAACCGAAAATAAAAGAGGGCCCATTACAGAGCCTTGAGGAACGCCACGGTTTACAGGTAAGAAATTGGAAGTAACGCTACCTATATTAACGGCTTGTGATCTGTTTGTGAGATAAGAGGTCATTAGTCGAGTTGCAGTGGCGGAAAAATTAAACACATTTAATAATTTCGAACATAAAATTTGGTGATCAACCGTGTCGAAAGCTTTCGAATGATCTAGCAAAACCAAGAAACTGATTTCATTGCGATCGAGGTTATTTCGAATTTCATCGCTGACGTCAAGTAGAGCAGTCACGCAACTACGCTTAGGTCGGAATCCTGACTGCCTGTCAGTTAGCAGTTTATTGTCCAAAAGAAATTTATTTATTTGGTTGTACATCAGCGTTTCAAAAACTTTTGATAGATATGGTAAAATTGCTATGGGGCGGAATTCATTACCAGTTTTAGGGATGGGAATAATTTTAGCTTTTTTCCAAATAGCAGGGAATTCTGATTTCGTTATGATGGTATTGAAAATGTTAATAATGAAAGGGGTTAGAGCAGAAAGAAGTAACTTAAAAAACCTGGGATGTATTTCATCGAAACCGATGGCATTAGATTTAATCTCTAAGCAACTTCGCAGTACTTCTGTATATTCAACGCATTGAAAATTAAAAGCTGAGTACGAGTTGATAGATCTCTGAAAGATGCGACAACAGTTGACACTGGGCGCTGACATAGGTATATCTATAAATTTGTTATTTAGAGCCTCGACGTCTACGCTAGTGTCTGTAAGCGAAATATTTCTACCAACTCCAATTTGCCGAATAATATTCCACTTCGTTTTGCTGCTTATGGCAGAGCTAAATTTAGATTCATAATATGCTAACTTGGCAATTTTCACCGCCCTGACCACATTGTTTCTGCATATTCGGAAAATATTATAACGCTCGGGTGTTTTGAGACGTTTCCATTTATTATACGCTGCGTCACGTTTTTTCATTAAACTTTTAAGGGTACTGGAAAACCAGGGCCTTAGATAGTGCTTTACAACTTTAGTTTTAAGAGGAACATGTTTTTCAAATAATGAATTGACGTTACGTTGTAGGAAATCTAACTTATCATTTACTGATAGCATGTGATAAATTTCTGTCCAGTCGACGTGATTGAGCTCTGTCTGAAGAGAGCTAAAATCTATATTTGTAAAATCTCGGTATGTTATTTTTTGCTCTGGTATTAGCAGCTGAAAATTATAGCAAAGAAAAATCAGGTCATGCTTGGAAAAAACAGGAGCAGATAACTGGTCATAAAGTAAGACTTTATCATTATCACCGACAAAAAAGAGGTCTAGCAGCGAATTTCTATTTTTGGAAAAGTGTGTGGGTGTGGTGCAGTTTGGCGACGTAAGACCAAGTGCACACATATCATCAGATAAATGAGTTTCAACCAATAAATCACAATTAAAATCGCCACAAATTATGATGTCAGCATAGGAGCTTACCACCGATTCAATTTTCAACATTAAGTTTTCTGTATGGACATAACGATTTGGCCTATAAACTGTGCCGACAAGTAGTTTTTTGGATTCATAGATTATGTCAACAAATAGGAATTCAATATTATCTTCAGAGTTTGATTTACTGATTAAGTTGCATGTAATACCATCTTTAACAAAAATTGCAACCCCACCGGCATGAGACTCTCGATCCGCACGAAATGATCTATAACCCTTTACACTAAAGACACTATTTTGAACAGAAGGCTGAAACCATGTTTCAGATACACAAATTATATCCATGTTTGAGTTTTCAAAAATGTACCGAAACTCATCAATTTTATTATTTAAACTTTGCGCATTAATATGACATACCTGTAGTCCCGTCGCTTGCCTGCTTAATATTCGAATTAAAGTATAGAGATTGTCTCTAGAACAACAACGACCGTAATTATTCGAACTCACAATGGATATGGTTTGAGATAAAAAGACGCGTATTTGCAGCACAGTTGTTAAAATTATTATTAACTTTTAATATAAGAAATAAAAAATTAAAAGAAATAAAAATAAGAAAAGAAGTAAGTGTACATATTACGCAAAGAAATGGAATGAAGGAAGCAAATAGAAATAAAAAGAAGATAGATAGGTTAAAGAAAGACAAATTAAATAACGCAAAAACATAAAACTTAAACTTAGGCAGGAACAACTTCATCTTCCGGGCATCTTTCACAAATTCCTTCGGCAGCAAGAACATGGCTGTGCAGCTCGCTTTCATTTTTGATTCGAATACTTTGGGAGCCTTTGTGTAGCCGAATGTGTAAACACCCTCGGACGGTGAAAGCATTGTAAATACTTTTTCGTTTCTTGTAGGTAATAGCAGCATGTAATAGCTTTCTAGTATCAGCGCTGAGGCACTCGTGGATGTAGATATTGTGATCTGCTTCAAAGCCTGCATTGATCAGATTCACGGCTTTCTTAACACGTCTGCGGTAGTCACCAAAAGCTTTCAAAACCCGATTTCGGTCATGCGGAGTGTAGAACTTGACGATGATCACAGGGTTTGAATTTTGATTTGTTGTTCTCTGCTTTACCCGAAAAATATCTTTTAATTGCGGTGGTAAAAACTCAATAGAGTGACATACAAGGTAAAAGATGCTCTTAATATTTTCGCCTGTCTAATTTGCTTTCTAATAAAAAATAAAGGTATTCTAATAACTGTCCAAAATGACATTTTTAAAGTGTATAAGTCATTGAAAATAAAATAAAATAAGTAACAAATTTAATGCTAAAAAATTTAAAATTTATTACGCGAATTTCTGAGAAAATTGCGCTCAAACTTGAAATTTTGTAGTTTCAATGGATTTATTTCATCTTCACACGATTGTAATGGATGGGTCGGGAGTATTTGTTGATTTTTTTTAATCTTTAGAACATTGTAAAATATATAACAACAATTACTATGATTTTTGTTGGACTCCAGGTCAATTATAAAAATAAAAAACTTTAAATGTTTTTTATTAATTTTTTTATTTTAAATCCAATATTTCGACTTCCGTCGGAGATCATATTCAGGGGAAAAAACTAAAAACCAAAAAGTTTGACAAAATTTTTATAAACATAAAATTTGACATTACACACGATTTAAAAAATTATTGAAACATTATTGTTTTACAAAACAACATTTAAACTTATATTTTTCAACATTTTCCAACAAAAACCATAATTATTATAACAACAAAGGTCGTGAAATAATATATTAAATACAACAACATTTTAAAAAATAAAATTTATCCAAAAAAATGAGTTTTAATGATAGAAACTGATTATTGAATTTTGTGTCAAAATTAAGCAATTCTTATAGATAAATGTTATGTACTATGAAAGAGTGTAGAAAAAAATTTACAACAAAGGGAACTTTTGGCCTATTTTTCGAACACAAATTGAATATTCGAGAGGTTTTGTGAAAGCAATATAAAATATTGAATTAGTGAAGTAACGGTAAATCTTTTCTCATTTCTCTAAATTCACTTAATTGACCTTTCAGACACAAGAATTTTGATGAAAATCGATTTGAAAATGGCGGAGATGTTTGCTTACAAATACAAAAATTGATATTTCAATTGGTTTTTTCTAAAAACCTAAATGAATGTAACTAAAAAAATGTGTTATATTCAGAAAATCTGCAGGGAATTTTTTCAATATACTACAGTGAAAGCTCCCATAAGCTTGTCCGCATATAAGAGATGTCCGCTTATGGGAATGTCGTAAAAGATAATATTAAAATCCAAATTAACAAAAGGCATATTCTAATTTAAAATAATTTTTATTCTTCAATAGACAAAAAATAGTACAAATTAAAATTTAAATATGTTTATTAGAGTGGTCCTTATTATTCTTTCGAAAGTAATGAATTACGGACTGTAATGTCATTACGAAAGGTAATGAATTCATTACGAAAAGTAATGAATTAATTGTTCCTTAACAAAACAGAAGTAAACTGCAATATTTTCAGAAGAAAATATTGATATTTAAACATGGCGCTTGCGACCTTTAAGTTGGAAATCTAATTTATATGGGAAAAAGTGCTCGTTTTCAAAAGAATCCCAATGAGAGTTCTTAAGTGCACATTTTAAAAAACCTGTACGACGCCCTTTTTTACTTAATTTTTCTTTTAAATGAGCTATCAAACAATAAAATAAGACAAAAACTACTCGTAATTTGTTGTCATTTTTTCTTAAAAAAAAATTTAATTTGTTTACTTTGTACTAAAAAAAATCGCAAAAATGCAAATTTAAACAAATTCATTGAAATGTTGTGATAAATTTTTCCTAAACTATATTTAAAGCAGATACAAAAATTATGCGATTACATTAAATTACCTGGTCCTTACGAAATTTTTTGTTAGAAGTGTACCTTTTTGGAAATTCGAGTTTGGGCATTTTTACGGAAAAAATACCAAAAATTTAAAAATTCAAGTTAAAAAAAAACACCGAGAAATGGACATAGAATAGTTTTAGTTTTAACGTAAGCAGTCAGTAATAAAATATTAATGGCGTAAGTGTTATTCAAAAATATTTAAAGAATCTAAATTAAGGATATTATCTTCGGTACCACTTTTGGTGCGCGAGATATAAGACCTTATAGTCATTTGTTTGAAAAAGTTAAAAAATTGCATTCAAGTATACATATCACAAAAACAAGAAAATGCATATGCAAATTATTAATTCGTCATATTTAAGGAAAACGCCAACACTATAATCAAAATCGCCAAAATTTAGACATTAAGATAGCAATCAAAAGTTCTGTGCTACCCCGAGTTTACCTTTAGATTCGAATATCATTCACATAGGACCTTGCAGGTAAAAATCAAGTGGCATCATGTTTGCCAAAACATTGTTAAAGTCTATATTTACTCTTGCTTTAAGGCATATATAGTTTTTCTTACAAAAATCAAAGCATTTTGAGATCGTGATTTTTTACTGTTTTTCTTAAAAAACCACTTTGTCCTTGCGGGAGAGCAAGACATCCTTATTTTTTTCTAAATTTTTTTTTGGAAGATCTTGAACACCCAATGCAACTTTTGAGACCTCTTAGAATACGATCTAAATTTTTCGATACGCCCTTGTGTGTAGATAACCTAGCTGATGAGGTGAGATTCTTTACATATATGTGTTTATAACTTTTGATCGGAAAGAGATAATGCCATAATTTTTTCAAAGAAATTACTCTTAAGAGCAAAGCATTTTTGAAAATTATAAAAACATTATTAAAAAAAAATTGATTTCATCACAAAAATCAAAGGGGGTACCCTTGTATTTTTCTTAAAAAAATAGAAAAACCAATTTTGTGTCAAACTGCAATAGTGTTTGCAAAAAGTTATACGTCATATGAAAGAGTATAAAAAAGAATGATAAATATTAAAACACAAAGAAGCTATTCGCGTCTAAAGTCAAAACTTTGAATTTGGAAATGTTTTTTGGCAATAATGTAGGCAATAATGTTATCTATAGCAATAAAAGTCATTTTCCGTTTGTTTGTTTGGCCTTTATACAAATCTAAACGGCTCAACGGATTTCACTCAAACTAGGTACACATATTAAGTGTATCTCAACTTAAAATGTTACATACTAAGTTTTTGCCACGCCCTCTCAGAAATTTTCCAATTAACGATAATTTTGTTATTATACTACTTTTTAGCATCGGAGTTTTTTGTGTATCTAATTTTAAAAAATTTCTGTTATTTTGACATCAAAAACACTTACATATCTTCAAAATTGGAGAAATTTTCAGTACAACGACTTTTTCATAAAACATCGTTACTAATGATTTTTTCACGAAATTTATTTTTTCCAAAATATTGTTTTTATATTTTTTACAAAAAAGTCAAGTCTCAAAAATAATTTATATGAAAAAAGTACCCTAATATCTCTTTCCAATCAAAAGTTATGGCTAAAAATCTATTTTTTCATTCAATTGACTCATTTCTGTTTGTTTGTTTGTTTGTTTGTTTGGCCTTTATACAAATCTAAACGGCTCAACGGATTTCGCTCAAACTAGGTACACATATTAAGTTTATCCCAACTTAAAATGTTTTTTGCCACGCCCCCTCTGAAATTTTTCAAGTAACGGTAATTTTGTTATTATAAAACTTTTTAGTATCGGAGATTTTTGTATAGTTAATTTTAAAATTTTTTTGTTATTTTGGCATCAAAAACACTTACATGTCTTCAGAATTGGAGAAATTTTCAGTACAACGACTTTTTCATAAAACATCGTTACTAATGAGAAAAAAACGACATAAAAATCAAAGTTTGGTCTTTCGATGCAAATATCTCCGCTGTCCATTGATATATTTCATTAAAATTTTTTTTCTGTTCAAAAGTTCAATAAAATCATTTCACAAAAATAGGTTGAACTGTACCGTTAAGTCTGTGTAACTATGTTTTATAATTATGTCAAAAAAGGTCCAATATATTGACTTTTTACTCAAAAAATGATTCAAAACTTGTTTTTGTTTTTAAATTTAAATCAATTGAAAATTGCACATCTGGGTACCTTTCATATGACAGCATTTATATCCAAAAATTCTTCCAGCTAAGCGCAAAAATTATTTTACTGTTTTGTCATCAAAACAACAAGGTTCCTTGATTTTTTTCGCGATATGTATTTTTTCCAAAATGTTCTTTTTATATTTTTTTACAAAAAAGACAAGTCTCAAAAATAATTTATGTGAAAAAATTACCCCAATATCTCTTTCCAATCAAAAGTTATGGCTAAAAATCTATTTTTTCATATAAGCTATATTAAAATTCTCTATCCTAAAGATCTTCCTTATATAAGTACGTCTATATTTTTGCCACCCCACCCCCTCCTGTTAAATGTGTTTTATAGTGATGGCATCATTTCTATTGACTACATTTTCAGCGTTGTCACTCTGTTCCTTATCAATGTTACTTTAGTTTTTGTATATATATCACAACTTCATCGAAAAGATTACCGTGAATAGAGTGCAGTAAAAGTTAATATCTTCATGTTTAATGTGTTATTTGAACAATGGTGTTGAAAGTCAAATTTCCACGCCAACTAAATGTACCGACATATAAAAGACAGCGAAATTTAGACATTTTAACTCTACAATCATGGTTGTAAGCTTGGCTGAATTGAACAAATTTTTCGGTTCAACAGCGTACTAAACGAAAGTATTGTGTGAAAAGTATGCTGGAAAATGTTTAAATTAGAAGTAAGCACTGCATTACAAACACGGTTCTAATAATTTAGAAAAATCGGCAACTGTTACTCAATTTAGTTCTTTTCGCACACAGCCTAAATTTGCAGCAAAATACATCCCAGTGGGCATTTTAGCTAGCGATACGCAAAAGAATGCATGCTAGTAGTGCTCTTATTGGCGTCAATATACCTTCCATGATCGCTGCATTGATGAGTGCTTCTGTAAGGCCTACCTTTTGAAGGTTTGGAGTCTTTTTCTGTTATTTTATATAAAAAAGAAATTTTAAAAAAATTTTTAAAAAATTATATTTGATTAGATCAATTAAAAAAATCAAATCTTTAAGAAAAAACAAAAAAAAATTTTTTTTTGTCCGCGTTGGGACGCGAACCCAGGTCTCCGAAATCTAACACATTGCATATCACATTATATGAAAACTTTTATATGGAAAAATTCTAAGTCTTTTCTATTATTTTTGTATGAAGAAATTTACAAAAAAATTCCAAAAAATTTTTAAATGGACAGAAAAATTTGTAAAAAAATGTAGATTTTAAAAAAATACAAAAAAAATTTTTTTTTGGCCGAGCTGGGTTGCGAACCCGCGCTCCCGAAAACTTACTTTCATTTGTAATGATGCAAAATAAGCTGAAGTTTATTAACAACTGAGGTGGACGAGTGGGTAAGATGCCAAACCGCCAGCAGCTGAGAGGACGCTGGTTCAAATCTGGAATTTGTCAAAAGTTTTTTTATTTCAAGTTTATTTATATTGCTTTTCTTTCTAATGTACATTCTAAAGAAGGGCTTCTAGCAGGCTTCTTTAGAGTCGCGAGAGCGGAAGGCCTAGAAAATTTTCTCGTTTCATATAAAAAAGCTTATGGGCTTGGAAACGAGCATGGAAGGGCTAAGAAATCCATATGATGGCCTGCTAGAAGCGCTTCAAAGACCTGCTTTTGCCCACTGGGATAATGGCACTTCTAGCACTATTCTTGCAGTTTTTCAGCTGGATTTATGTCGATCAACTGTTTACGTCGATATTATTGCAACAGGTTGCTGTATATACTATAACAGATCGATTCTGTGCGTTACCGGTAATAGTAATCTTGTTACCGAAATTCGTTACCGGTCTTAGCAATCGGTATTCTGTGCACTCGGTTACGCTGTCAAACGTCGTAAACTCACCTCATTGAAATAAAGCACTCGTAGTTCTGTGTGAGAGTGTGGTGAAACAAAAATAAAGTAAAAAAAAGAAGTAAGTGCAAAGAATTAATTGAATTTTGCTAACTTTAAAATAATATTTGCTTTTCTTAGCAGGAAATAAGAACGAACTACGCCAGCACAACTACAGTGTTATGTTAATTTAAACGCTTGGTTGCAGAATACCAAAAGGGTGTAAAAGTTACCATGAGGTGAATTTCTTCGGTAATAAGATTAGCGTTACCGCGACAGAATCGATCTGTAATTGGAATTTAAAAAGCGACTGCTTTCTTAACTTACACCTTCTTGCTAATTTACATTACGAAACGACTGTACAATTTTCTGAATTCTGAAGATTTTAGAAATTGCATCAACTCAGTTTATTTAAAGTTTATTTATTTATTTACAGACTCAGTTTATTTAATTTTTTTATTTAAGACACAAACTAATTGTTATTTTCCAACTGGAAAAACTACTAAAAAATTCAGGAAGATTGGTGTCCATTTTTCTTTTTTTACAATTTTTAATTCCTAAGCGTAGTGCAAGTAAAATTTTTACCAGTAACCAGTAAATTCAGTTTAGAACTAAAAACAGTTTTTGATTCGTTAAAAAAGCACGATAAATTTTTTAACTAATATTTTTATAGTGGTCTCAAACTTAAATTCAACATGTTTTTACAAAATTCCAAAATTTAAAAAAACATTTAATAGAGAAGTGTATATTAAAATGTTTATATAAATTACTCTCGAGTTACACCGGGTATATCAGCTAGTATGTATACAAAAATACATTGTACTAAGATTTTTTATAGTTTTCAAGATAAAAGAATGTTATTGATGTCAAACAAACGAAAATTTTTTTTTCTTTATTATCCTTAAGAAAATTGAAAAAGTTAGTATACATTTAACATATATTGGATAAAAAATGCATATTTTAGGGTACTCATTACATATAAACGAAAACAGTCCAGTTGGTGTTTTTAGCCCTTTTTATAACCAAAAACTCTTTCATAGATTGTTGAAACGTATTTCTAATTTTAAACTCACTTTTCAGTGCTTTCCATTTTTTTACAAAAGAACCGTTATTTTGAAGAGAGTCCTTTTTTTGTGATAAAAAGTAGCCAATGTCCCGACCAAGGACGTAAGGAACATGTCAAGTTTGAAAAATCCATCAAGTAGATTTCACGTGATGCGCGTTCAGACAGACAGACAGACAGACAATATTTTTAAAAATTTACATTTTTGAATTCTACATCCTTCAAAATGTTCAGTGCAAAAAGAATTTCGAAAAAATATTCAATGTACAGATTTGTTTTTTTTTACAGTTTTATTATATGTATAGATATAAAATATTTGAAATTATCTCTTTGTTGAAGTTATTAAAAGCTTATAATTTCATATCAAACATCTATATATATATATAAATGAATGTACGTTTGATTGTTTGTTTGTTTGTATGTCCTGAATACATTTCTATACCGTTCATCCGATCGCGATGAAACTTTTCAAACTGGTTGTTCGCATTCATGCGCAGGTTTTAGTCGTAGTAGGGACAGCGTTGGACGTGGGGGCGTGGCATATTCCATACAACCCAAATTTGAGATATCGAATAGCTTTTGAGATATTGTTCGCACAGCCATGGAATTTGTTATTCGACCACAATTTACACATGCCGTTTTACTGATAACATTTTATGGGCGTTGGGAAAGGTGGCGTGGCACCTCCCATATGACCCAAATTTGTGATATCGAATAGCTTTGGTGTTATAGACCGCACAGTCTCGAAATTCAGTATTCGAACTCAATTTTCACATGAAGTTTAACCAGGGGTTGCAAATAAACTGTACGAAAAAACAAACTCTACATCTGCTAAATCTGCGAAAGCAAACAGTATTACTATCTGCTTAGGTTTGGATCTTTGCTACAAACAGAAATGCGTACCAAAACAAACAGAAAATTAAGAGAGAAAGAAAACTATTGTTTTGTGTTCTAAGAAAACAACAAGTATTTCGTTTTTTAGATTTTGTTGTCACGATCACAACCACAACAAGTAACAAATGTTGTGTTCGTTTTGCAACGGAAATTCAAAAAGAATTTCGTCATGTTTTAAGCAGCATTTTTTTTTTGGAAGCTAAGATTTTTTAAGTCTCGTTCTGTTGATTTGCTTGCATGAAAATTTCAATAACTGATAGATTTGTACGACATGGTTTTAGTGACATGATTGTTTGTATGCGGACACCCAGAAGGGTGGCAGGTAGAATGTAGGTGTTTTCAGAAGAATTTTTGAGGGGTAAAAATTAATATGACCAGCTCATACATTTCACGCTCCTAGTTATCGAATTTTTGATATCTTTCTTATACTTTTAAACGAGCAATATTTATTTGTTTGTTTATTTGTTTATATATTTGTTTGTAAACGGCCCAAACGATTTTGATGAAACTTTCAGTATAGGGATTTACAGGGGCGAAAAAGGGATCTACCTTGGTCTCGTTTCTGAGAAAATTCGTTTAGCAGCGCACGTAGGGGTATATGACCGATTTAGGCAGCCAAAATTAATTTATTCGGTAAAAATTGTCTATTCAAGTCTGTTATTTGATTTTAACCCTGCACGACCATTGGGACATATGCAACACTATTCAACATTGCAAACAAATTTGTTAAGCAGTGCACATTGGGGTATTTGACCGATTTAGGTAGCCAAAATTAATTTATACGGTTATTAGTTTCAATTCTAGTCTACTTTTTGATTTTAACCCTGTACGACCATTGGAACATGTTAAAGCAAATGTTCCCTTAGGCAGGAGACAGCTAAAAATTAAATTTTTTTACAATAACGCTAAGAAATGAAGCAGAACATTGATTTTGAGCTGTTAACATACATAATATCTTAAGCGAATAGGCAGCTAAGCGATTTAAACTGCATATATGTACATTTATTAGACGATGTGTTTGTTTGAAAAACAATGTTCGAAGTGAGAAAATAACATACATTAAAATTCTGCTAATAAACTACTATTAATTAAAGTTAAAGAATTTGCTAATAGTAAGAAATCTATACTTTGCAGTGCTTAGCCATAATCAGCCTCATAGCGTAAAAACTGTGGCTTTTACGATAAAACTGTTAATGGTATTTTAGTTTTCAAAAATATATTAAGCCGGTGAAGTTAAAAATTCGTTCCACTCTAATGCACTTATTAAAATCATACTTTTTTATTCAAATAAAATAAGTTGAACAATTTTGTATTTATTCGTTTTCAATAAAGAACTAGGTATGTGACGGATGTCATTTTGCGGATGCGGATCTGTAAAGGGCCTTCTTTGAGGATGCGGATGCGGACAAGTGAATCTAAGAACCGCGGGTGGCGTATGCGGATGCTCTCAGTTAAATTTTAAATATTGATTTTTACATCATTTAAAAACAAATTCTAAATGTTTCATAGTTTAAATCATACTTAAGTAAATATTTTTTTATTATTGCTAATATTTATTTTTTTATGTAAACCTTTTTAAGGAATAAAATAACAAACTCATTAATTACAAAAAAAAGTATAAATATTAAATTTAAAAGACTTTTATAGTTATTTAGATCAACTAGAAAAACTTAAAGCAGAACTTTAATTATTTTAATTATTTTAAAAATTATGTTAATACAGTACCTCAGAAGTTAGAAGCTGTTTTTATGTCGGGATTTTCTAATTTCTGAAATCTTATCATTTCGGAGTTAAAATTTGTAAAGTTGAATTTATAATAATATTGCTCAAGCAATAATTTAAAGATATAGTTACTGGATAAAAATAACACACTTATAATGTGTAGAAAATTATACACATTTTTATGTAAATGGCCTTATTTTGTAAAACGTCATTTTGTCTGGTAATTTTCGTTTTCATATGAAGCAAAACAAAATCTTTTTCTCTCACTGAAATTTTCTTATGAAAATTATTGCCACACAAAAGACTCCAAGTGAATTGATTGCGTACATTAAGCATAATAAGTAGTGTTCGACCGATACCATAATTTTGGCCGAAACCGAATATTCGGCCTAGCCGAAACCAGAACCGAAACTGGTTATTTATAATTTAAATTTTTTTCAAATAATTTTTTTTTTAAAGAAAAAAAAGGAACTCTCATACACAAAAGAAAAAAATTTAATACAAAATAAAGTATTACTTGAATATTGCAGTTTATAATAAATAATTGAAGTTTTCTAAAATAATAAATGAGACTATTTTTTAATTTATTTTTTATTACTAAAGTATTGCCTACTTTATATCTTCCGTACACACTAAAAATAGTATGCACCTACAATGTACATTTTTATAGAACTACAAAGCAGTCTTTTTGTTTTTTAAAGGTTTAGTATTATAAAAATGGAAATATTTTATTTTTTTTTCCTTTATTCCACACACACAAAATTCGTTCGTAAGTTTAATTAACAATTTTGGCTTCAGTACCTATAAAACTTTAATATTAATTACAATAGGTATGATAAAATCGAAAATGATAAAATCAAACGCATTAAATTAACCAAAATATTTTGCGTTGACACGATAAATCAAATAATAGACTAATTCATAATTTTTGGTTAGTACAATGCGTTGTTAATATTTTTATTAAACCAAACATATGTATTTGAATTAAATAACTGATGCAAGAAATTTTTACCAAAAATACCTCAATATGGCCTCAAATTAGCAGAATAGCCAAAACAAACTAAAAGGGCCGAAACTGGCCGTAACCGAAACCGAAACCGAATATTCTACACTATAATAAGGTCACAAGCTTCATTTTAAATTTTTCGTAGAAAACGCTGCACTGTTAAATATAAATTGCACAAACAATTACCTCGGAAATTAAAATACAATCTTCTAATTTCAGAAGCTTTAATGTTTTAAAAATTCAACTTCTAATTTCTAGATGATTATAATTTTATTAGCTTCTTATTTCTGAGGTTTTACTGTATTTAATTTTTTATAAAGGGTAAATTGTATTTTATAAAAAGTAAAGTATATACAGTGAAAATCCTCATTAGTGGACACCCTCATTAGCGGACACCTCCCATTAGTGGAAACTTATCGAAAAACAATGTCTCAAGTTTGTTCTTCAGTGATAAATTGTTTCCCATTAGCGGACACTCTTATTAGTGGACGTGGACAGCAAATTTAGCAAAAATTTGATCCCAAAAATTCAAAATAGTGGACACTTGTTTTACAATTTGCTTGTTTTGCGCTTAATAAAACCTTGACTTCGTTGACAACACTGTTTTATGTATTTAGGAATAATTTCCTTGACTTCGTTGACAACACTGTTTTATGTATTTAGGAATAATTTCCTTTTGGCATCACTTTTCGCAAACAGCTGATGAGTTTCTTTACGCTTCAACTCCAGCTGGAGTTTTTCTTTATAAAACATTTATACCGTTTGAAATATCGTAGAGAATTGTCTTTTATAAAGCAAAGAAAAACAAATCGTTGTAATAATGTCTTCAAAAAGAAAATGCCTTACACTTAAAGAAAAAGTAGAAGTAATAGAAGCAGCGAAAAGCGACAGATTATCAGCTCGTGAATTGGCAAAAAGGTAAGCAACAAACACCATATAAAATCTTATTTTCATAACTTTTTTTTTAAGATTCGATATAAGCAAATCTCACGCTGCAAACATTTTGAAACGCAAAATAGACTTGCTTTCTATGTGGCAATCGGGTGCTAATAAAAAGCAGAAACATTTTAAGCTGCAGTCGGAAAATTTACAACTTGATAAAATGTGTTTGGATTGGTTTGCCAAGGCTCGCTCGCAAAATGTTCCCGTTTCTGGACCAATTATTCAAGAAAAAGCTAAAGAGTTTGCTTTAAAGCTTGGGATGTCTAACTTTCATGCTTCAAATGGTTGGCTTTCAAGGTGGCGACAGAGGCATAGTGTAAGTTTCAAAACTATCTGTGGCGAAGCAGGAGCCGTACCTGTGGAGGCCATCAACACGTTCAAAGAAAGACTGATAATGATTTTCCAAGAATACGAACCAGCAAATGTATACAATGCTGATGAAACAAGTCTTTTCTATAGAGCTCTACCAAATAAAACCCTTTCCTTTAAAAATCAGAAGTGCGTAGGAGGAAAACTTTCAAAAGAAAGATTGACTGTCCTTTTCTGTGCAAGCATGACAGGAGCAAAGGAAACACCAGTCGTTATTGGAAAAGCAGGCAGACCACGAGCTTTTAAAAAAATCCCTGTCTCTCAATTACCTGTGATTTGGAAATCGAACAAGAGAGCATGGATGACAAGGGAAATAATGACCGAATGGCTGCACCAATTTGATAACAAAATGCGTAAAGAAAAGAGGAAAATTGCACTTTTTTTGGACAATGCAGCGTCTCATCCCCGTGACATTGAACTCAGAAACATTAACATTGTATGGTTACCTCCAAATACTACCTCTATATGCCAACCTTTAGATCAAGGAATAATAAGGAATTTCAAATTTTACTACAGGGCTTCCATAGTTAAAAATATCATTGCAGATATTGAAAATTTAAATGGAGAAAAAAAATTAGACATTCTTGAATGTCTGTACTTCCTCGATTCGGCTTGGAATAGAGTTAGTAAAGAAACCATACAAAATTGTTTCCGTAAGGCTGGATTTCAGGATGCCCAAAGTTGTGACGAGTTTGATGATGAGGATGAAATTCCTTTAAATGAGTGGCAGTTGCTGTTTCAAATCTCTGGACATGCTGTTGCTACACAATATATTTACGTCGATGAAAACGTAAATACCGAAGATGAAAATATCCTAGCTGAAATGATAAATACCGACAGCGACGTGGAAATAGAGGCAGATATCGACAACGAAAATTGGGTTGAGGTTTCGAAAACCATAACGAACTGTGATGAGGCCTTAAAATACCTACACAATTTAAAAATTTTTGTAAAGTCTGATTTTAAGGCTTTCAACTTACTCAAGGGACTAGAGTCAAACATTCAGGAGCGCAAGATGATTGAAAAGCAAGAAAACCTGAAGCAAAAAACTATTAAAGACTTTTTTACTTAAATAGTAATACAACTTAAAAAGCCTTAAGGCGTGATGCAATTTATTAAAATTTTTTTACGTTTGAAAAACGTTTTTTTTTTTAAATGAACTGTTTTATGTTTTTGTGACACATAAGTTATTGAATTGTTTTATGTTTTTTATTATTAATAAATTATTAAAACTAATTGCAGTATTCGCTGTTTTAATTTTTCAATAAAAAAAAATTTTACCCCTCATTTGGGGACACCCCTCATTAATGGACGATTTGTGGGCGACCGTGGGTGTCCACTAATGAGAGTTTTCACTGTACTTGATGGCTTCTTAGTTTTTTAACTTCTTCTTTTTTTGTTGATAATAAAATACAGATCTTAGATGCGGATGCGGAGGAAGATATCAAAAAATTAATAATGCAAAAAGTGCATATTATTCATAAATATAATAATAATTTCATTTTTAAACACTCCTTACTCGCAAAAAATTAGGATAGAAATTAAAAATGTCATTTCTAATATCTAGACCATTCCTTAAATTTGAAATAACCTATCTTCCCCGCTGTGCACTGTCCAATCGCCGAGACATTGTATTTTTCACGAACAAAACGTTACCTCATATACATATGCACAAAAGCACAACGCATCTATATAAAACAACAAATTCAATAAAAGCAACAAAACAAAGAAAAATTCCAACGCAATAACTTTTTCAACACAAAAAAAAAGTCGCATCATAAACGAAACGAACAAACTTTGCAGATCTCTCTTCGGATTTTGGTGCTTCCAGCAACCTACAAGAGATCGCTAAAGATACTTTACTTTGATTGTTTTTGTGCACGCGATTCAAAAGCATAACAGTGAGAGGAAGTTTTTTCTATTCGAAAACAGAAACATTTCATTTTACTTTTCTCTCTCGTCTCTACTTGCTTCGGTTTGTGCTACTTTTTGAATCGGAGAGAAAAAACTAAACAAACCAAAATACTTGTTGTGATCTTAAGAAGAAACAAACAGAACAGAAAAATACTTTTCTTTAGAGTTTGTTTGCGAGCCCTGAGTTTAACTGATAAAATTTTATGGTGTTTAACAAGGGGGCGTGGCACCTCCCATACAACCCAAATTTGAGATATCGAATAGCTTTGGAGTTCTACACCGCACAGCCTCGGAATTCGGTATTCGAGCACAATTTACACATGTCGTTTCACTGATCAAATTTAATGGGCGTTAAACAAGGGGCGTGGCACCTCTCATACAATCCAAATTTGCGAAATCGAATAGCTTTGGAGTTATGAACCGCACAGTATCGGAATTCAGCATTCGAACTCAATTTACGCATGCTGAAGTCACTGATAACATTTTATGGAAGTTTGGCAACGCGGGCGTGGCAGAAAATCGCCGGGTTTCAGCTAGTGTAAAATAAAAAGTAACATTTAAAAAATCATATAGTAATTTTTATTGCTTTACTTGCGTAACTTCGTCCCTATGCATTGCAGAGCATCCAAATTTCGTTTATACATCTAGACAGGGAGAAAAGGTCATGTATTGAAGGGTTAAGAAACTTTTTAGTAATCAGGCCTTGCCAATCGTTAATTGCAGATTTCTTTAACTAATATATTAAGGCAGTTCACGATCTTGTTGCATCGTTGCAAATGCAAAAGAAACAGCTTTTACAAAAACAAAAAGCATTGAAAATCTTTTGCTACATATGCTTTTTGTTTTTGTAAAAGCTGTTTATTTTGCATTTGCAACGATGCAACAAGATCCTGAACTGCCCTATTATTTATCTCTTTTTGAAGTGAAAACTTCTTTAGGCGCGTTGAACGATTTTGGTAGAGGGTAAATCTTTGGTTTGCGTCATTATCTTTTTCCGAGCAACTCTCGTCATCAATACAGACAGCAAAGATAACAAGATAGGAAACTTAGAAAAGATAAGCAAGCAACCATCAGTAAACTCCTCTGCTGACGCATCGTTCTTTCCCCTCCCTTGGCTCCGCTGCGAAACATTAGCAGCATTCCCGTGGCACTAGATCAGATCAAATCTCAGTAAAACAACGTTAGTTCAATTTTATATCAATTTGTCATCACAATTTGTCATCACTTGAAACAGCTGTTTTAAGAACAATAACAAAAGAAAACAACAATACCAAAACGCGCATAATGAGCGGTAAAACGTCAAAATAAGAAAATTAATAGTTATTTAGATTTGCCAAATATGTTCGTTTTGATAAAAAATGCTTGAAACTTGGCAGCATTTTAAGATCAAAAATAGAGCTAGAAATCGAGCTGGTTTTTGTTCTGTGAATAAAATAGAGCCGCGCTCTAGATCAACGATTACGGGAATGCAGCTATTGAATGTTACTGTTTTTTCAACGTATATGTAGAGCTAGCTGTAGGCTAAAATAAAATAAATTTTAAATTTTTAATATTTGCTATTTGTTTGACTGGCCGTGAAGTCTCTTTTAATGCCTCCACTTGAGATCTTTCTACCAGGCAAACAAAAAACATAGCAAGCAAAGTGCTGTTTATTTTCCGCCGCCAATTCGGTTCATCCCCTCCAACGTTGCGCAACCGATGTGATACTGCTCTTCTCTGTTCATCGTTGTAGTAAATTTGCATGGTAATTGTTGTTGTAAATGTATTTTAATTCAGCTACCCAATCAGCCAAACAAGCTTGGAATAAGCTTGTAGTAAGCTTACATGCGTAAGCATTGTGCTTGTAAAAATGGTTGTAAAATACTTTGAAGTAATTGTAGAATAAGCAAAAAGGAACCCTTGGAAAAATATTCCTTATTGTAATATTATTGCAATCGTTTACAATTCAATTGGATATAAGTGTTGCAAATAAGCTTTCTACAATACTTTCTTTGCAATTGGAAAAAAGTGTTGTAAAAGTATTATTCAAAATAATTATTAAATAATTGGAAGAAAGTGTTATAAAAATATTATTAAAACATTTATTACATAATGGGAAGCAAGTATTATTGTAAGCTTTTAACACCTGTTTTTAAGAAATCTTATGTGCTTGCAGATATCAAAGGAGCACAAATTCATCTTCTCAGTAAAATTAATCTATACGAAAGACCATCACATCAAACTCTATAAGAAATTATCTATAAAATACTGTCGATAAACACATTACTACTAAAAAAAGGGAATATAAATAAAACTATGTGGACTCTTCAATATAAATTTTTATTAAAGCACATTGGTGTAACTAACAATATATTAAAAATTTATTTAAGTATTATAAAATTCTAAAAGAATGTGTTCGAATTATCACTGAACACAAGCCACTAACATCAAAATTGTTAGTGATGGAACTTTGTTTCTTATTGCAATTGTAATTTTTAGTACATGGAAAATTCCAAATTCCACAATAATGCGGAAGTTGTGAAACAATTACCTCTGAAAGCATTTTCCAATCATGCTTTGGAAACGCTTGTAAATTAAACTTCAAGTAAACTTACTACAAGTATTATTATAAGAAGCTTACTTTTATCCTATTTCGATACAATTATACAACACAACTTGTAAATTTATTACGTAGACAAGTGTTTTCAAAGCATGTTTGTAAAAGGCTTTCATTATTCCATTGTAGGTAAGCTTAATCCAAACAGTATTACACAATGGTTGATTGGGTACAGATCTACATATACATTGACAGAAAAACAGTAAATATCCCAATCAACCATTGTGTAAAAAAAAATAGAGAACGTGTGTCACACACATTGGCCTCATTCAGAGGAGTCACCTGTTGTGAATGGATCATTTATTTGCAAAGGTTTCTCACTCAAATTTAAAAAAACAAACAGTTGTTTTTTATTTCAGCTACCATAAGCTAATAGTATCTTTTTTAAAAATATAATGCAATGATTAATGACGCAAACAGTGAAAATAATATAAATTAAATTCAATGAAATGTATGTAAATACAAATTTTATGTATGTGTGTATTATTATGTATTTTAAGTGCATATTAATTATTTCAATAAGTTTAATTTATATTTTTGTTTATGTTTTACTTTGTTTTTTTATATCAAAACCCATAATTTAAAATATAATGAAGTGATAAAAGATGAAAATAATGTGCATTAATGATGAACCGGATGTACGGATAAACCGAATCGGGGGCAGAAAATAAACTGCTCTTTGCTTGCTATGTTTTCTGTTTTCCTTGTAGCAAGATCTCAAATGTAGGCATTAAAAGAGACTTCAAGACCCATCAAACAAAATAATATTTTGTCGCTTAGCATAATTTTTTTGGCGGATAATACAAATTTCAGGGAGCAACATTATTCTAGTGAGAAAACTTGGCGGTTGATACAATTTTATTTTCTGTCTAGTTTCCTTTGCATCGAAAGGAAACCCAAATTCCTTTGCAGCGAAACCCAGGCCAAAATGTGGCGCTTAACTTCTAGTCTAGTTCCACATCAAAAAGTCTTTTTCGAAAAAAGTGTCGCTTAATACATTCTTACGGGAAGGCATCGATATCATATAAAAAAAATAGTAAATTTATTTTATTTTAGCTACAGCTCTACATATACATTGAAAGAAAGAATTAAATATCCTTTTTGAGGATTATTTTTCATTTAATAGTGCTCCTGTATTTTATTTTTATATCAACAATATTCAATTTAAATGTAATAATATAGTTTGGTGTAATTATAAAATATGCTATCTGAATATAAAATATTTTTAAAGAAATAATCAAAGGTTGATTAGCATGAAAATTCTTATATAGCAGTAAGGCGGTCCGTGGCAGGACAAAGTCTTCCAGGGATTACTAATATTTTACATATATGTTTTCGCTTCGTTCGGCAGTCCCCTCACTGCTATACTTTTATTTTTATGTATGAGGTTCAACTGTGCTAATGGTAAAACTGAGACTAGCAAAATACAGAAAAGGTTTCTGAGCACTATTGTTACACTTCTTTAACAAAGCCAATCTAACAAACCCTAACAGCACTTATAGCTGCTGAAGAATATATTGTATGGCCGGTAAACCATTATGGTTAATTATGGTTATAGCAATTACTGAAATAATAAAAATATAGACAAATTTTGTCCGACGAGAAGTAATCTGTAACCACTGAAAGCTGGGTCTGATTACTGATTACTCGATTTATTAAACTATAATGTAATTCCTTGTTACGACTACTGGATTTTTTTTAAATCGCGTAATCACAATGCATAATTACTTTATTTTTTATAGATTACTCCGTTGAAAGTATTTTTATTTTGTTTTTAATTTGATTTTTCTGAATAATTAAAAAATCAAGGTATCTGTGCGATCTCAATACTTGTAAACATAATCAGTAATCGCGATTTGCAATCATGGCCATCCCTGCATACAGCCCACATTAGTTCAAACTCATCAAATGGCTAATATTTGATCTGACGTAATTCGACCGCGGACACGCCTATTTATTCAACACCTCCCATATACCCTATTTATTTGGAACTCTAAAATGGGGCAATCCGACTTCTGGAACTAAATGCAGTCATTTCTCATCAAAACATTCTTAAAAATATCCCACGTTAGATTTCTACAGCGGAAACGAGAAATTTTAAAAAAATTTCAGCGTACAAGTGACGTAAGTCCACTTATTTTATATCTCTCCCTTAATAATAAAGATAATCGCTAAGGGTGGTCTTGTCCGACTTCTAGGTGTAAATGCAGTCATTCCTCATCAAAACATTTTTAAAAATATCTCACATTGGATTTCTACTACAGGCGGAAGTCCAAATTATTTTACTACTATGCAGTATTCTTCATAATTTTTGGGTGTTATTTAGTTTATTTTTATTTATGCTCTTGGCCTAGTTTATGAGCAAAACTGAGTTCTTTATACTTGGAATTTCTTATAAGAGTTTTTGTAAATGTTCGATTTTCTCTAAACTACCAAAAAAGGACTTACTCCACTGTGCTCTGTGCAGCTCATATATCGTCGTTGCAAAAGTAGACTAACGAATCTGGAAAATTTAATTTTTAATTTTCCATAGAATTTTCATTGAAAATGAAAAGTAGAATTTTTCAGGTTCTTTAGTTTTCTTTTGTAACGACGATATGTATAGTTTCAAGAACAATTTTTTGAATAAATTTTTTAATAACAATGCGCAACACTTAAACAATTTCATTAACAAAACATTAGTTTTTATTTTTTGTTTTAAATTTTATTTAATTGCTGGCAAACGGCATCTGGAAAACGTTATTGATGCCAAATATTTGTATTGAACAATAACGGCAGCAACAACGGTACAACATGCAAACATACATGTGAAATTTTTCTTGTGCCTTAACATAAAGCGTTGAAATTGTTTATTAATACCATGAAAAAATGGTGATATTTATTAGGTGCCGACAGTATGGATGAAGTCTACTGGAGAGGCGGTCTAAAAAAAAAATTCAGTTGAGATAAGATATTGTTCACCAAAAATCAATTAGAGCATATGTGCGAATTTAATTCACAAATTTACGGTCATAATGTTTACACAACCAGGGCATAAATTAAGATGAAATGTCAAAACTGAAGCAAGTGCAGACATAAAAATAAAAATGTGTACTCGTAAATTAGTGGGCATTCATTGTAACGTCCATCCACTCATAGATTACCTCAAATTGAAAAATAAATAATTGTTTATGTAGATTTGTAAAATTATGAAGTGCAAGTTGTTAGTGAGACATCGTCTTACAAATGCTCATGAACATTTTTGTAAGTAACAATGAAAGACTGATCTGATAAACCTATGAAAGAATTAGCATATAATATCTTTTCTTTAACTTATTACTAGGGCTAGGAATATAATGCTCTAAAAACATATAACATGCACTTAAAACTCTAAAATATGCGCTAAAAACAGGTAAAATATGCAATTAAAAATATTTTTATAATACCTTATTATCGGTTCAAAATTAAATATTGCATATAAATTAACAAAATAAAAACCCAATTATTTTAATATACCTACATATTAGAGCACCCATAAAACATATGGAATGTGCCTTTTTCTGATTTTGTTCGCTCCCCGCCCATTTTCTGTTAGATTGAGGCTTAAAAATAAGATCTGCATAAAAAATTGGACTTCGGTAGTGGAAAAAACCCAGGCCCCCTGGGGTTTAGGGCCGAAAAACGGCTTAAAAATGGTACTTGGCTTATATACTCTAAATCTGTTAAAATAACAGTTTTACGCTCTTAAAATGGTTAAACTTTTCTTTGCACAATAAACAGATACACATTTTTTCATAACCAGCTTTGACCTTGGAATGACCTTTCGCAGTGTTTTACGCAGTCAAAGTCACGATATGTAAGTAATATATTTATTGAACGACCCTCGTAAATTTTTAGAAAGAGATATTTCTGAACAGTTAACACCATATCAAAGAACATTAAATAGAGTTTAATGTACAGTTGGTTTTATTTCAAAATATTGATTTTTGGAGGTATGAGAGAATTTCAAACTTTTTTCAAAGTATTTTTCAAAGGAAGTGACTAATTTTCTTCATTGCAAGCACATTTTCGGATGGATTGACACGCCAAAATATAATATTTTCAGAAAAGTGAATACATTTAGCTTAAAAAGTCCAGCTTAGCCCGGCTTCCCGCTAAAACTAATCTATGTATTTAAATGTTTTTTCTTTTAGCTTATACATCATTAAACAATTAATTTCTTTACAATAACATTTTCACATCACAGTTTAAAAGTAAGTATAGCGCCATTAAATGTACGAAAATCGGCAAAAAAATTATCAGTATGTAATATAATAGCAAATTTTTATCGAATAAAATAATTTTGGCCGCCTAAATAGGTCCTATTCCCCAATGTGCGCTGCTAATAAAAATTTTTTTGCAATGTTGAATAATGTTGAATATGTTACAATGGTCGTACAATGTTAAAATCAAATAACATACATATTTCAATATAAACTCTTTTCCGAATAAAATCATTTTGGCTTCGTAAATCGGTCATTCGTCAATCGCACATTGGATGCGCTGCTAAACGAATTTTCTCAGAAATGAAACACAGTTAGATCGATTTTTCGCCCCCGAAAGCTCTTATACTGAAAATTTCATCGAAATCGCTTGGGCCGTTTTTGAGAACTCATTTACAAACAAACAAATATTGCTCGTTTAATAAAATAAGATAATTCCAATGTTCGTATAATTTTATTTATTGTAGGCAGAAAAAATGCTTCAACGAACAGATCTTCCTTGTAAAAAAGACGTTTTCGCTAGAATACTATACTTGATACAAGATAAAAATAAGAGTGTTAAGGAATGTGCTTCTATGGTCACAAACGAATCATTGAAAGTTTATAAGGCCTTCGAAATTCCACCAAAAAGAAAAGACGGCATCGAAAAATTATTTCAAGATATTTTACGGATTACAACAAAATGAGAAAGAAAAAAAGTCCAGCTCTAGTAAAAAAATGTATCCATTCGACACATCTAGTGTTCGACCGAAACCGGAATATTCGGCCATTTTATAATATTCGGCCAAAACCGAAACCGAAACCGAAACTGGTTATTAATATGAAAATTTAAGCTTTTACAAATGATTGTTTTTATTAAAAGAAAACAAAAGTACTACCAGTACAAAACAAGTATTATTTGAATATTGAAGTTTATAATAATTAATTGAAGTTTACTATAATAATAAATGAGATCATTTTTCATTTTATTTTTTATTACACACACACTCAAAATAGTATGCACGTACAATGTACATTTTTTTAGAACTACAAAGTAAAGTATTTCTGTTTTTCTAAAAGGTTTATTATTATAAAAATAGAAATTTGTATTTCGTTTTCTTTTCCTTTATTCCACACACACAGAATTCGTTCGGAAGTTTAATTAATCAATTTTTGGCTTAAGTACCTATAAAACTTTAATGGTAATTGCAATAGAGATGATAATATCAAAAACGATAGAGATGATAATATCGATAGAAGAATCGAACTCTTAAAATGAACCAAAATGTTTTGCGCTAACACGATAAATCAAATTATACGAGTTCATAGTTTTTCTTTTGAACAATGCGTTGTAAATATTTTTATTAAACCAAACTTATATATTTTAATTAAATGACTGATGCAAAAAATTTTGGTATAATTCAAGAATAGCGAAAACACTCTTTTTTAATATTTTGTTGTTGCATTATACGGATTTTAACCTCCTAAATCCAAATCCAAATTTCAGGGCGCTGGCGATTGGCTTAGAAGTTATAGGCCTCCAAAGTTGCAAAATGGGCTACAAATCTTCTGTTTTTTTTAGTATTCCGCGTTATGGGTATCAAAAGAAAGTTAATGCGAGTACCTATTCAACGAGGTATCAAACATGAAAATTTATTCATAACTTTTTAAGATATACCTATTATTATATTTGCAATTTGTCTGAAAAACTAGCAACTTTACGAAAGCACGACACTAAAAAGATTTATATCTTTAAAAGTTATGCATGGATTTTCATATTTGAATTGGTACCTTGTTGAATAGGGCCGAAACTGGCCGTAAACGAAACCGAAACCGAATATTCGGTCGGACACTAGATATATCCCATGAGGATCAAAAAATTAAAAAAATAAAATAATAATATTGAAATAAATGAAGAAGCAACTAGAACAGATGGCAACCCTTGATAGAGTTGATGGCGGTGATCTAAAATGGCTTACTGCTTTGAAGTGTCATATGATTAGCAGCCATACAATTCATGAGAATGAATTAGAGGATCTATACATTCATATGCTAGTTTAAACAGTGAGTTGATCACAGCTTAATCACTCAAAGACTACTGATGAGGAATATATAGCGATTTTCGAAACAGACTGTCTAGTCAGCTAAGTGATTGACTCTATACAGAGTTGTTGTTGTTGTTGTTGCCTTCTTGAAAACTCACTTGATCTAAAGCTCACAATCTTAATTCATGTAATTATTCAATAGATCATAAAAACTAATTAAAAAAATAATAATTAACTATTTGATATAATAATACATTAAAAAAATTGTTCGGAAAACAATGTTATATTAAACTTCATGCACTCTAGAAAATATGTTTCTTTTTTCGTTCAGTTCATAAGCGTTTTGTGTTTTCATTGTGTTTTGGTCACCTTTTCAAAATGATAATTAATTTATAATAATACTTTATAACTAATTTAAAAAAAAATACTATTATGTTTTTTCTAGTAAAGCAGCTGCCAAAAGTGTGCTGCATTTTTTAAGCTAAATGTATTCACTTTTCTGAAAATATTATATTTTAGCTAGTCAATCCATCTGAAAATGTAATTACAATGAAGAAAATTAGTCACTTGCTTTGAGAAATACTTTGAAAAAAATTTTAAATGCTCTCATACCTTAAAAAATCAATACTTTAGAAAAAAACTAACTGTGAATTAATTAAAACTTAATTTAATGCTCTTTGATATGGTGTTAACTGTTCAGAAATATCTCTTTCCAAAAATTTACGAGGGTCGCTTAAAAAATATATTACTTACAAATCGTGACTTTGACTGCGTAAAACACTACGAAAGATCATTCCAAGGTCAAAGTTGGTTATGAAAAAATGTGTATCTGTTTATTTTGCAGAAAAATGTTTATGCATTTCAAGAGCGTAAAACTTTTATTTTAAGAGATATAGAGTGAATAAGCTAAGTACTATTTTTAAGCCGTTTTTGGGCCTTTAACCCCAGAGGGCCTGGGTTTTTTCCACAACCAAAGCCCAATTTTTATGCAGATCTTATTTTTTAGCCTCAATTTAACACAAAATGGGCGGGGAGCGAACAAAATCAGAAAAAGGCACATTTGGGTACTATACTATACTATATATAAAATTAATTTATCAAAAACGACAAAAATAGGAAGTGAATGTAAAAGCAATAATTTTAAGTGATCTTTTCCCAAAATATGTCGCACTAAATTTAAGTGGTTGAATATCAAAAAAGTATGTGTGTGTGGCCGGCACGCCACAGAAAATTTTTAGTACAACGACTTTTTCATAAAACATCGTAACCTAAGAATGAGATGAAACGACTTGAAAATCAAAGTTTTGGCTGTCCATGCAAATTTTTTAGTGGTAGATTATGCTCAAAAAGTGAGGTAGATTGTAATAAAATGTGTCAGATTTGATATATCATAAACGAACTGTATATGTCTTTTATTAAAAAAAAAAATATATACATAACACAATTTACAATAACAAAAGTTGTATATTCAATATAAAAAAAACGAAAATATATTGAAAACTAACAAACTTTCAGTCAATAAAACAAAAAACAAAACAATATGGAACAAATCAAGTTTGGGGGCAGGAGAATAATTTTATTGGGACGGTAAAGTTCGAGAGTTCATTAAAAAATGGCGATTACTAATGGTTTTCGAGATAAAACTCACCAGAGTTTGAAAAAAGTAAACGTACGTATTTCAAAGCTAATAAAAATTTGGGCTCCTGCCCATAAATTAAACCTATGCTATAAATATGTCTTTATACTAGCTTATATACCCATTGTTACTGTGGCCTTGATTTTGCAGAAATTTTTTTCTTGAGGATTTTGTTTTAATTTCTTTAAAAATAATTTTGGACCTATTTTGTCATCGCCAAACATACTAAGGTCCTCAGATCCACCAAACACCTTATATATATAATATATAATAAGTCGGGGATTTGCCGAAGCAGACCACAGTGGGTCCCTTTTCGTCCCCTATTGGACAAAGGATGCTACTGCTCGGAGCACTCATACGTGAGCACGCTCCTTGTATAAGCAACATTTGTCACCTCAAGCATTTAATTGTAGGTCAGTTGACCAATCTCGGCTTCGCCAACAAATGGACGTACCAGAATGGTCAATCTTATGCTTGCCAGCGCCGGACACTGGCACAAAATTTGTGCTGCTGTTTCCGGCTCCTCCAGCCATAACCTGCACGCATCGTCCTCGGTCAGAGTTATCTTCCCGAGATGGTACATGAAGGGACCGTGTCGTTATCGGAAAGTTGCTTAAAAATGGATTCCAAGATTAATACGGGACATACATACATACATACATACATACATAAAGTGAAGCTAATAAAAACGTGTTAAAATGTTGATTTTTAACCGCGATAACTTTTCAACCAGTAATGTCAGGTGAATAGTTTTTGATGTAAGTGACGCAAAATTTTATTATCTTTAAACTGGTATCAAAAAAAAGTTGGTATCTCAAACAATTTTTTTTTAATTATAGCCATAAAAGCCCATTGTGTGACGTAAACTGGATTTCCCAGTAAACTCTCCCCAGACCATTACTGACCCATCACCAAAGTTCCGCTTTGAGAAGTAGCGAGGTTCTTTCGCAAATCTCGCCAATAAAAGTGTGAGCCATTTGGTCCATCGAGGTTCCACTTTGTTTCATCGGAAAATATGACCTGCAATCAGAAACGTAATCTTTATGCATATAATACTTCTGTAATTCATTTCATATACAGAGGACTAATCAGTATCTCGCTGTTTTATGTTGTTTAACCCTAATCCTACTGCGTCATTTTACAACGTATCCCACTGCGATGTGAATTTGAGTCACACATGTTAAAAAAAATTACAAAATAGCGGTTGATGCCACGAAATTTATGTTAATCTGAATTTGATGAAAATTAATTCATTTGGGAATACAAATACACTTCAACGCAAAAAAACTACTTATTTAATAATTAAAATCTTTTTAAAATCAAATGTGATCCAAAGTCACACCGTAGTAGGATTAGGGTTAAGGAACCTTAGAATTGCTTTCATTTTAGCTCGGAAAATATCAGGGCATCGTTTCAACACACGCCAAACCGTTGTTTTTGAAACTTTGGAGAAATGTCTTGCTAAATCCCTCTTGCATATCTTTCTCTTACGTCTGGATTGCTTCTTTTTACCATATTCTTGCGTATTTTTAAGAAAATTGGCGATCAATCGTCGGCTGCGTTCAAGTTTTCTTGAAATTTCGCTCAATGAAATGTTATCAGAAGCCCAAGCCAAAATTTTCCCTTTTCTACCTCTGACAGAGTTATACCACGCGGCATAGCTCAGATATCACATAACAGTCAGATATAACAGCTAATTGCACCAGCTTAACCCTAACCGTCCTGATAACATTTTCATACGTTGTCTCCTGAAAAGGTTACCCGGGTACCCGTGTGTAATTTGTATGGGAACACTGAGAGTCATAGACAAGGCTCATTTATATGTATAAGGTTGTGGCACTTGAGAGAAATGCACTCTTTTTCCCGCCTTTGCGGGAATTCATTTTCTTCATTTCTTTTCATCCATTCTGACAGTTCGACCGAGTTCGCTCTCAAATGCCACAACCTTATAAATGAGCCTTGGTCATAGACTAGGCTCATTTATAAGGTTATGGCACTTGAGAGCGAGCTCGGTCGAACTGTCAGAATAGATGAAAAGGAATCAAGAAAATGAATGCATAGAACAAAGAAAAGCACAATGACAGTTCGAACAAAGGCGGAAAAAGAGTGCAATTCTCTCAAGTGCCACAACCTTATAAATGAGCCTTGGTCATAGATAAGATATGTCCGCGCATGTTACTGTTTAGGCCTAGCGTGATGTGAAGACAATGATCGGCTGTGTATGTGTGTTTGTGAATGTTTTATTGTGTGTGAGCTCGTCGTTTCTTCGCATTGTCAGTTCGTGTTTAGGTTTCGGATCATAAAGTTGATTAACTTTGGTTTGATTTTATAAATTTTTTTCGATGTCGTGCAAACGAAATGCATTTTTTTATCGAAACGAAAGTATCTATAAATCCAAGAGACCTAAGACCAAACCCCACAGAGGATACAAATTTACTCCAATATGCATTTAACAAAATTAGAATTGCTTTATATATCGTAACCAGGAAGAAGAAAAGCGTTTTCTTTTTGTCAGCTATGCATTACTTACGTAGAGAGCCAACAGTAAATGGAAAAGAGGAGATTATTGGTTTCTACAACAAAACCAAAGGAAAAGTAAACGTAATGGATCAGATGCAAGGCTGTCATATTTTGAGCGCGCTCACATTTTGAGCGGCTCACTTTTTGAGCGCGCTCACTTTTATACAAAAATTGAGCGCGCTCATATTCTGAGCGGCTCACTTTTTGAGCACGCTCACTTTTGAAAGTAAACAGTGTTTTGAGCATTGACGATTTATCGTCATTTTGACTATTTTTAGCACTAATTATGACGTGATGATTTTTCATTTTCATGCCAAAAATCACGATTTTCAGCAAAGCTAACTTTGCAGCATGCTCGACAAAAATTTTGAGATGCAGTTATTATGTAAAAATAATAAATAAAAAGGTACAAAGTTTTGTAAAAAAACAAAGACTGAAAACTTTTGTTTTTATTACCTCTATTAAAGTATTAGGTTTTATTTGGTTTAAAAAGAATTTCATCAAAAGTGAGCGCCACTCAGAAAGTGAGCGCGTTCAAAATGTGAGCGCGCTCATTTATTTTATAAAGTTGAGCGAAAGTGAGCGAAGTTAACAGCTTTGATCAGATGTTATCTTAATATAACACCTAACGTAAAACAAATAGATGGTCATTAGCCATTTTTTGCGACATGATCGACGTAGCTGCGTTGGGTGCATTTTGTGTCTTTTTTATTATTCAATCAAATGCCAAAAAAGAAGTAGCTCTTGTCCAGTCTTTTTGACAACACTTGGCGTAGAGTTGACGATTAAGAACATAAAAGGGCACTCATAACCGAACAACACGATACACCAAAGAGCGTACTGCTTTTGAGCTTATGATCAATAAAATCATTTCTGAGTCGGTTTCCCCGGACGTTACAGTCCCATCCGGTTTCACTGAGAGAGAAAAAACTGGTCGGTGGCCATCGAAGGGTCGTTGCTACATTTCTGTGGGTATTGATGGCAAATCCGACAGAAAGACACGCAAGAAATGCGATGACTGCATGCGGCCAATGTGCGGCATAGCACTATGCTGCATTAGCTGCTGATTTTTCACTTTTGTTTTTTTTAACCATTATAATTTATACTCGGCACGCTTTGCTTCTCTCCCCGCTTATCTCCAAAAAATTGGGCATAATAATGGAAAGGCCACGCCCATTTTTAGTACAATTGCCGACAATAATCAAATTAACTAAATTTCCAAATTTTAGTCTAATACGACCCAAACCGTCTGAAATATAGCATTTTTATTAATTAGTGGGCGGTAAAAGCGGGTGTGGCAAAATTTGTAACCATCTCGTGCTCAAAACAAATATACTGCCAACATTTCAGCCAGATCGGCGCAGTAGTTTTGGAGTATATAGTCTAAATGTGTGTGTATAAATTGACGGGTACCCGGGTACCCTTATCGACTTTGGGTCTGCTCTAAAACTACCCAAACAATGCTAAGAAGCCAAAAATGCGAAAAAACAAAAGAAAACGGCTATTTGTAGGATGTCATGGAAACTCAAATTTTTAAGTTTTTTAGCTTGAGAAATATTTGACTTCAAAGCCGGTTCGGGTACCCAGGTACCCGTGTAAGGAGAGTTAGGGTTGAAATCGCAAATTAAAAGTTTTGTTGAAATATAACGGTATTTCGAAGAGCATGACAAAACAGGGCTTCCATCGTATACTACTATAGCCTAACAGTACTTACTATTTTGTTCTTTATTAATAGGAAACTAATTTCATTATTTTTATAAATAAAACCATCAAAGTGTACTGGGTGGGTTATAAATATGAAAAGCACCTTATTTACAAAAAGTAACTATATCAAATAAAGGAAATGTATCATCTTTTACGTGATTCACTTTTTTTTCGTAATACATGCAAGAGATAAGAAAAAATGCCTCTAACGTTTGAATACTTTGAAACCACTTTAAGATCTATTTTAAGACTTTAGCAAAAAGCCCCAGTTTGGAAGTGTTCATATTGAAATTAGTTCAATTATAAGGAAAAAGCAATGTTTTTGGGTACAATTGTCTTTTCGTATGACATCAACAAGTAAAAAGCGTCATTTCGATCAATGCAAAAGGGTATTGTAGAGGGGTCAGTACTGGTTCTTTTTGGAACTAGTTCAGACCTATTTAAAAGTTGTTCCAACTTTCTGCAGGTATAGACAAAAATATTGAATAGTTTGTACATAACGATTTCAGATGATAATTTTTTCTTGTTTCATACTTTTTAGAGCGTGATTTTTAGTAGACGGGTTTTAGTTTTTTGAACTTATTTTTTTTTTAGTTTTTTTATTTGTATTCTTTACACACTTATATATAAGTGATATGTTACTTACTTGCAAAAATTTTGACAAAAAATTCAATAAACTGTTTCTATCAGTGAAAAAAACAGAAAAATATGCTTCTGTTTTGAATAGCTATTATCTGTGTTATTAATTTTTACTGTATATCGGTTGCATAATTAATAATCATCAACACGATGCTACAAAAAAAAAATCGCATGTACTTTTCAAGTGACATTGCCTAGGTTGTAGATCTGGTCGAGTACAATACAAAACCATATTTGAAATTATTGATGCACTCCCAAAATTTAATTTTATCGTTACAAAACCTCCAATTTTTAGGTACTTGACGCATTACACAATCAACAACTCGGCCATTTTTCAAGCGATTTTCAATTTTAAAACGCTTTTAGAAAAATATGCACATATCTTTAAGACTTTAGGAAGAATTTCTTTAGTTATAATCGACCAATCCTAACATTTCTACCTTTTTTATCATTTTTTGCAACTTTGAGCTTTTTTACTGCCAAAGTTTTGTAAAAAAACTACTATAAACGTAATTATTCACCCTTCCTCTTGAATCCGCGTCGAGTAAATGTCGTCGTCGAGAGCTCACTTTCATCAATGAATCAATGAGTCAAAGATCATTTCGACGATCAAAAATTTAAATATTTATTTAACGACGTTTGCTTAATAATTGAGTGAACCATTACTGTAAATCTCGACGTCGAAATTGAAAGTTTCAAGAATATAACAATTTTGTCGACGTTTTGAGAGCAAGTGCGTGCTCAAGAATAAGGTTGATTATCTACAAGTACAAGTACAAGTTTCATTTATGAAAATTGTATAAAAATTGGCTGAGTTATTAAATTTGTTTATAAAAAATAAATTACGCCTTTATTGGTCCATGGGTCTTGGAAGCGTTCATGTATCACTTTGACGGCTCTATTAAATATATTTTTATGATATCTTTTAAAATTGGTGTAGTTTTTTAATACGAATGACCCTCTCTTTATTTCCCTATTCGGAAATAACCTTTAAACGTAGGTGCATAACTATACCGAAGATTCTGAGGGTAATTAAATACACAAAACATCAATGGCATATCGGCTTGGATTTGAACGTCCTCACTTTACTGTTTGGAATACAAGAAGGCTATTCTAAGTATGCCTGCTTTTTGTAACAGAGAACTGCAAAGGCCTTCTTGAAGTTGAAGCCTTGAAACTTGAAAACTTGATGTATCCAAACTTGAAAAAGCAAGCTTTAGCCAGCTTAAAAGAATGCCAAACAGATACAAGTCGTATTTATGCTTGCTCGTTGGCTCGGCTTGTTTAGACTTACTTCGTCGGGCACAAACTTGTAAAGCTTGAAACGATCGGCAAAAGCTTGTAAGCTCGCAAGTATACAATTAATTGAATTTAAAGCAAGTATCCAAAAAATGCAATGAGCTTGTGTACAGAGAGCTTAAGCGTAATAGGACTTTAAAGGATTCTGTGGACTTCGTGGCTGGAAGTTTTAGGGGTAGATGATTTCGAATCTGATGCCAAAATTTAAGATGGAGGGTAGAGTTGCCACCAAAAATTTTTTCGTATTTTTGCGAATTCTTGTAATTTTGAAATTCTGACAACGGATTTGATTTCAAATATAATGTCACAGTTTTAAAATTTAAGATCGAGGTTAGGGTTGCCACCTTCATTTTTTTATTTTTACGAATTCTGCGCTGGCGCGAACTAAAGGTTAAAATTGGGTCGCTGAATCCGAATCCGCTGTCAGAATTTCAAAATTTTATAATTTAGCATATTAGGGTTGCCACCTAATAATATGTATTTTTAAGAATTTTAAACATTATTTAACACTGTTAGGGAGTCACTGATTTCGAATCTGAAGTCAAAATTTTAAAATTAAAAACCTTAATTTTTTGTATTTTTATGAATTCGGGGCTGGCAAAAAAATTATATGCCAAAAATGGGTCGCTGAATCCGACTTCGTGGTCAGAATAGCAAAATTATAAAATTTTGAAATAATAGGGTTGCCACCTAGTAATATGTATTTTCAAAAGTAAAAGCAACCCTATTATATCAAAATTTTATAATTTTGAAATTCTGACCACGGATTCGGAATCGGATTCAGCGACCAATTTTTGATATACCATTTTTTCTTTTGCCAGCCCCGAATTCATAAAAATACACAAAATTAAGGTGGCAACCCTACCCACTGTGTTAAAAATTTAGGTCTTACCTCCATCTTAAATTTTAAAACTGTGACATTATATTCGAAATAAAATCCGTCGTCAGAATTTCAAAATTAAAAGAATTCGCAAAAATACCCAAAAATCTAGGTGGCAACTCTATCCGCCTTCTTGAATTTTAAATTCTGACATCAGATCCGAAATCATCTACCCCCTAAAACTGCCAACCACAGAACCCTTTAAAGTCATAATACGCTTAAGCTTTTCCTACACAAGCTAGCTTGAACTTGTATTTTAAGCAAGTAGTACTTGAAATAGCCTTCAAGTAGGCTTGTGCAGTTCTCTGTTTTGTAAATTGCCATTTCCAGCATCTAAAATTGGGTTATATGCAGCAGTTTGTAAAATTACTCAACACAGAATGCGAAGCTTTTTTGTATTTAAAAAGGTGTTCTCCAAGCTAAGTGACTCCAAACTACGAAAAAGTTAATAATTTTTATTTTCGAAAAATAATATTTACGCACAATTATATATTTTGTCAATTGAGAGGTATATTCGTAAGACCTCAAATTCGAAAATTCTGCACGATGAAAAGTTCCCAGACAAATTGAATGAAGTTGAGAAAAGAGCATGGAACAGTTTTATTTCTTTCCAAAAAAAGAAATTTTCGGCATTCCCATTTGAACTTTTTCCCAGAGAATCTTGGTAAGCAGTAA
This sequence comes from Dichetophora obliterata, assembly GCA_963920525.1. Taxonomy (NCBI): domain Eukaryota; kingdom Metazoa; phylum Arthropoda; class Insecta; order Diptera; family Sciomyzidae; genus Dichetophora; species Dichetophora obliterata. The sequence goes on from OY986435.1 coordinate 169,780,446, forward strand.
GAATAATTTCATCGGGAGATGCAATCAATTGAAAAGCGTTTTCAAAAGAAAAGTTAAATCGAATTGTTAGCTGACTACATACTCCTTTTTCTTACAAATGGAAAAGGTCAAGTAAGCATTTCTGTGAATTGTGAAAATTTTTATTTTATACAAGATGATCTGTCAAACGTTGTTCTGCACTTTCCTGTCTTTCATAAATATGGGTGCAGTTTTATATGTCATGTTGTGTCTCATGACCTCAATCGGTAAAATCGTTTAAAAGTTATGCGATTACAAACGGGCGCACCAATGATTTTATGTATATGTATTAGGGCGGGTCAATTTGTATGGACGAATTTTTTGGAGGTCTGGCTCAGCGAAATTCGTAAAATACATGTAATTTCAAGACTTTTTCTCCACTACAGCATATACAAATTCTGAAAAAAAGCTGTGCGGACTTTCGTAAATAGATTTTGTTCTCAATTATAAAATATGAATGTATGAATGTATGTGTATGAATCTATTTACGAAAGTCCGCACAGCTTTTTTTCAGAATTTGTATATGCTGTAGTGGAGAAAAAGTCTTGAAATTACATGTATTTTACGAATTTCGCTGAGCCAGAATTTGACCCGCCCTAATATGTATATAAATAATATATTTTTGTAAATATCTCCAAATTTGCCAAAGACTTCTTTTATTTATATAAACAATACATGGTGTGAATTTGGACTAAATATGTCCATAATTAAGAATTTTCGACCCCAGCGCGGTGTTGGAATTCAAGGTGGAATGCTTCAGTGGTTCGGCCGTGATGCTCTGACATACATACGCACAAACGTTTTTATATATTAAGATAAAAACATATTTGTGTAACTTAAAATATTGTTCTGTATCATTTAAAATTGAAATAAATTTTTTGCCTAGGACCAATTTTACAATAAGTATTTCTTCTGGAAACTACCTTTATATCGAGTAAAGTCGGAAAAACTTTTATAAGCATGTTCTCACGACCTAGGCCCGACATTAACGCCGCCTCTAACATATTAAATTTATTTCTTACAAAAGAACAAAATGATTAAAATTGTATTTGTCATTTTTACACATAATTACATACCTGAGAAACAAGTTGTGTCCGTACCAAACTACTCAGGCCTAAAAGTCAGAGTATCGGACTCAATTTTATTTTTAAAAGCTACGAGTAGTAACGAAAAACTTCGAAGTTTATGAAAAAAAAAATAAACGCACATTGATATCAAGCCGAATGGAAACGATCTTCAGCCAACAGGACCTGAGAAAAATATTGATATATTATTTCAATAAAGTAGCTGATATATATCGAAACTGACCTGAGTCTTAACTATAATGTACCCGAATCATGCCCAACAAGTACCTTGAAAGGCACCTGAAAAAGTACCGTAGTAAGTCTGTATTATGTCAATAAATTGTTAAAAAACGAGCGACTATTTTCGGACACAATTAACTGACGAGTGCCGAAATAGGTCTTCGTTCGTTCATTGCGGATGCCCAAGGTGTTCCAGAACTAGCACTTCTTTCGGTGCAGAGGTCGGACATTTACCGACACGGGCACAGGACATATATCAGATACTTTATTGACACAAAATATATAATTGTTTCTCGGGAAGTCAGGCTTAGTATGCTGTAGGAACGAAAATGTTTGGGCATATAACTCTACACGCGAAATTTTGGTGTAGAGTCAAAATTTTTGTGTGGAGAAAAACCACTTTCTGTTCTGGTTGACAGATTCATATTTTTATTGCAGCAATTTTATATCCGATAAAAAACAAGACGACACATTAATAAACTATATAAATGCAACAATAAATTTGTTAAATAAAAAATTCAACACTTTAACAAACTTACTGCTTATTTTTTATTGTTGAATGGCAAATTTCCTCGCCAATTAAATGTACGGGCAAATAATCGACAGCGAAATTTAGAAATTTCCACTCTCCACTCACGAATGGAAATTTGGCAACATAGAAATAATTTTCGCTTCTACAGCGTACTAGCTGGCGAAAAAATATCGCTGCCTGTTCGTTGTCAAAAATCTCAATGTATTTCTTATTGAAATTTTTTTCGTTCCTACAGCATACTAAGCCTTACCACCAACACCACATGAAATTAGTTTTGACACGAGCGCTTTATGTCACACTCGGTCAAACGCCTTTATATCCAGAGCAACAACCTTGTTCTCTCCGAAAAAGTGAACGCATTGGTTTCATTTTTCGGTTAAGAATGCCAAAAGGTCACCGGTAGGCCCTTCAAAAACCATATTGACGATCACTGATCAGTTGGTTGTGCTCCACATAGTTCATAATGTGTAAGTTTATTACGCTATCCATAGCTTTGAAAAGCTTAGAGCATATCACATTTGGTCGGCAGCTTGCAGGGTTCGTGGCATCGCCCTTTTTAGGTACTGGCTGGTCATTTGGAAATGCTCCTGTTCTTTAGGAGATGTTTAAAAGGTTGCGCAAAGGCCGAGCCAGCGAAAAGGCACACATTTTAAGCACAGTTGGCGGTATTCCATCAGGTCCAGAAGCTTTGTTTATGTCGAAATCTGTATGGAGCCTTTTACCTGCTCGCGTTCGAAAGTAAACTTCTTGTATTGTAGAAGATCTACCCTCAACAAGGGGTAGTGGCTGATTGATATCCGAGAGAGTGGAATTTCGTGCAAACAATCCAGCGAATAGGTTTGCTGGGTCAATAAAGATTTTGTTATCATTTAAAAAAGTTGGAATCGATGAAAATATCTGATAAAATTGAAATTGAATTAAACAAGCGAATGAAATTTTGCATTTCATTGCCCTAATTTGTTATTCAATAATAATTTATATTAGACCATATGGGCATTTCCACCAAAAAGTTTACCGCGACCATTGGCGTAGCAAGCGGGAGGACAAAGAGACAGTTGCCCCCGCTTATTAAGCTAGTTAAACAATTTAAAAAAAATACTTCAAAAGTTATTAAAAATATCAGTTTTTTTTACAACGATAATATTGTTGTATTCTATATTTTGCTCTTCTTTTTCTCTTTTTCATAAGTATGCTTTCGGATAACAATTTTCTTTCTCTGTGTTTGCAAAAGAAAATAGAACAAAATGTAGAGTTTCTACTGCAATTCCACCACATTTGTTTAAAAGCACCCTTAAGTATGTAACTTAATGCTTCTAAATTTCTGCAACTCTGGTAAGCAAAAATTTGGCATGTTCTTAGGGGCTTTCGCATGGTCCAACATATTGGACGACATGTTGTACGATAAGTTAGATGAAAAACTAATGGGACTATTTGATTGAGCGTTCGAACGATCCAATCTGTATATTAACATCATTAATTGAAAGCTCTCAAGCAGAACACATCTGGCTAATAGCTAAGCAATTTTTAGATTCCCTTACAATTGAGCAGCAATTTTACATAGTTGTACAATCGGCAGAAAAAACACTTGCACTATGATGACAAAAGAGACTCTCTTCATCTGAGCAGCTTCATCTGAGCGTTCTTTTAGTGCACTTAGACGACTTAAAACGTATCTTCGAGCAACTTTGACACAGAAACGACTCACTCATGCGGCACTTATACACATTCACAAAGATAAAACCGAAGAATGGAATTTGATGGAGGTGTTGAAAGAGTTTGTTTCTCGCAAGGACAGAAATAAACATTTTGGAAGAATTTAAATTGATATAATTTTTTGTACCTTATTGCATTTAAACCATGTAAAGATATATGTACCTAGTCTTGCTTTATAAAAGCTACAATTATTTCTTATATTTTCATATTACCATATGAAAGATGCTTTAAAAATTATCTCTAATAGCGAAATTGGAAAAACTTTTAAAAAGAATAAAATTTTAATATTTTTTTTATTGAGTTTAATTTTTTATTTATTTGAAACTAAAACAAAAAATTTGTTTATTCATATTCATGTTTCTTTTAAGAAATTTTGGTGATTTTTTTTTTTGCACCCTCATTTGTACTGCCCCCCAGATGAAATTAGCTTCCGACGCCCATGACCGCGACTGAAAAATGAAATGTCACTTAAAATTCTTTTAAGCCTCCATAATGGAGAAAAAATGTTTAAATTTATATTGTGAGAGTACTGAGAGCTGATCTCAATTTCATATTTCAAAAATAGCAGCAAGATGAATAGCAATAAAATTTGAAAAATGGTGACCAAAGTTGAAAAATTTTAACGAAAGTTGAAGTTGAAAAGTATGTATATATAATAAATACTCGAATACTGGGTGGTGTGACTAAAATCTGAGTGAACACTCTGAGAGGATTCTCTTGAGAAGAGTGTTTCGTTCAGAGAGAACACTCAATTCGGTGTGAATAAAAATTCTCTCAAATTGCTTGCACTCACTCAGTCATAATGCGATGAGAAATGTCAATTTTAGTTGTCAAACTGATGCGTTTAATAATCAAACAGGACAGTAAATCGTAAAAATTAGAAAAAAATAAATATGTTTGTATGTAAAGAAACGAGCAAAAGAAAATTTTCTAATATTCGATGCAGGCGAAAATTTCAAAAAAATTGTACCAATTTGATTTCGATAACGTGCAATTGCTAAGCAAATATTTCTTATCCGATGATGCTACAGAATCTCGTGGTGAGGCAATTCCAAAAGTTGAAAGGATGAAAATGTTCCTAATATCACTTAATTACTTATTTATATCACTAAAATTACATTATTTTCGAGAAATTCCTCATCCGTATTTGTGAATAAAAATAGCTTGTTGAGCACGTGGAGGCAAGTAGTCAGCACCCTCAATTTTCTTGAGCACTCACTCAAATAGAGATTTCAAAATTGAACTTTATTCACACCAAAGTTGAGAGCCCTCTCAAATGTCAAAAAGTAGGAGTGGAGTATTTTCGTTAAGCTTAACGAAAGTAGATTATATTCACCCCAAATTGAGTGTTCCCTCAAAAATAATGAGTGAACACTCGAACTCAGTTTTTTATTCACACCACCCAATACAAAGTTTAATTAAATTTTTTTCAGATTTCGATTGTTACGGTCCTGAATTACACTTTATATGTTTTTCTAGTTCAATTAAATAAATAAAAATATAAAATACTTGCACTTCTTTGCAGAGAAAAATATGCCGCATAACGTAAATCACGTAACGTAACATATTATGATTTGTATAAAAATAATTAGTAAAGATTTTTCAACGTAACAATTATGAATATGTAGCAACATTATTACAGATTATACTAAAAAAACTTTCATAAAAAAACTCGTGCACACTTCACAGATTTTTTCGTTTGTATGGATGCAGGTAAAGACCACTTCTATTTTGTGTCACGTAACGTATCATTTTTGAACAGCCGAACTTTTGACAACTCTTAGCTTTTACACCTTGTATAGTGCGCTTAATAAACTATTGCAAAATCGAAATAAGAAAATCGTAAGTTTATCTTTTCTTTGTTTTCCACTCAATAAAGTACTACGGCTGTCACGTGCGTAGCTACGTTTTCAGTTTGAATTGCCATCCGAATGAAGTAGAAATTGGTTTCATCTCTAAATTTTTATCGAAAATTTATCGAAAACAGTACTTCTAAAGAAGAATAAAAGAAAACAAAAGAAATAGCTGCCAGCAGTCAGTTAGTATTTTTGCTTTAAAAATGAATCTAAATAACAAGTTAATATTTATTTTGCAAATGGATTCTAATAAAAAAATTGTTGATTAACTTGAATTGTTGAATGGCCAGAAGACTTTCAACCTTCGTTTCCAATAAATCTTCCAATAAAATTAACAAAGCCCAGTTGTCAAACCGAATTACGATTGAGAACGTGATTGAGAACGTGATCGTGAGAACGGGTTGATTTTCAATCGTAGTTCACAAACCGAATTACTTAATTCAGAGTGCCGTGGGAATATGCTATAACGATGACACAACTGATCGAAAAACTTTAAAATATTGTTTTATTCATGTAAAGAGCATTCATGTAATGTTACAGTAATAATCTTTGAGTGTTCAAACGGTTATTTTCAAAAAAGGGAAAAAATAAAGGGTCATTCCTATTATACAAATACACCAATTTTAAAAGAAATCACAAAAATATATTTAATAGAACCGTGAAAGTGATGCATGGACACTCCCAAGACCCAAGTACCAATGAAGGCGTAATTTCTTTTTTATAAATTACTTTAATAACTCTGTCAATTTTAACACTATTTTCATAAATGAAGATTAATTTTATTTGTAATAAATTGTTCTTACAAAAAATAATTACGTGTACAGTATTTTTTGGTAAAACTTGGCAGGAAATAATTGTCAAGGTTGAAAAAAAAGTAGAAATGCTAGGTTTGGTCGATTATAACTCTAAATGTTCTTATTTCAGTACTAAAGTTATTCCATACATATTTTAAAAGCATTAACTGTCATCTTTCTAGAACCGTTTTAAAATTAAAAATCGGTTAAAAAATTGCTGAATTGTTGATTGTGAAATGCGTCAAGTACCTAAAAATCGGGTTTTTAACTGTAAAATCAAATTTTGAAGGTGTATTAACAATTTCAAATATGGTTTCGTATTGCACTCGACAGCATCTACAACCTCGACTATGTCGCTTGAAAAGTACATTTCTTCTGTAGCACCGTGTAATTTATACTCTCAAGGTGAAACGTTTAATTGACCTATGTCCTTTTGCTAAATAATATTCCAGAACTGATAATGTTTTTACTAATGATGTTTTGTGCAGAACAACAAGCAAAATGAAATGTGTATACATGAGTATATGTATATTTAAATATATAAAAGTATGATTGAGTTAATTTTCATATTAGTTTTATTTTCTCATTTCTTCAGATCACATCGCAATGTCTTCAAAAATTTTGCTTCTATTCGTATGCACATTTTTATTGGTGCAGGTATGTGTTTGAAAACAGTGGATTGAATAAAATTTTCGGTGTAATAAAATACAAATCAATAATTTGTACTCTAGAACTCTTGCGGCAAGTCTCTACCCACAACAGTTAAACCAGACTTTTTAGGTTTACCAGAAAAACCAGACGTCGAACTTTTTCTGTTTGTTTTTACGGAATTTTCTAAACTAGCTGATGTTACTTTGAACACTGGTAAAAAACTCTTGCAGGATGTCATCGCCGATGTGTCCGCTGAGGATAACAAAAATGAGGAAATTACTGCCAGACTTGATGAATACTCAAAACTTGTAACCAAAATCGAGAAACTAAAGACTAGAGATGATTCGGAGGAGTTAACAGATAGATTTGAATATATGGGCGAACTAAGCGATCTGTTGGATAAAGCAAATGTCACTTCAATCGAAAAGCCTACCAGCGTCGATAAGTTATTTGATGAGTCCTTAAAGAAGAATGGCTTGAGCAATCTAGAGCAGGTGTTTGAGGACAAGTTTGAAATATTTGCTAAGCGTTTTAACGAAACAACGGAAAGAATATTGAAGTCAGTGACAGTGGAACAATGGCCAGAAAAGCACACAATACAAACTTGGTTGAACGATTTCAACACGGAAAACGATGTAGAGAAAAAGATTGAAAAGTTTGAAAAGTTTTTTGAATTCTTCAAATAACTTCTAATGTGTTGGAAGCGTTTTGTACAAAATATGTTTACAATAAAATAAGTTTAATGCTTAAATAATTTTTGGAACAAAGTTCCTTTACGCAGCTTGCGGGTAGTGCGATTTGGTAGAAAAAATCACGTAACCATGTGATTGCTGTGTGTATGCGTGCGGGTATCGAGCAGACTACAAACCAGCAGACGAATGCGCTGTGTGTGTGCAAAAGTAATTTCGTACAGAGGTAGGCACAATTATGATAAAAACCGGTAAAAAGTGGGCGCCATTATACAAAGAGGCGTGGCAAAATTAGAAAACCACTGTATCTCGAATAATATTAAAACTAGGGAGCTGAAATTAAGTACAGGAGTGGGCACAATTATTACATATTACGGTAAAGAAAGTGGGCGTTTTTCGACAAAGGGTCGTGGCAATAGTGGAAAACTACTGAAACTCAAATAATATTGACATTAGGGCATGATTTAATTATTATAAGGTTATTCGTATTTTTTGACGTAAGCTTATTTTTTATAAACAAACCTATTTTGACAATCTGCTAGCAGCGTTTTGTGCTGTTGGAAAAAAAGGTATGTTTCAGTGTTTCGTTGTATAGTTTTCTAGTTTAATTTATTTAATATAAGACAAAGTCTTTTAAATGCAGTAAGAAATCAAAGAATAACAGTCTAGTGTAGTAGTTTTTCAAAGATTTCTTGCAAAGTTAATAAGAAAAAGAAACTATGTAGGTGTTGCGTCGTAAGTGTATGCTGTGTTGTAAGTATATTCTTGGAATTTAGAAAGTTCCTTTGCAAATTTAAAATAAAAAGTTATTTTTGTCATTGCTCAAAACCTAATAAGTGGTTTTTATTAATTGAACGTATAATTTACTAGCCAGTAAAGGTCTCTGCCCACTTGCGGCACGTAACGAAACGACACGAAATTACAAAATATAACTACCATGTGTTCTTATGTATACATGCTCACTAAGCGACGATGAAACGGCAACGACTGTTGACGCCGACGAAAAAGCCGGTGGTGATCGTTTCAAAGAATTCTGACCGGCTTGTCGTTCTCTTTGTTTACAAAAATTACAATGGATTCCAACAGTTTATTGTGCAAAGTAAAAATTCGACATCGATAGATCGTTTTTAAAACATAAAATTTTTTTAAAAAGCAGCACCTACTAACTGCAGCATTCACTCGTCGCGGTATTGTGCACGCAAAGAATATGGATAACGAAAACGCTATATGTATCGACTCGATGAAAAAATTGAACGACGTTATTGGATCTCTTCCTAATATTGGTGAGAACGGTGAAGCAAACAATGATGATCTTTTTCGTGAGCCTCTCACATAGCACTATTTTAATTTTTCTGTTTTGTACACATCGGTTCACTGAATCTACAACTGAAATTATATATTTGTCTAATTTATTATTTTGTCAAAGTTCTGTTTATTAAAATTGTAAAGGAAGTCGTCAGTAATATAATGCACTCGTTACATAGAATTGTTTTAAAACTCAGTTACACTTATGTTAAATTATCCTAGCACAGTCGATGTTCGTTCCAAAGACAGCAATTTTAACTTAATTCGAATTCTTGTAAAGCAGAAAAGTGGCTTTAAGGTATGCCTTCTCAATACGCAAAGTTTGGTACGCAAAATTGATGAGTTGAGATATGTGTTTGAAGGTTCTGGTGTTGACGCAATATGTGTTAGTGAAACCTGGTTCAGTACGGATATGCCAGATTCTCTTTTTAGTTTAAATGGCTATAAAATGTTTCGTTTCGACAGGGTGGGTCATGCAGGTGGAGTTGCAATATATGTTAGAGATACCATTGACTGTAAAATACTGGTCAAGTCACCGCCAAACAGTGATATTGAATACGTTTTTGTAGTTATTACTATCAGTGAACAAAATTTACTTTTAGGCTGTGTTTACCGACCAAATAACTTTATTGATTTTACACCTTTCTTAAGTATGCTTGCAGATATTACCCTACCTTTTACAGAAATAGTTATAACTGGAGACTTTAATAGTAACTTGCTAACCGAAAGTACATTGATAGAATATATGGAAGTTTTAGGTATGTTTCCAGCAAATATTACAATGCCAACTCATTACACTAGAACTAACAGTACCTTACTAGATCTTTTTTTTGTAAACGAAAGAGGAAAAATCCTACTATATGATCAATTAACGGCTCCAAGTTTTTCTAAGCATGACCTGATCTACCTTACTTACGATTTCCACATGACTGATACTTCTCGTAGTTTCATTTACCGCGATTTCAAAAATTTGAACCATACTTGTCATCAAACTGCTGCTTCTAATGTAAACTGGACATCTATATATATAAAAAAATGTTGTCAAATCTGTTTGTGACGAGTGTTTGAGAGTTCGGCTGAGTAAAAAAAAATCTGCCGATACCATTTTGTAGGGTTCGTTCTCTAGATGGTTTTAAAAAAAAAAATTGTTTGAAAATGTTTTGATTTGGTCGAGTTATATGTGTTTGAGTGAAGGGTTTTGGACCTATTGGAAATTTTTTTTTTGCAAATTTGATTTTAATTGATATGAAAAGTAAATGTATGAATTTTATGCAGTTCAAATTGTGTACATACGCGCTATTTTTGTTGGAAATAGCAATCAAAATAGCACGCAACCAATAACAAAGGGAAAAAATGGTCATACGACAAATGAACGAAATTTAATTGAATTTATCTATATAAATAAAAATCAAATGTCGTTCGTTGGTAATTGCATCAGTTGAGAACGGCTGAACCGATTTGGATAATTTTTTTTTTAAATGTTCGTAATAGTCCAACTTAGGTTTTTACGGAAAGAAAAATTGACCACGCCCACTTTGCGCCCACTTTTTTTGATTTATCTAAAATCGGAAAACGGCTGGACCGATTTGGATAATTTTTTTTTTAATGTTCATAGTAATCCAATTTAAGTTTTGTCGGAAAGAAAAATTGACCACGCCCACTTTTGCGGCCACTTTTTTCAATTTATCTAAAATCGGAAAACGGCTGGACCGATTTGGATAATTTTTTTTCAAATGTTCGTAGTAATCCAATTTAAGTGTTTACTGAAAGAAAAATTGACCACGCCCACTTTTGCGTCCACTGTTTTGATATCTATATATATAAAATTAAGTGGCAAATCTTCCTGTTCGCATACTCCTCCTAGACGGCTTGCCCGATTTCAATGAAATTTTCAGGGGTGATTGGGGTCTGTGTGGAGGGTGCACATAAGAAATTGCATGTGTGTATCTTTGCAGGTTTTGTACCACACCCCCTTTTGTCGCCCACAAATCAATAAAAATGCTGTATTTAAGACGGTTTTGGTCGTATGAAATTAAAATTTGGTAAATAAGTTCGTATGATAACTATAATTAACTTTGAAAAAATGGGCGTGGTCACAATTCATCTACGCCTACTTTAAAGAAAATATCAAAATATGTACTTCGAAACCATTGGTCCGATTGAGCTCAAATTTTGTAAGTACGCTTTGCTTTGAGTACGAGATGGTTTAAGGGGCAATGCCACACCCCCTTTTACCTCCCACATATAAATAAAAAATTGTTGTTATCGAATAGCTTTAGTTAGAGTTATGGGTCGCACAGCTTAGAAATTCGGTATTCGACCACAATTTAGACGTACCGTTTCTGTGATGAAATTTTATGGGAGTGGACAAGGGGGAGGGGCACCTCCGATACAACCCAAATTTTCAATGGTTTTATTTTATGGGCGTTGGACAGGGAGGCGTGACATCTCCCTTACAACCCAAATTTGCGATATCGTATTGCTTTGAAGTTATAGGTTGACAGCGTAAGAATTCGGTATTCGACCTAAATTTATACATGCATTTTCAATACTTACATTTTGTCGTCGTAGGGCAAAGGGGAGTGGCACTTCCCATACAACCCAACTTTGTGCTATCAAATAGTTTTAGAGTTATAAGTCGTACAACGCCGAAATTCAGTATTCGACCTCAATATACACATGCAGTTTCATTGATTCAATCTATGTTCATTGGTAAGAGGGGCGTGGCACCTCCCATTTAACGTAAATTTGCGATATTGAATATCAGCGTCAGAATTCAGTATTCGGCCCCAATTTATACATGCAGTTTCATTAATTACATTTTATGGGCGTACGACAAGGGGGCGTGAAACCTCCTATTTAACCCAAATTAGAGATATCAAATAGCATTGGGGTTATAGGTCTCACAGCTTTGGAATTCAGTATTGGACCTCAATGTACACATGCAGTTTCATTGATTACATTTTATGAGCGTTGATCAAGGGGGAGTGGCACCTCCCATACAACGAAATTTTGTGATATCGAATAGCTTTGTAGTTCAAGGTCGCACAGCGTCGGAACTCAGTATTCGACCAAAATTTACGCTTGCAGATTTACTGATAAAATTTTTTAGAGTTTGTCGGGGGGGCGTGACACCTCCAATTTAACCCAAATTTGCGATATCGAATAGATTTGGAGTTATAGCTAACTCAGCCTCAAAATTCAGTATTCGACCTCAATGTACTCATGCAGTTTCATTGCTAAAATTTTATGGGCGTAGGGAAAAGGAGAGTGGCACCTCCCATACAATCAAAATTTGTGCTATCGAATAGTTTTGGAGTTATATGTCGCACAGTTTTGGAATTCGGTATTCGACCTCCATGTAGACATCCAGTTTAATTGATTACATTCTATTAGCGGTGATGAAGAGAGAGTGGCACTTCCTATACAACCCAAATTTGTTATATCGAATAGCTTTGTGGATATAGGTCGCACAGTCTCAGAATTCAGTATTTTACCTCAATTTAGACATGCTGTTTAACTGATAACATTTTATGGGCGTTTGAATAGGGAGAGTGGCAGCAACGCGCCGGGTTTCAGCTAGTTAATTTATAATATGATCTCGGTTAACGATCAAGTTGGATTCCTCCAAAACAACATTGAAAAACTTTTTGATGACTTTGTTCCAATGAAACTTATGCAAATCAAGCATAAACAACGTCCTTGGTTCACGAAAACCATTGAAAAAATTATATTAAAGCGTAATAACGCGTATAATAGATGGAAACGTTTTAAGACTCCCGTCTTATACGAGGAATTTAAAAGTTTGCGTGCGTTGGTTGTAAAAAATGTAAAAACAGCAAAAAATAATTATTATGGAAATAAGTTTGGTGCAGCTGTAGGTAGTAAGCAAAAATGGCGAGAAATACGTAGTATTGGTATTGGGAACAAAAACGTTGGTGGATGCGTCAATGTTAATGTTGAGGAACTAAATAAAAAGTTCGTTGATGTTCCTGTGCTTTCCGTAGAAGTAAATACATATTTAAATGCCACTAACTCATATGATACAAATCATAACTTTAGTTTCACATGTGTAAGTCAAGCCGACGTTTTAAAAAGTATTCTATCAATCAAGTCGAATGCTGTTGGATGTGACAAAATCAACCCTATTTTTTTAAAAATTCTACTTCCTTTTATACTTCCATATGTAACATACGTTTTTAATACGATTCTCACTACATCTGTTTTTCCGGAGTGCTGGAAAAAGGCAAAAATTGTTCCCATACCGAAATCTCAGGCTGAGTTCCGCCCAATCGCTATCCTCCCCTTTCTTTCGAAATCTTTAGAACAAATCATGTGTCATCAAATCAATGCACACATACATAAATACAACCTCTTAACTGACAGACAATCAGGTTTCAGAGCCAAACGAAGTTGTACAACTGCTCTTATCGATGTTTGTGAGGATCTGCGAGTTAGTCTGGATGACAATGAGGTTAGCTTTTTAGTTCTTTTGGACCATTCCAAGGCATTTGACACTGTCGATCATGATGTTTTGTTGACTAAACTTAACAGAATGTTTAATTTTTCTTTAACTGCAGTCAACCTTATCTCGTCGTACTTATCACATAGGTCGCAAGCGGTCTTTGCTAATAGTGTTTCGTCAGCATTTCTTCCAGTTAGGAGAGGTGTACCTCAAGGGTCAGTTTTGGGCCCTCTCTTTTTTTGTATGTACATCAATGATCTGCCGGGTGTCTTGGATAATTGTAGAATACATATGTACGCCGATGATGTACAGTTGTACGGATCTACTAAAAAAGATAACATGCACAATTTCACCTTGCACCTAAGTATTTTCCTTGATAAAGTTGGTAATTGGGCGCATAATAATGGCTTAAGCCTTAATCCTAGGAAATCCAAATGCCTTGTGATTTAAAAGAAGTTTTTTGATATTTCAACAGTCCCACAACTCACACTGAATGGATCCAGTATTGAATATGTTGATACTTCGAAAAATTTAGGTGTAACATTTAATAGAACCCTAACCTGGCATAATCACATCAATAACACTGTTGGAAAGGTGTATGGTATGCTTCGCTCGCTCTGGATAACCCAGTACTTTACGCCGCTCAATATTCGTGTTCTACTTGCTAAAACTTACCTTGTCCCAACGTTGCTTTATGGCTGTGAAATTTTTTCCAGCAGTGACAGTTCTGATAAACGAAAATTAAACATTTTATACAATAATATTGCCCGATATGTCTATGGACTAAAACGTAGAGATCATGTTTCACTATATGCTAAAAAGCTATATAATATGACTTTTGACAGCTTATTAAACTACCGCACACTCTTGTTCTTGCATAAGATTATTAATACTCATGAACCTAATTATTTGTACTCAAGATTAACTTTTTCTCGCTCTAATCGCGCAAACAAAATTAATAATCCGCGGCATACGTGTCTAACGTCTGAAAGACAATTTTATGTGCAATCTATTCGTTTTTGGAATTTACTTCCTAATAGTTTAAGAAGTTGTAGTAACGCAGTGCAGTTCAAAAATATGTTAAACGTATATATGTTATAACTTTCTTTTTTTACCTAGTTCATAAATTTAGGTTTTGTCTGTTAGTATTAAAATAAAATATACATATTTAAACTTAAATTTAATATTGTAATTTTAGTTAATATTGTCTCTTTTATGTTTTTTTTTTTTTTTTTGGTTTTAAAATGCTTATCGTTTATTATATTATAAGTTCATAATGTAATGTAATTTTAAGATCAATATATTGTGTTTTGTACTTTTTCACTGCTGGTACTGTTCATAAGATTACTTGAGTCTTGTTGTACCAGTAAAACTCAAAATAAATAAATAAAAATAAAAAAAAAATAAAAAAATTAATCTAAAATCTATGATTTTATCAGTATTCTACATCGTCATCTAATAGCAAAGCTATTTGAGCTAATTGTGTACTAGAGAATTCTGCGCTTATTGTTTTGTTTAATTAAAATTTTTGTTGCCGTTTCGTTAAGTGTTGAACATTACGTTGCCTTTTCGAAGCCGATTTACAGTCGTTTCGTTACGTGCCGTAAGTGGGCAGAGACCTTTATGCATTGAGCACATTGACGACGACAGCAACAGTGCGTCAAATGTCAAATTATTTTTACATGCTTTTCTTATGGAGGTGAATGTGGTGAAAATGTTTCAACGACAATGATGTACTGAACACATTGAAGACGACTGCAACAGTGCGAAACAACATGAAGAAAGAAACAACAATCTGGAAGTATCATTACATTGTTTCATTCACGTATACATTAACTCTTATATTGCTCTGTGGTCGCACGTCAAATTAGGAAAAAATTCGAAGCCGACGACAGCGACTTTGTTGCAAGCACTCATTGTCGTTGCAACATTTTCACCACATTCACCTTCATAAGAAAAGCATGTAAAAATAATTTGACATTTGATGTACTGTTGCTGTCGTCGTCAATGTGTTCAAAGTATCAGTGATTGCAACAAAGTCGCTGTCGTCGGTTTAGAATTGTTTCTAATTTGACGTGCGACAAACAAAAAAGAAGCATTATTTTTTTTCGCAAAAAAACCATCAGCCAAACCAAGAAAAGGCTTGATAAATACTATGGAGACTCTGCACCATCGATTGGAATGATTCATAAGTGGTTTACTGAATTCCGATGCTGTCGTACAAGCACAAGTAACGCCGAACGTTCTGGACGTCCAAATGAAGTTAGGCGTGTTTGGCAATGTTGAACAAAGATAAGAACAGTCGAAACAGTGGACTTTACCCACAGAACGTGCTCCGAAGAAGACGAAGACAGTGCTATAGGCCGGAATGGTTATGGCGACAGTATTTTGGGATAAACGCAGTATAATCTACATCGATTACCTTCCACCGAAAATAACGATCAATAACGAATACTATGCAGCCGAATTGGACCGTTTCAATGACGCTTTGAAAGAGAAACGTCCCCAACATACAAACAAAGCAAACAGATATAAATGTATTACTACTACAAGATGCCCTTAGATATGGCTTTAAAATATGTAATTGATCGATTTCGGTCAAGTTCAAGTATAATTGAACATCTGGTTGTTTCTATGACCGGTTTTCAGTTAAACACTTAAGACTTAAGATTTGGAGAGGAGAAAGTACTCTTCCATCAAAACAATGCTCGCGTGGCAAAAGCACATTCTTAGCTCTCGTGGCAAAATTCCATGAATTCAAGTACGAATTGCTTCCTCATCTAGCATATTCTCCAGATTTGGCCCCTCCGACTATTTTCTGTTTCCAAACCTGAAAAAATGGCTCGTTGGAAAGAGATTAACCACCAGAGAGGAGCTCATCACCGAAACAGAGGCCTATTTTGAGGAACTTCCGAAAACGTATTTTTCGGATGGGATCAAAAAATTGGAGGAACTTTGGACGAAATGTATCGAGCTAAAAGGAGACTATATTGAGAAATAAAGCTTTTTTGCCATAAAAATCATTTCTTGTTTCATTTTTCAAGGAATTATCAAACGGCCCTCGTAATAGCGCGTTTTGGCTCACATCACTTCAGAAAATGAAAATGGTAGCATGAATAGCAAGCCTAGTTTGTGTTTGTAAGCTCGTGTTTGGTCTACACTCCTTTGAAGCATTTTAAAATTAGAACTCAAGCGTATTACGGCATCCACTGATTGAGAATTAAATTGTTCGTGTGATATGTTCATCCCTTTTGATATATATTTCTGATAGAAAAAATATCGATCAACGATAGATTTTTTTAAATGAAAACTTCTTTAGGCGCGTTGAGCGATTTTTGGTAGAGGGTAAATCTTTGGCTTGCGACATCATTGCAGCGAGTAGCTTTCGTCATCAAGACAGCAATTAGCATTCGTCATCAATACAGACAGCGAGTAGCTTTCGTCAATAAGCTTGACACTAATTATTACAGTGCTTGACACTGATCCAGTGATTCTCAAACTTTTTAGGATTCGACTTATTCCAGTGATTGTCAAACTGTTACTCCAGTGACTTTTGAAATTTTGGTTGTAGTGACTCCAAAACTGATGGACTTTTCACTTTGTGAAGGGTGTCACGGTCTAATTGAATCGCACTCACGATTCTGAGTTGTGTAGGGTTCTTTTTGAAGTGATTTTTGTTGCTTGCCTTTCACTTTGTGCAGGGTGAATACAATATGCCGCCTAAAGGCGACCCCAGAAATTGTCCAGAGAAGGCTGTTCCTGCTTCAGGAAAACCTTTAATTGGTATTGGTATGGATGTAAAAGGGCCTTACTTAGTGTTAGTTGATTGTAAATGTGGACCCGGGTTTCATCCAGGTGTGGGAGAGTCCAGCATTTGTACGGGCTCAAAAGTAGGAGGTGTTGGTGTGGGTGTTAGTGCTGGTAATATTTCAGCAAAGGGTGCTCCTAAAAGGCAACTAAGTGGCGGTGAGGAGTGTATGGAGATAGAACGTCGGAATTTAAAGGCCCTAAAACTGGATAATTCAAATATTTCGGTTGGAAAAGGAAAGGCTGTAAAAGGAGTTCCTGGATTGGTCCGGTCTAACTCTGCTGGTTCAATGGTGGGTAAGACCCCAAAAGCAAAAGACGATGTGAAACCTTCGTCAAAGCTTTCAGAATCGGCGGAGAAGGCTGTGAACAAGAAAGGCAGGAAAGCTGTGGTTTCTGGCATGGATATTGTCAGAAACATTAAATTAATTTAAGGTGACCTATTTAAAGTAGCACTCGACTGTGGTCCTTGGTTGTGTGCAGCAAGACAGCTGGTGCAAAATCAAAGGAGGTTGTTGACGCGGTGGTTAAGCAGGTTTCCACTCTTGGAGTAAGATGGTGAGGCTAAATGCAAAAATGCATTACATTTCCGAAATTGCTTCTTCAGGGGACTCATTTATTGTTATCGATGGATTGTCCAATTTATGGAAGCATAGTTGAGTGTCAGAATTCTAGACATTAATGAGCATAAAAATAGTGCAATTAAATTATCAGGGCGCATATGTTGTCATGTGTGAGAAAATTGTTTTAGTTTTGCACTGATTCAGGAGCCATATGCAACCCAAGGTTAAATTTTAAGGGCCGATGTTGAATGTAAACCACACCTAAACTTAAATTTTTTTCTGAATTTCATTTGACATTTCTCAATTTCAGACTAATTCAATTTGAACCATGGAAAGATACATAATCGAGCAACGCGTAAAATTTATTCAGGCTTATAATGAAAATTAACGTTCAAATCAAAATGCATATCGTGCACTTCGTGATATTTTCGGTCAATTTAATCGTCCAAATATGCGTACAATCGGAAAAATCGTGCAAAAGTTTGAGCAAACCGGTTCTGTAGGAAATGTGAAAACACCAGTGCATGCTCGTACAGCTCGTACTGCAGAAAATGTTGCTGCTGTTCGCGATAGTGTGGCTGAAGAGCCGTCCACCTCAACTCGTCGTCGTGCCCAACAATTGCACCTCTCATGCTCGTCGTTGATAAACATCTTGCATAAAGACTTACATTTACACGCTTACAAGGTGCAATTGACTCAAGAACTAAAGCGTCTTGACCATTTCAAGCGTCGTCAATGGTCAGAATGGTGGCAAGAAATGGCAACAATGGATGATCAATTTTCGAAGCAAATCAGCTTCAGTAATGAGGCACATTTGCACCTCAGTGGATTCGTCAATAAGCATGCCGTATTTGGGCGAATGATAATCCAATAGTGATTGTCGAAAAACCAATCCACCCACAAAGAGTGACTGTTTCATGCGGTTTATGGGCGGGCGGCATCATCGGGCCGTATTTTTTCCAAAATGAGGCTGGTCAGGCAGTTACAGTGAATGGTGTTCGCTATCGTGAAATGATAACGAACTTTTTATGTGGTTTCAACAGGACGGTGCCACTTGCCCAACAGCTAACAAAACAATGGCTCTTTTGCGCGACAAATTCAATGGCCGTGTTATCTCACGTGGTGGCGATGTTAATTGACCGCCAAGATCTTGCGATTTGACACCGTTGGACTTCCTTCTTTGGGGTTATTTGCAGTGTGGCCACGAGCTTAAAAAAAAAGAAAGCTAAACCGGCCAAAACAAAAAAGTCAAAACAAGCTAAATGACTTGAAAAAACAAGCTAAAAAAACAACCAGATATTTTTCATACAATTTTAAGGTTTTTATTTAATTTTCAACATGAATTTATTTTTAATATAGGTGCTTGACCGTACCAAAAAAAATTCGCCGCACACCATCTAATTCGAAGAATTTTTGGAAGGTAATTCTTAAGATTTTTTACCAAACGTTTGGTCATATCTTCGACAGTCCGATCTTAATCGGTGTATATCGATGTTTTTTTCTTGAGAAGAATATTTATTTTGCTCCAAAGGTCATTGAACTCAACTACCCCGTTCTAGTACTTATCAACGAAATCTCAGTTCTTACCATCCTTATGTACCACTAATGTCAGAAAATTGAAGCTCGCAAAAAAGAATTAACCTTTTCTCATGTAAATATTTTAATAATTCCAGTAGAACTATTTAAAAAAAATTTAATTTATTTTGCCGAACGTAGGAACCTTTTAAAATTTTTCGTCATATCCTCGGCATTTAGAATTTGATCTTAAAGTATGATGCATATATTGATGTTTGTGTCTTAAGGAGACCAATTTTTTTGCTCCAAAGCTAATTGACATCAAGTAGTACTCCGTTCTAGTACTTACCCACCAGATCTAAACTTCTAAAACATGAAATAAAAAAAAGTAATAAATCAAATAAAAGGTTTTTAAGCCGTTGCCCAGCACTTTGAAGGTTCTGCTGTCCCTAGCCCTTTAAAATTAGCTTTACTTAACTTAAATTCATAAAGTGTTTTCAAAAGGATATTTACAATGCCCATCGCAGTAGAACCTTCGAATTCTACCAATTTAAAAAAATTTGATATATACTGCCCGCTATTACTATAGTATCGTTTTTTTACAGAAATGTGAGTAGACTCATTTATTATTATGCTGTTAAGAGTATTTCAATATCGAAATTTAATTAGTAGTAGTAAAATACGGCGACAGAATTTTTTATTAGTACCCTGTACCCTGTACCTTAGTACCTTAGTACCCTGAGTTGACTTCGTCTATTAGTCGGTGTCGGTTGTGTTAATTTGTTTTAATAAGTGTACTTCTTGTTTGTTAATGTTATTCCAAAAATTATTTGTTCGTAATACATGTGAGTGTGTTTATTATAATAAACAATAATAATTATTAATGTAATATTTGCATTTGTGTTTTATTATAACATAATATAAATAACGTAAAGTAATAGCTTGCCTTTTAGTTCTCAATTTAATGTTTTAAACATATTAACAAAGTGTTGTTGTTTTGCATGCTTGCTGTGTTTTGCTTTCCTCTTTGTGCAGTGATTTGTTTATCTTAGTCTCAGTGATTGTTGTTTTTGTTCTTTGTTTGAACTTAACTGTGCGCTCGTTGTGTTAAAATAATAGCCCTAAAAGCACATTTGGCATCTGCTTACTTTTTCAATCTTTAAGCATGGAATATTTTTCTGTGGAAAATATTGTCGCTTGTTCTTTGAACGAGCTATGTAAATGTCAAAATATTCTGTACCCCATGTTTAGTTGTTCTGGTCCATGTGAGCAAATGTTTCATGCATCTTGTGCCGGTATTTCTAAATCATGTCTAGACGATTTAGTATCTGTACGATCAGGTCTTCGCTGGTACTGTGCTTCGTGCAGGGCACTTTCCCCAGATGAACTTTATTCAAAAATAAAGCTTTTCGGGGAAAGTCTTAATACGTTAAATAACAATTTTCGAGAAATTGTCACATTTTTTAGCGAAATTAGAGCCGCACCCAGTACCAGCGTCTATGATGAAATATCTATTCCGGAAAATGTCTTACCTTCTTTGTCACAAACTGTTTCTTCCGGGACTCAAACTATTATTTCATCAGAAAAAGACCATTCTATTTCAAAAAGAAAGAGGAAGAACAAAAATAAGAACAAAAATAAGCGTCGCAAAGCATCTTTGAATAACAATACTCCAGTTTCTTCTTCGTCACCCACTAATATTTCTCCTTTGACTAATAGTCCAGTTTTACCTCCTATTGAATCCACAAATCATTTAAATTTAAGGGCAGTGTCAAGGAGGAAAAATTTATTTATTTCACGTCTTCAGCCTGACACAACTGTTGAAAACGTATTGACGTTTATCAAACATAACAACTTGTTGAGTCAAAACGACTTTTTTTCATGTAAAAAAATAGGGAATAAACCTTCCCACGCATCCTTCATTCTCACAGTTCCAGCTGAAGAGTTTGCAAATGTTTTAAATTCTAATTTGTGGACCGATAATATATTCGTTTCAGAGTTTCTGCCTAAGAATAAGTCTAGAAGGACGACTCAACCTGTTCGTCAAACTCAAAAAAACTGAATAGGCTATCCCTTTACTATCAAAATGTAAGGGGATTACGCTCTAAGACGCGAGACATATTTTTAATGTCTCAAAATTTGTCTGAAGATATTATCGCATTGACTGAAACGTGGTTAAATGGAAGCATTACTGACTTGGAATTGTTTGATAATAGCTTTGAAGTATATAGAAAAGACAGATACGCTGGCAATACTTCTGCTGTCGGTGGTGGTGTCTTATTAGCTGTTAGGAACTCCTTCGTTAGTTCCATTATTGATATTCCCTGCTCTTCTAATATCGAACTTATATGCATTAAGATTGTACATTGTAATTCTTATGTATATGTAGTTAATGCTTATGTTCCTCCAAAGAGCAGTGTGGAAGTTTATGCAAGCCTTGCGGATTGCATAGAATACGTTATAAATATTCTTGACGTTAGTGACGACATTTTATTGTTGGGTGATTTTAATCTGCCTGACTTGAAATGGGAATCTTCAGACGATGATACATATTTTTGTGCATCTAATTCGAAGACACGCCAAGAGCATATATTTGTTGATAATATATGTTCTGACTTACAACAAGTAAGTTGTATTTATAATAGTCGTGAAAGACTTCTTGACCTGGTCTTAACTACAGACTGTAACAACGTGATTGTTAAGAGGGCCCTTCATGCTCTAACTTCTGTTGATGACTACCATCCACCACTGAGCATATGGTACAAGTCCGACAGGGAAAATATGGTGAATTCCAATTCAATAGATAAAGTTTATGAATTCAATTTCAAAAAAGCTGACTTTCTGAGGTTGAATCATTTACTTCATAATAAACTTAATGTAATTTTAGAATATTTTAATGGTAATAATCTTGAAGATTCAATTAATTTTTTTTATATGGAAATCTTTACTATGTTTTCTGAGTCCGTGCCGTATAGCCTAAAATTTGCGAAAAATTGTGCTTACCCTTGGTACACAAGGGAATTAAAGACTCTTCGCAACAACAGGAATAGGGCATGGAAGAAATATGTCTGTAGCTTAGACTTAAATGACCTAGAAACCTACAAGCGTTTGTTTCTGGATTTTGAAAGTTGCTCAGCTACCTTATATCAAAATTATTTAGACAATATTAAGCTGAGAATATTGTCTGATCCAAAGAAATTCTGGGGTTTCATAAACACCAAAAAAAAATCTGATGGATTCCCTTCATCATTTAAGACTTCTGACGGATTTACTGACGATCCCGTTATAATTTGTGGCCTATTTGCCACTCTCTTTAAAGAGTCATTCTGTTCAGACTCTTTTAGTCCTGATGAAGTTTATTTTGAATATATGAACTCTACACCCAGGGTTTCGTTGGGCCCTATATCTTTTAACTCAGAGGATATTTTAAAGTATATTGGATCGATCGAAGAAGATTTCAATGCTGGACCTGACGGAATTCCTGCCGCAGTGTTAACGCAATGTGGTTCCGTTCTAAGCCAACCACTCTCCATATTATTCAATAAATCAATTAGGGAATGTAATTTTCCACTTTTTTGGAAAAAATCTTTTATAAGTCCTATTTATAAAAAAGGTTGTAGGAATGATGTAAACAACTATAGGCCTATCGCTAAACTCTCATCGATTCCAAAACTTTTCGAGCGGCTCGTGTATGATCGTGTGAAGATTCATTGTGCGAGGGTCATAACAACTCGTCAGCATGGATTTGTTACTGGCAGATCCACTGTGTCTAATCTCCTCGATTTTACAACATTCTGCTTAAATTCAGTTTATTCAGGTAACCAGGTCGATTGTATTTACACTGATTTTAGTAAAGCATTTGATAAACTACCACACAAATTAATTGTATTTAAACTAAAGTTAATGGGTTTTCCACAATTTTTTGTAAGCTGGATTCAATCGTATCTGACAGAGCGATCTTATCAAATACGATTTCGAGGTGTGTTGTCTGGTGAATTTATTGCTGCATCAGGTGTTCCTCAAGGTAGCCACCTTGGTCCACTTCTGTTTATTTTAGCCATTAATGATGTAACCCACATCATCAAATACTCTCATCTGCTCATTTATGCAGATGATATGAAAATATACAGAACAGTAGATTCTAAAGACAATTCAGTTCTACTCCAGTCTGATTTAAAATCCTTTGAAGTTTGGTGTTCTAAAAATAATATGTTTCTTAATCCAGATAAATGTCAAACTATGACCTTTTCGCGTAAAAGGAATAATTTAATTTTTGATTATAAGATAAAAGATACAGCTTTAAATCGTGTAGATTCTGTCAAAGATCTTGGTATATGCATGGATTCTAAGCTATCGTTTAGCGTTCATATTGATAGCATTTGTAAAAAAGCGTCTTCTATGCTCGGTTTTATAAAACGCTGGGCCAAAGAATTTAATAGTATGATAACAACTACAACGCTGTATTATTCAATTGTCCGTCCTCACTTGGAGTATGCAAGTCAAGTTTGGTCGCCAAGTTACAATGTACATGTTGAACGAATAGAAAGAATTCAAAAACGTTTTGTTCGGTTTGCTCTAAGGGGCTTAAGCGGAACTGACACTTTTAATCTTCCTCCTTATGAGGATCGTTTAAAACTATTAAAAATGAAATCTTTAAATGAGAGAAGGAAGTCTGCTGATATCGTCTACTTACACCAACTCATAACTGGTGGGTTCGATTCACCAGAACTCCTAACTCTTATAAATTTTAACACTAACCGTAGAAGCAGTAGAAACGCTAACAATTTAATTTACTTACCTTTTAGTAGCACAAATTATATGGCTACTGCTCCTTTAAATCGCATGAGTACCTTTGTTAACAACTGTAGCTTTTTTGATGTTAACTTATCGAAAGGTCAACTCAAAAGTAGATTGAAAACTAATGTATTATTAGATCTATATTAACGCATGGTTAGTTGTTATGTCTTGTGTTGTCCCTGAGCCCAACCCATATTATGGTGGGTAAATTTTTCTCACTTTAGATTGTTTTGGACCACTCTTATCGATATCATTAAGGCTATTCACGGTTTGAGCGTACTTTTAACAAATCGTATTTATAGCATTTTTTATTGTTCAAACTGTGAGCACCTCGCCATGTGACCGTCGTATTAAAAAATTGTGCAGCCCTGTGATGTATGTCATTATGCGGCTGTTGACAGATCATAAAAATACGAGGTACAAAAAACACGTCTAAGGGCTGCTTTTATTTCCGCGTGCCTGCGTATTTGCGTTTGTATGCAAAGCAACAGCAAGGCAAAATGCGCTTTCGTAAATTGGCATACAAATAGCGGATCGTACAAATGGCGGACCAGCGTATTCGAACTGTGAATGGCCTTATTGAGATGTTGTAATGTTGTTTGGGCTGGTTCTTAAGATGATCTAATGCGGAGAAAGTGCGAAAAAGCTGTAGTAGCTGAACTCTATTGTAGTTTGGCTGGTGGCAACATATTGCTTTGGACATGCCATTTACTGGTATGGTCGAATGGGATATAGGAGGATTGTAAAGCCCATGGTAATGGACGTCGGATCCGTTCGCCCCTGGCAATGGCATCGATGTGTTAAAAGGACGTACAAAATACTAGGCGAAGGGCCTGGCCCTACCACTTAGGGTATGTAAATTCTCATACCAAGTAGTTGGTCCACCGATAACAGGGTAGCTACGTTTTTGACACTTCGCAAAAAAGACAAAAAAAAGCTACTTGCAAAAAGCAAAAAAGCTAAAAAAAAGGCCATGAAGCTAAATCGTAAATTTACAGGCTAATTCGCTAAAAAACAGGCTAAATCTAGCCTGAAAAAGGCTAAAATGGCCACACTGGTTATTTGAAAGAAAAGGTTTACGTCGATAAGCCAGCACCAATTCAAGAGCTAAAGGATGAGATAATTCCGTACGTTAACGGCATAGAACCTAAATTATGCCTCAGCGTCATCAAAATTTGGACCATCGGATGGAGGTGTGCCGCCGAGGTCGCGACGGCCATTTGGCCGATATTTTGTTCCATGTATAATTGAACCATACTAATATTGTCATAATAAAAATAAATGATAATTTCCTAAATAATTTGTGTTTTATTCAAAATCAACATCGGCCCTTAAAATTTAACCACCCTTTATTAGAGGCCTCCATGCTGGCATACTGGTGTTTTCTGATCTCAAAGCGAACTCTGCCGTTTTTTTGTGTTAGTCCTAGGTGGCGCTAAGGTAAAGATATCTACTTAAACGTAGTGCGCAACATCAACAGTATTAAATTTAAATGTAATAATCAGAGCAGACCGAAACAGCACGAAAAAAAGTCATTTTCAGCACAGCAAATAAGCACTAAAAAATGACGAAATAGCACAATAATAAGCACTAAAAACTCTTTAATGAAAACAAATATTTTTAAACAAAAAAAAAGTTTATAATCATATTCCTTTTTTAATATAAAAAACAGAGAATGTACACTCTAAAACATAAATTCAATTCAAGTCAGGTATATTTTAATGTAAACACTAAAAGAAAATATATCAAAAAATAAGTTCAGTATACTGCCGTCCTAAGAAAGAAAGTCCCAAACGCCACAATTCCAAAATTGGGATAAGGGCAGATTCGGAGAGTGAATGAGTTTCTGTTTTTGTGTTAAGTTAAGAATTTCCAGTTTCAATTGCAAATGACTGAAAAACGTTAAGTTAAATGGTCACATCTACCATTTCTAGTGTAAAAAGCAGTAAAAGCTGAATATCTCAAAACTACTAAAATGGAAATATGACTTTCTTTCTTAGGACGACAGTATAGTCATTGGGGTACATATAAATATTAGTGTATATTATTAGGTGCTGCTTTAAACTGCTGCTTAAAAAAATAAATGAACGGCGCTTTTGATTTAGCAAGTGCGTAAATTTTGAAAATGATAGCTCAAAATCCGACGATGCTACCGGACAGTATTTAAGAAGAGCAAGTTCTTTCGGTGAAAAGAAATCAAGAAACTTATTTCCTGAATCAATACCTTTATGAATAACTTTGTTTATATCTAAAATTATAGGATATCTTTTGTTACTCTAAAGTATATTTTTATTTTAGGAAAAACTCTTCGCGACCAAGGAGGCCAAAGTCTTGCGTGTTTTCTTTACAATGCCAATACTTTCATTAAACCCAAGTACTTGGGTTTCAAGTTTTCAATTGAACGAACGATGGAGGAAAACTGGCATTTAATGAATGCGAGCTCAGATTTTAAACTGTTGAATTGGCCACTCAGATTGCATCAGAATCTTCGTCACTGAATTTTTCCGTTACAGTTTTAACTTCATCGAAATTATAGCAAAAATAAATGGCTGCTTTTAGCCACGTACCCCATCGCGTTTTCATAGGATTTGGTGGCAATTGAGTATTTGGGAAAGCAAGTTTGAATGCATTACGACATGATAATGCTTAAAATTACTAAACAAATTACAAGTAAGCAGTAAAAAAGCAATAGTCGGTCTAGCTCTTTCACTTCATGTGTAGGGAATAAAAATATAAAGTGGTTCTTAATTTTATTTAAACTGATTTAACATTTAATATATATCTATTGACAGTTGGGAACTGAATGCGTATAAGCTCGGCAATTCGATGCAGACCATGTGCAAAACATGTTAAATGAATCATCTTCGGATATAAAACTTGCAACGCACTGGCAACGCTTAGCATATAGGCTGCTGCATCCGTAACAAGCACCAGCACTTTTCCATGTTCAATGCCTAAATATATGCATATGAAATAAACAAATTAACTTAAACAAAATGTACCATTTGGCCACGCAAGCTCAACGAGTCATTGAAAAAGACACCTACATAGCGTTCACCCATATTGCTGCTTCAACTGTTGCCACATTAAACAGATTCGATGTTTTACGTTCGAAAGAATTTTCGTCGCCATCTTATATGGCGAAAACTAAATTGACTACCAGGCGCTGTTCCACATCCATCGTTTCGTCAATCGACGAGAAATCATCGCGACCATCTTTTTTTTGCACTTTGTACAAAGTGCGTAAATATCTATTCCGAAGTACTGTTTCACTTGGTACAGAACTATTTGTATAGCGCTCTAAAAAGATCTTTTCACTTGAGTGGGTCACCTTACACGAAATTAATTGTAAAGCTAGAAGTATATTTTTTTTGGTCTTTACTCACTTCTTTTAAAGAAATATTTGCTTCCAAAAATGCAGCACAAGATCCATAGGAAACATAGAACTCGACTTTTCCGGATACTGGGAAAGTAGTATTTGCTTTGAGTACTTGCCTCACGTTCCGACGCCACGGTCTTATGTTTTTGGGAATTCAAGTTTTGCTCGACATTATTAAGCCTTTTTGTCGACACTTGCGTATTGCAAAACACACAAAACAAAACAGAGTCATCGCTGCTAAAAATGCCCGGATGCCCGGATTTATACGGGTGATAAATTCTTTATTTGGTTCTTTCACATTCGGCATACTTTTTTTCATTTTAGAGTAGTCGCACGCACTATTCAATTTCCAATTTGCAAAAATTTTGTATCTAAATGCTGCTGGCGACTGCTTTTTAGTAAAATTATTTTTTATAAGTTGTCAAATAAATAACGGCATCTAATACTTAAGCGATAATAAGGAGGTGTTCAAAATATTGTGCATTTGATGTTTGGATAAGTTTTTTATTTATAAAGGAGGCATAAGAGATGTCTGTTTGCAAGATACAAAAAAAATATATTGGACTGGTAAAGTAAAGCAAAAATGTTGAAAATAAGTACTTATAAGCAAAATAAGCCGAAATAAGCACAGACACCCTGAATAAGCAAAATGCTGGGAAAACAAGCAAGAAGCATTTAAACTCGCTCTGGTAATAATATAGTTTGGTATAATTATAAAATAAAAACACTATATAAATATAAAATATTTTGAAATAAATAATCAAACGGGAAGAGGGTTAAAAAACATTTATGACTTAGCTCAAATCAATAAGTCCAAAAATGATCTAAACCGTACTCTCGACATCATATTTGTTGATAAAGAATTCCGCGTGAATTCTGGCTTACCTAGACACTAGTTACTAATCAGTAACTTACATTAGACTTTAAAGACGCTGCTGAAACAGACCTTCAGCAATAGTAGCCCTCCTTGGTTTAACAAGAGGCTCTCAAACTTAAAAACAAAAATAATAAAGCTTATACGCGCTTTAGACAAGATACTTCTAATTTGATCCTAAAAACAAACTACCTGTCACTTCAAAATCAATTAGTTATTCTGAATAGATTCCTGTCATGCTCTTTTATTTCTTCCACTGAACAAATTCTCAACGAAAATACGCAAATACTTCTGGACTTTTGCTAATAATAAAAGAAAATCAGTCGGATTACCCAGATCTATGTCTTATCTTGGTTCCTTCTTAGATAACATAGAAACTATATGCAATTTGCTTTCTGATTATTTTAAATCGGTTTATTCCACTGTCTCTAGCTCCGATACTGTACTGACTGGTCGCCCCTCTGATTCCGTCCTTGACTTAGGTGATCTCTCTTTCCAAATCGAAAATATTGCAACTATTTTAGCTGGCCTTAAAAAAAGCCCTATATCAGTCCCTGATGGCATACCTCAAATTGCTTTAAAAAGTTGGACAAAACAAAACAAAACAAAAAAATTGGACAAAAACTACAGGAATTGTGATATTTTACTCTTCGAAAAAATATTTTTTTCTTATTGTATTGAAATAACCAACGTCAAAACCGTCAAAACCACGTAACCAACCCGTCAAAAATATCCAAATGCGAATATATTTGAAAGAAAGTGTTCTCGTTTCTCATCGCTTTGGGGTCAGAGATAGAGCAGCTGCTGCAATCGTTACCTCTGCATATAAAGATGTAGGATTGATAGCCGCTGATAAACCAGCAATGATCACTGATAGAAACAAAATCAGACGTGATAAATTCAAAACAGGTGAAGATTTATATATCAGATCAAAAAATTATGGTCCGATAACAGGCCTTTACTTTGACGGTCGTAAATATAGCACCATGTCTCAAATTAAGCACGGTATAAAGTATTACCGCAGAACAATCAAAGAGGAGCATATTTTCCTTGTAGCGGAGCAAAATTCTTCGTATGTAGGCCATGTAACCCCTCAATCAGGTAGCGCTCTAGATGACTGCAATGCCATTTATGAATATGCTTGCAAAGAATTTAGTGGGGGCCTGACACAGCTTTTGCTTTTAGGATGTGACGGGACCAATATAAATACTGGTTGGACCGGGGGAGTGGTAAGGAAGTTAGAAGAAAAGCTTAAGTGGCCACTGCAATGGATGGTATGCCTCATTCATTGCAACGAGCTACCGTTTTGAAGTTTGCTTGGAACCATCGAGGGTCCTATTTCTGGACCGAATTCTTATATAGGACCAATTGAATCCAAATTGACAAATTGCGAGAGACAGCCTATCGCTAAATATACAGCTGTCAAATGCGATTTACCTGACTTTGATTCTAAAGGTCTAAGCCAAGACCAAAAGTATTTGCTTGATATATCCCGAGCAGTGGCATCAGGTGTTTGTACAGATGACCTCCAATGCCGAGATCCAGGTAAGATTAACAAGGCTCGATGGCTTACTACTGCAAACCGTGTTTTAAGATTATACATTTCTACACGCACACCATCGGCGAAATTTTAGCACATTGTTAAGTATTTACTTAAAGTTTACGTCCCCATGTGGTTTAAGATCAAAAGGAATGAATCAATCAAAAATGGTTCCAGGCATCTCTTTGAGATCACACAGCGATCAAGATTCCTGCCACCTGCATAACGCATCGTTGTGAATCGTTCGATTCAGCAGAACGCATTCTTTGCATTGCCGGAAAATATCCTTCGTAGCATGATAACAGAGACCAGAACAGATATACGCCAAGATGCGCTTAAAATTATTTTGAAGGCCAGAGAAACGGCTCGCTCTAGATCATGTGGAGTTATTCGACACAATATTGTGCCTTCCGTAAATTTTAAGGCTACACATTATTCTAAGATAATTGACTGGAAAGCTCCAGCCTTGACAGTAACGTCGCCTCCAGTTTTGGATCATGTGTCTGATGGAAACTCATGCAAAAGTTATCAGGTAACGATCTGTTTGTCGATTGGAATTTTTGTAAGTTCCCGTGTCACACAGTGGCTGTTGAACGAACAGTAAAACTAGTAACGGAGGCAGCAAGCAGAGTATGCGGCCAGGAAGCTCGAGATCGACACATAAGGTCGACTTTACAGACTCGAAAACGACTGCCTATATGCGTTTACAAACAAAATGCGTTTATTTTCTCGCCGATATAACTGATACTGATACAGATTAACTCTACTTTAAAAATTTAAATTTATTAAAAAAAAAACATAATATAAAAAAAATAATAAAAATTAAAAAAAAATACCAAAAAAAAACATAAAAATATACAGCCCTTCATGGTTGGGTGGTTGGGTGGTTGGAGAGGGCTCGGGTGGAACCTGAAGTGTAGCCACCTCAACATGGTAGGTTCTGGGAGCGGAGAGCTACACAATAGCTACTATTACTATATAGTATTTACATATATGGCTATAAGAAAGTTATACAATCTGCTATAAAGCCTTTTGTACTTAGCATCAATGAAATGAAGTGTGGCATTTTAAGTAGACCAACATTTTGAATATTTGAGGCCAGGTTTGAGACAGAAAGTATCGCAACTCTTGTAGATTTTGTCCAATTTTTATGTTTGATAACTCATTGTTACAAGCAATATATTGCAAGATGAGATGCGTACCAGTTTTGTAACAATTTACACTAAAAAAAAATAATGATGACTTTTTCCAAAAAAAGAACACTTTTTTCCATATAAATGTTATGGACAAACTTTTGGCACAGGTTGGAGACAGAAGAATTATTCAATGAACTTAATATTTTGCACAGACACTATTAGCATAAGTCCGCAACTTTTGCGTGCTATTAGAATTCGATCAGACAAAAAAAAAGTTTTTTCGATCCGCCCTAGTGTAGAACAAGGTAGCATTATTATCTGGTACACACGAAACATATAAGGTAACTGATAAGTTAATACATAAAGTAAAAAATGTAAGTAAGTTTTATGTTAAGATAGAGATTACCGTAACATAAAGGTAAGTAAGATAGAGTGTAAGAATTTGACTGATGTGGTGATAAAACAAGGCACCACACCAATGTCCTAATCTACTTGGTTTGCTCGATTTTTGTTACCCCGCCCCGCTACCTTCGTAGCCAGTTTAACTTTCGTGTTCCTTTTCACAGAGCAGAATATGCTCGTAATGAGCCATTTACGCGCTGCACTATTGAAGCCAACAGGGTTTCGCCAATGATTGACATATTTCATTCAATTTCAAGAGCTCAATTCAAAATTAATATCAACCTTCCCCTAGCTTTCCGTGTTACCTAGCGCTTTTAACCATCGGTTGTCCTGCTCGTACCTTATTGATTCATTTTTGTCTAATTCTCTGTTAAGTCATCTACATATATCATTTGCATTTAGATCTTTTAATTTTTTATATGCCACTCCTAATTTTATTTATTTTTTTAACTATTTTAATTTTACATGTAATATAATCAATGCTTTATAAAATAAAATTGTTCTTTTTTATTGCAATTCAAGGGCCTCCACAGGATTTGTTCTAGGGGGGGGGGGGGGGGTAAAAGGCATAAAGTAGTCTAGAATGCACATAATTCAATTTCAATTCAATTTATTCGTATAGGTGTAAATATAAGTACACTAAGAGCTATGCTCTTTTGTAGTACAACATAAAACATTAAAATGGTTACCTTACTTAAATCTTATGATAATAAGAACTCATTTTAAAGGCAAATAACTTCATTCTAATCCAATATTAAATTAATATTCCTAAAAACTATAATAACCCTATCGGAAATTTTAAAGTGCTTTATTAAAAAGCAAATAAAAAGGTCTTCACTCTGCCTACGAATAGTGCTTTTGAAAAGTTATTTTGCTCATGCTACAAATTCAGCTTAAGAAAACTGTTTGCTTTCGAGATTCTTCGTTCTTTTTCACTATCTACTCTGCTGACTAATTGTACTCTCATCACTAATATCTCTTGTTGTTTTTTCATCATTATTCATCACTAGTATATGCAAAAAGTTTAATTCGTGAAAAATTGTTGCAGCAAAATAGTGAACAAAATAAGGTTAAATCGTTTATAAAGTGTTAAAATGTAATGTTTTCATAAAAAAGGTAATGAAATTAGTGGCAAGTGGTTTGGATATTCAAAACGTAAATGTAAAATATTACTTCGGGCAAAAATATACGCCATCAAAAATTAAGTCGCGAATGCAGGTGCGAACAAGGAAGGCGCTCTTTCCGAAGGGAGAGCAAAGCGCTTTTTTGAATCACTTTTCATAGCGAGAATAAAGGTCTTCTTTCCAATGGCATGACAATGTTAAATAAAGCTCTATTTAAAGCAAGAACAAAGCGCTATTGTGGTTTTGTAAAAAGCTTTGAAAGTGGTTTCGAAGCGCTTTGTTTCCTAAAGGGAAGTTAAAAGTTAAGAATAGAATGTATAGACTGAGTGAGAAAAAACTAAAGAAAAAAAAGCAAAAACAGAGTTCATTAGAGAAAGTATTTAGAACAAGAGTATAAAGATACTAAAGAGTAGAGAAAAAAGATAAAATAGATTGCCTAAAAGAACCACACCCAGTGGTTTCCCTAAGCCTTCGTGGTAGAGAATTCCACAACCTAATGGCATTGATGAAGAACAGTTGAGAATATATTAGCGAGTTGTGCCTCGGAACCAGGGGCTAAGGAGGGTAGACTACCTCCTTACTTTTTTTAGAGTCGGCCTAATTGTTATTTTTTACTAAAATTCTTTAAAATATTGATTTTTATAAACAATAATTATGAACGCATCAAAGCCAGTCGTACCTTTCATTGCCATTTTCACAACAAAAACCAACTTTAGTCGGCTATTTCATTTTAATTCATACCCAAAACTATCTTCAGTCAGTCAATTCACTTTCAGTCGTACCTTTAACGAACTTCAGTCGGCCAACTCATTTTAAATCGTATCAGCGTTGAATTGTTGTAAACGAATCCAGTGTTCCTTTGTGACAAAATGCAGAAAAAGTTCAGAAAAGTAGTATAAATTTTGTTAAAAAGTACGGAAATAGTTGTAATGTAAAAGAGAGCAGCGGACCAAATGGAAAAAATGGGCCATTTTTAGTCCAATTGTGACACCGTGTCCTTGACCAAAAATAAAAACCGAATATGATATTTTTGACCAAAAAAATATTAATGATTTTTATTTAAGATTTAAAAGATAAAATCAGATTACTATTTTTATATCTGAGCAAAAACTTGAAAATCATAAAATAATGATTAATGCTTAAGTTTTTGGATAAAGCTTAATGATAACAGTCCCTGATACAAATACCTTGTCAAAAAAGTTGAAAAAGTAAGTGGAATAAAACAAGCCCAAACGAAAAAAGGGTTACTCAGTCGCCACACATATTTCCCTTTTTAAAACCTAATTAATACATTTTTGTAAAACTTTCTGAAATTGAAATTTTTATCCAGAAATAACCAATATTTGTAATAAAATATTTAAAGATCGAAATCGGCCCACATATTTCAAGAAATTTTTTTAGCTCAAGAACTCTGATGTAAAATCTTTAATTTCATAGACAACATTTTAATTTAAATACAATTATAACAAATAAATAAATAATGAATTTAAAGGATTTAGTCAACCTATTGAAAAAATGTCCGTTTTAACTTTTAAACTCGAGATGATGGCAAAAACAACACCATTTTTAAAGCTGCATTCAAAATTAATTTATTATAAAAAAACATCGCTTTATGTCATTGTTGATGTTCTAAACGAAATTTCCCAAAGCTCTAAGTAAATTGACAAGTCGACTCGAAATGCTGCATATTCGCTATCAAACCAACTCATTTCTGTGGACTTTATTATAAGTCTTGTTTTTATGAAAAATGAGCTAGCAAGAATGAAACTCCTGACTGAATCTCTTGAAGCCGTTGAACTGAATATTTTTAGATGCTATAAAATTTATTTCTTGTACCCTTAAATAATTAGAAAAAATAAATTCGGACTGTGAAGGTACGGATAACCTAATTAGTAGAGCTGTTGCATTGTTAAAATATTTTAATGTTGATGATGAAAAGGAATTCTCAATTCGCCATCGCCGTCGCCGTCGTCTTGCGCCGAAACGTTTGGATGATAACAATGCCAACGCGGCTTATTTTTCAATGAACTGCTTTTATAGAAGAGAGTTTATACTTGTATTGGATAAGATAACCTCACTGATGCGAAATAAATTAAGCACCCAATGTGCACAAAAACGGATACGGATCCGTTACGAACCCGTTACGAGTCCGTCAGTACGCACTACGCTTTCTTATGTTTCGACGGACCCGTTACGAACCCGTTACGAATCCGCCAAAAGAGTCTGAAACGGATTCGTATATGAAGTCCGAAACGGATTCGTATCTGAAGTCCGTTACGGATTCGTTTCTGAAGTCCGTTCTGAGTTCGAGGCGGATCCGAAAAAAAGGAAAAAGCAATTCGTATTTTTGAGAGGAATCGCTCTTATGTTTTGACGGACCCGTTACGAATCCGTCAAAAAAAAAATACCACAACGTTAACATAAAAGACAGTCTTAAATTTGTTTTACAATTTCTTATTTTATTTTCAGTGGATTAGGGATACGAAATACAATTGTGTACTTTTTTTATTTTAAACAACTTTTTTATTTCATTAGGCTCGTGCTCCTCAAGCTCTCCTTCAAATCGAAGAAAAGTACTTGTCAGAATTTTTAAATAATTATCATTACTGATCAAGTTAAATGTGACTATAGGATAGCCGTACACAAGATATTTTTCGGAAACTTTTTTAATTGCGTGAATTTGGTACGCTTTGTCATTATAGCAGTAAAAGTTATTGGGATGCTTCAATGAAAAATAATGTTGAGCTGTTTGAAGAAACAAGTATGAGCCATCCTGGAACTCACAAACATTGTACTCGTTTGTTTGATATTTTGAATTATTTTTTTTACCATTTAAACTAGCCTCCACTACTCTCTTATAAATTTTATTGCAAAATAATTTTTTTGTTTTAATTTACGTTTAATTTCCTGCAAAAAGTTTTCGAATTTGAATGCGTCAAACTTGTTTAAAGAACCTATATTTTGAACATATGTAGCTAAATGCGTCAAACGAGTCCGTTGCGAGTTCGCATTATTTAAAAAAAAAGAGTCTGAAACGTCTGTTTCGTATATGAAGTCCGAAACGGATTCGTAACTGAAGTCCGAAACGGATTCGTATCTGAAGTCCGAAACGGATTCGTAACTGAAGTCCGTAACGGAGAGAGGAATTTCATACGAAAAAGGATCCGTTCCGGATGCGAAACGCAATCCGTTTCGGACAAAATGTACGAAGAAGTGAGTTCGTTACGGATTCGTTACAGATCCGTTTGGCACACTGGGCAGTGGCTTAGAAACAATAAAGCCTCTGTATGAACTCTTTAATCCAATTCTGTCTTCTACTAACTTGACCCAAAAGCGAATTCTAGAATTAATAAAATTGTTACCAAAAAATTGTTTGTTGGATTCACTTCAATTGAAAGCGGAATTTGAAGTATTCTATGATCTATGCGAAGGCGTAGAAACTCTATCGGGTACAAAGAAGTAAAATATAAGGAAATGGTGTTGCTTACACATACACTGTACGTGAACTGTCGCACCATTCGTAAATTGTGTGAGCGAGAAAGAGTGTATTTTTTGACATTTTTGAGAACCCTGGCATCTGATTGGAAGACTCCTCAGCAAAATAGTTGAAAATAATTTGATTTTAAGCATTTTTCACTGCTTAAAAAGCAACAAAATTAAAGAAAAAAACCACTAAAACAAATGCAATATGAGTTGTGCGGTTAAGAATTGTAATAGTTCCCGAAAACTTAAAAACAATGCGCATTCGTTCCACAGGTAAATATGTCCATACGGTTTAAATTCTTTTAACAAAAGTGCTTTATTTAGTTTCTAACGATATTTTTTTAACTTATTTGTGTTAGAAATGTATATATTTCTTATTAAAAATGGTTTAAAAATGCAATTTAGACCCCGTTGATTTTCCGCCAGTTTGATCAAACCACATCTGTCAAAACACAAACACTGCTTCAGGGGCGCAGTCATTTTTCGCAGCATAGTAAATCAGATTTAGTACCTGTTTGTTAAATTTTTCTGATTTTTACACAATAACTAGGCAGAAACACCCAAAAAATTAAGGATTTTAAAAAATTAACCTAATTTAATTTGTAATTAAAGTTGAAGTTTAGAATTTATAGGCCTTCATATATAGAAAAATTACCTTAAAGATCTTGCATTTTTTCTAGTTTTTCAACAAAACTAAGCTTTATGGGTATTAAAACAAAAGTAATGTGCGTATCTATTCAACGAGGTGTCAAATTTAGAATTCCATAAGAATTCATTAAGATATAATGTTTTTATAATAAGAATTTGTCTGAAAGACTAGTGGTTTCTCTTTTACGAAAGCAATACACTAAAAAGAGAATTATTAAAAAGATAACTACATTCAGAACTGCTGTAGACAGAGAAGCCTGTGTTGTACTTACTGAGGTTTGTAAACCCTAAGCAGCATCCGAAGGCCTCCTTTTGATACATTTATTTTTTTTTTATTAAATTTGGAAAAACCTCGCGATTTTAAGTAAAAAAAGGTTGTATCTTAAATGCATGTATTTTTATGTTTAATATCTTGTTGAATAGATACTTGTATTATCTCTCTTTTGATACCCATAAAGTTTAGTTTTGTTCGAAAACTTAAAAAATCAGCTTAATTTTTAGTCCACTTTTTCCAACGTTGGATGCCTAAAACTTCTAAGCCAATTGCGAGCGATCAAAAATTTTTTAAATAATTAGAGTTGTTGCTATTCTTGAAATGTTTCTAAAATTTTAATGCATAAGAACAAACTTTAACAGTTTGGGCCTTCTTTTACGATACAACCGAATACGGCCCTTTGTGATTGTTTCTGTATTTGTGTGAACCAACACCAATATAGAAAATACCACACTTTTCTGTTATTACACCACTTCCTTATATTTTACTTCTTTGATCGGGTACAGCTAATGTTTCAAAATGCAAAAAAAAATCTCTTCCTTCAGTTAACAAAATGTCGCGTTTGCTGTGCACAGTTTACTGCCTGTTACTGTTACTGTTTCGGGAAATGAGAGAATGCTCAGCAAATTAAAATTAGTTAAAAATTATTTAAGAACCACGCAAAGTGACTCACGTCTTAATGACTTATTAAATAATACTTTCATCGGAAAAGGACATAGTTGATCTCATTAACTTTGATAATATTGCGCAGCAATGGGCTACCTTAAAAAAAAGAAGAATTAATATTGAAATGGTATACTTAAAAATTTAATTTTTATTTTTTATTTGAAACACTATTTTTTAATTAACTTAAAAAATTAAAAGAAAAAATGTTAAAGAAATTGAAAGCCCTGTTTATTTTTTAACACATATAAACTATGAATATTTAAAACAAAAACGAAAATAAATTTTTAAATGCTGATTCGATAATGTTGAAATACTTTTATTTTATTTTGTTTGACAGAGGGAACGAAATGAAAACTGCCTTTGAGGGATTTTCTTCACTTCGGGAAAAAGATTGAAAGATTGTGGTTTAAAAATTTCAGGATTTCTTAAAACGGTACCAAAGATTAACGAAAAATTCCGTTTGAGCTGAAACTGTTTTGCATTATATATATTATTGTAAAATCTCTAAGAATATTACCTACAATCATCTATTAAAGCCTAAAACTCTCATTTTTAGAGAGTTAGAAATGTAAAAAATAGGGTAATTTTTCAACTTTTGTTTTGAAAATGACGCCAAAAACAGGTATGAGGTTTAGTTGGCTGATTATATGTAATCTTATAGTCTCAAGTATTATCGTTTAGATGAACTAAAAAGTTTTCAGTTACCTGTTGCAAAAGCTGAGAAATCATTGCCACCTCTTTGGATTCGAAAAATGATGTCCGAATTGCAAAATGCTTAAGAGAGCAGATAAGAGGCCAAACCAAAAAAATTCAAAACATACTTAATTATATGTATTTTGATGTACACAATTTTTTTATCATTAAAAAAAGTTTTTAGTAAAAATAATAACAAAATGTTTTTCTTAGCCGTTCAAATGAAAAATACCCCTTAAGATTTATTTATATTAGGGTTTTTTCTAAGAAACAAGCTGAAAATATGTCTGCTAAAATCTAAAACATCTTCAGTAACTATGCTTTGTTTCAGACTGTTGGACTCCATAATAATAACATAAACATAAAGACGAAAGTAAAGCAAAAATACAACAACAAATGTGAGAATGTGAAATGGGTGAAAAACTGAGAAATTGACACTTAAAATCTCATCGCCTCTGTGGTGCAGTGCGTTAGTGCGCGCTTGCATGGGTATCACAAAGGTTTTTGATGAAGCCTTTAGCAGGGCCGAAATTGCAATAAAGTCAGCTAGTGATTTTTTTTCCTTTTCATATTGAAAAAACGTTGTTGTTGTTGTTGTTTCTTTGGAAAGATTCGTTGGAACAATTAATTGTTCTAACTTTGACCTAAAGCTCAATAAACGATTTTAAATTATTAAACAACTAGAATTTCTATTTAAATCAAGTATGATTTAAGCTATCAAACATTTAGAATTTTTATTTAAATCATATAAAATCAACATTATTTATTTATATTTATCGAACGGATGAGTAACTTGATATAATTCAACTATATGGTATTTAAAAAAAAGTCGGGACTTAAGGGCATCCAGTCGGCCGAAATACATTGAAACCCCCAATCAAAATGGGGTCGGTACGCCCCTGCTCGGAACTATTAAAACATGGCTTCTTCTGCACATACAAAACTGGAGTTTTTCATAAGGATATCCAGGTGTTTTCTCAGGAGTTAACTTATGCAGGTACATACAGTTTCTAGCATTGAGATAAGCAGTAAAGTCAAATCCAAGTATTGCATTCCGGAAACTAGACAGGTGATCAAATTTACGAAGGCCATACACATAGTGTGTCGCGTAATTAAATGCTATTTGAACATTTAACTGGGAGGAAGAGTCCAGCTTACTCCATACCACCTCAGAGTAGGTTATCACAGGTAGAATAAGTTGTGTAAGCAACTTAAGACTAATACTAACTGGAGTGACGCTTACAGACATTCTTAAATTACGCTATACATAACAAACTTTTTTGACAATACTTTTAACATGATCAGCACATGAAAGCGAAAAATTAATATAGAAACCAAGAAAAATAAAGAAAATATAACCCATATAATTCTATTTTCTGAGATTTTTGGTACTAATTTTGTTATTATGATACGCCGGTTGACACACGCTTGTACACATAAGAAAATTATATATTTCAAATAGGGGTAAAAATCTTGTTCGTATCATGCCCGAAACATTTTCAAATATATTTTTTTTTATGTAATTTCAATAAGTTTTTTCTCAACAAATATTCTTAGTAATTTAGTAAATTAAATAATGTGATGTGTAAAATCGCATTAATTACAATTTAGCCCCAAAGTTTGTCTCTTTTTAAATAAGAATACAAAAATTTCTCAATATTTCTTTTTTAAAAATGAATAAAAGCAGCAAGATTTTGAGACCATTTTTCCAGTTTTGGAGGCCTGTAGTTACAGGCCAATTGCGAGCGGCCTGAAATTTATCAGATTTGGATCTGGGAGGTAAAAGTCCTTATAATCCGCAAAAATTAAGAATTAGAGTTGTCGCTATTCTTGAAATGTTCCCCGCATGGACATCAACTGACTTATTTCT
Source organism: Dichetophora obliterata (assembly GCA_963920525.1). Lineage (NCBI taxonomy): Eukaryota > Metazoa > Arthropoda > Insecta > Diptera > Sciomyzidae > Dichetophora > Dichetophora obliterata. The sequence continues at coordinate 169,820,544 of OY986435.1, forward strand.
TTTTTCAACATGCATCAGTTTTAGCAGCATGCAAGTTACTAAAATCAAGTTGGAAAACATACCTATTGTGTGAATTATTTATAATTTTTATTTTTTTTTTTTAATTCAAAACGTATAAATAAATATATAAAGAGGTACATGAACAGATTTTGGGCTCCATTCATTTTCTAAACATATTCCACAACCTCCCTGCAAGACTTGATTCTGAATCCTGGATGAATGTAATATAAGCACGTAACGCGAAAAAAATCCAGAAAATTCACAAAATGGGTGGACGCCTGTTAAAAACGTGAATTTAAAAAAGTATAAAATAAATGTTTTAAATAGAGTTTCCTATTTAAATTTTAGTCATAAGAAAACTTTTGTCCATAAGATATTCTAATGTAAAAGCGTTTTCTTAAAAAGAATTTGCCATAAGAATTTTTTAAAAATTAGTGCATGATTTTAAATTAGTCTACTTTATTCAGAATCTCCTCATTTTTTCGCTTTTGAATCAGATGCTTTTCCCTCGCCTAGATCGCTGCAATTTTCTCAATTTTAAATAGTGCAAGATTGTTAGTAATTTTATTAAGTTTACAAAAAAATTTAAAAATTATCCAAATTGGATCATCTTTATTACAGAAAAACGATCTTTTTTAAGCCGACTTTTAGGAAAACATTTAGTTTTTTAAATTTATTTTACTTTGTTTTCTTCTTGTGTTTAATTGCCTTAAAACATAAATTTGCTTATCGTCCAAGTCATATGCGTTATTGGCTTAAATGCCCCTTATCATCTGTTGCTCCGAAAAATGATCTTCGACTAATAGGGATATCATTACTCAATTTCTCGTAAGAATAACATCGTAGTTTCTTCCATTGCATTCGTAGTATTTACTAATGGCTTCTTACTAATAATTATTAGTTAAGTTTGAAAAATTTACAACCAAAATCTTTCAGCCTGGTTTGTTGAACAATATATGGAACAATATAAGGAAATGTATGATTGCAAGGTGGCGGTAGTCTACTGAAAAAGTACGTGGCCCGTAAGCTAAAAAAATGGGGTTCAAACCCCAGCTAAGATAGAATGATTTTTTTTTTTGTTCTTAGTAAATGTCAGAGCTGTAAAATCGGCATTCATATTCAGAATTTTAATTACAACTGAATAACTACATAAGCAAAATGCAAAATTGATTTATAAATAAAATTTTTAATTCACATTCATTTTTACAAAAATGATTAATTATTCATTTCAATTATTCATTTTCGTTATTAAGAATAATGAATTCATTTTTTATTCATTTGATTGCTATTCTCAAAGAATGCAATTCAGAATTTTAATTATTCTGTTTTATTTATTACTAATTTTTTATTCGTCATTTATTTTTTATTCATTATTCTTTCGTTATTCATTGTTCATTTTTTATTCATTATTCATTTTTTATTCATTTTTCTATTTGTTATTTCTTATTAATTTTTTATTTAGTATTCAATTTAGTCCTATCCATAAAAAAATTAATAAAAAATGAATAATGAATTAAAAATTAATAATGAATAACAAATGAATAATGAATAAAAAATTGATAATGAATAACAAGTGAATAATGAATAAAAAAATTTATAGTGAATTACAAATGAATAAAAAATTAAAAAAATAATAATGAATGAAAAATGAATAATGAATAAAGAGAGAATAATTGAAAATTCTGAAATTCTTTGTGAATAGCATTCTTTGTGAATATCATTCAAATGAATACAAAATTATTCACTGTTCTGAATAACGAAAATGAATAATTGAAATGAATAATTAATTATTTTTTTAAAAATGGATGTGAATTAAAAATTTTGTTTATAAATCAATTTTGCATTCATTGAATGCATTCTTATTTCGTTATTCACTGATTCATTTTTTTGTGGATAAAATCAAATTGATCAAATCTTTTACAGCTCTGGTAAATGTAACAAATATATTCGTACAATATACATTTGTTTTTGTACGAATACGAATAAATTATTTGTAATATGTACCAAACTACGCGCCCAATCTACGAATCCTATTCGTGACTGAAAACTACGAATAATAATATTCGTAGACTGGATGCAGTTTTAGTAATATTTACAAAAAAAAAATTTTTTTGAGTGTAAGAATGCGTATTGAAAAGTTCTTGTGAAACAAGGATAAATGAAATGATATCGAAACTTATTACTGCGATGGGTAAAACATACTATTAAAAAATGCGTGGTTAAGCTCAGCTTTATTTATATAAATACCTTAAAAAAAGATTTTTGAGTTCTCTTCAAAATATATTAACATATAATGAAAATATCGTCATATAAAATAAAAAAAGCCTTGAGTGTTACAATAAACTTTTTTATTGTGTGTTACTCGACTTTTTATTAATTATTGATGCACCTTATCAAAATACATTTTCCTGCTAAATTTTACACTCCTATAACTAAAAACGACGTTTTTATTAAAAAAGTTGTAAAATCCCTAAGTTTGAGTACAACTTACAATTAGAATTACAATTTAGAAAGTTTTTTTACTCTCTCGTAAAATTTTTTAATTGTAGCTTACGGCTTTTTGATTTAATATGAAGATATTTAAAAAATTGTCACTGCCTAGGGGGATGCAAGTACCCACCTGCGGACGCCCATGTTGGAATTATACAATTAATGTAAATAATTTACAACTAAATATATATAATATATAAAAATACTTTGACCTAGCTTCTATTGATCAATTGTGTTGTGCGTGTTATTAAATGTTTGATCACAAATGACCGAGAACTGGACCTACGTGTTTTATGCCGACTCCGAACGGCTTATGTTCTCAAGAAGCTTTACATGGCAATTTTTACTCTCTGAGGTTTGCCATTGTCTGCAGAGAAGTGACGACCGAACAGAAAAATTATTTCAGTTGAATAAAGTTTCTGTCTGAGCTGGAATTGAACCCGGGCTATCGCGGGGTTCTTTAGCTTAGGAGCCACGCACTCTACCCACTAGGCTACGGTCGCCATAATTTACAACTAGCAATCTGTTTATTGTTGAATATATGTTTAAGTAGTCTGGAAGAGTTATTGTCGCTGATTGACGAAATAAATAAATAAATAAATAGAAAAAAAAATTCGTTCGTGGAAGGACAATGTCTGGCCGGGAATACTAGTATTTTATACATAGGTTTTCACTTCGGTCGGCAGTTCCTAAACTGCTATACTTTTTTTATTGAAAAATAACGATCAATGATTGATTTTTATTTTTTATTGAAAAAATAACGATAAAATATTAATGGCTATAATTTGATTTAAAAATCATAATTGGTTGTATTTTCTTTTTTATTGGTTGTACTCTATTTATTACTTTCTTGAAATTATAATTGTTCTAATTTTCATGTTCTTTGGCATAAAAAACTTTTTTGAACTGTGTAATTTTTTTTACACTTGCTTTAGTGACAATATGACCATTCTCTTTCTTTTTTTTTGTTAACTGCATCTTTATGTAAAACGAAACAAAGTCTGAACGTCGTGAGAGAAACGAGCAACAATATTTGTTGATATGGGAATATGTATTGCTTATCGTGTCTCGCACCACATTCAGCCTTCGTTTCGTTATACATAAAGATGCCAGTAAATGACAAATTTTTTCGGAAGTCAATCGGAAGTTTATGAATTTCAAAAATAAATTATGTTTTTGTGAATTATTTTGACCCCAAAGTAAACAATTTAACTTACATTACTAAATGTTTAAAAAATGGTTACTTCTTGCTTGATGTTATCAATATATTTTTTCTCACCCAACATATTTCGATATATTTTTTGTGTTCAAAGACTGAATACAAAATTTTTAATTACAAAATTAGGATAAAAAAATGTGCATGGCGAAGGCCACTTTTATATACTCCAGTCATATTTTCCACCTGATTTATGATATAAATTATAAGCATATGCTTATTTTTATTATATTACCGCTATAAATGCAGCTGCCTTGGTTTCTTGTTTTTGCGTTCCGACAGTTCTCGTTACAAATTCGTTTAAATCGTTCCAAATATATTTAATAAAGTTGGCAACCAATTAAGCCGAACCGTTATGAGTTCGATGGCGTCTGCATTTAAAAATATATTAATATTTCTCTGACACAAACATACACATACACACACTAAGTATATTAACAATTAACTGTAATTTTTTTATTATTAGTGCCACCTAAATTTAAACATAATCGTTACAAATTTCATTGCGATTTTTAATTGGTTGCAACAAAATTTGCACAAAATTAACACAAAAATTTTTAAAATTTACACAAAATTCTATCAAAACAATGCGAAGAAGCGTGGAAAAATTATAAACAATTTATTTATAAATGACACTCATTATCACTGCGCTGCGACAATCATTGGATGCTCACTTTTACAGTTAATTTAATTAAATTTTAGTTAATAACAACTAGATGATGTTTGCGACACGCTTGCACTGGTTGAAATGCTCTGCCGTTTGTTCTTCGTCGTGGGTTTTTTTTTACTGATTGATTAATGTAAACAAATCGTTTGTAGGAAGTGAACTTCCAAATGAAATTTTAATTTCGAATATTTTCGCCTTTCCCGCCAGCTCTGAATGACCGCAACAGACAGTTGCTAAAAACCAACTGATTATGAAGAGACGCATCAGCGACAAACAACGTACATTTTAATTTTAAAACTATCGCAATCAGCGTCGTCACCACTGAGCAACGAAGAGAACTCAACCACAAAGGAAGGATCTACTATTCCGAATTTGAGTTCCGACTGCCAAACATAGACACACACACACATACACACACACAGCCAAGCACACACCAACCTTGAGAACGAGTGAGAGGCTCCAATGAGCGTAACGTACTAAGACGCCACTTTCGTTTATCGTTCGTTTGGGGCTGATACTGCGCCCGTTGTTTTGCATTTTTCTATTGTGTATGGCATTTCTGTAGCCAAGGGGGGAATTCCTGGTAAAATTCTCCCCAACATAGTTTTCAAAAGGCATACAAAACAATACAAAAACAATTTTCAATGGCAAAAGTTGATATCTTATGTATAAAATTAGTAAGTAAAAATACTAGTATAGTCTAAGATATGCATGTTTTGAAAGTTTGATGACGTCATTTCGTATAGAGGATGGGTCTGATATTTTGCCAAAACTCAAATACAGACCACGTTAAAGATATAGAAGATTATGTGTTAAATAAGCTGTTAATACACACATTTTTGTGGAATTTATAAAAGTTATGCTACTTTGATGGCGTCACTTTGTTCGGGAGGTAGGCGTATTTTCATCTGATTTTGGCAAATTGCAACTTAAGGGTGAATTTTTGCAACCACAGCTTATGTGCAAAATTTTAAGTCATTACATTCATTTTTGTGTCATTTTCAGAGATTTTACCAATTTGAAAAAGTTACGTTGTATGGGAGGTAGGCGTAGTTTCTATCCGATTTTAACGATCGGACTCAATATTGCCAAATAGCCGAAACTAGCCGAATTTTTTGGTAAAAATTTGAATTGATTTTGGTAAAAATCAGTCATATCCACGTAAAGCGGACAAGTAATAAATGTTGATGCTTCCGATTTTAGTAATATTTGATTATGTTATACTTATACAGCGATGTGCGCTGAAATAGAGCAAGTGCTATTAAAATTATTTTAATCAAAAATTCTTAGGAAACTTTACAGATTTTGGTTTTTTCTTTTAATAGGTAAAAAAGAATAATTTATTCAATTCATATAAGTAAATTAATAAGTTAATTTAAGTGTGAAACATAAACGAAAAAATTCAAAATTCAATGATATGTCCTCTTTCGGCTGTGACTTGAAATAGAGCCAGAAGTAGTTATTTAATTTTAGCGATAACCCGTTATTAGAAAATTTGAAATTTCATGATATAATCAATTGAAATTATTGAATACAATTATTTCTACCTCAATATTTGGTGGAGTATCCATTATTTCTGATAACTGCTGAGCAAGGTCTAGGTATAGAATCAACTAGTTTTTTGCACTTAGTAGCTAGAATTTTTTCCCATGCGTCCTTGTTTAACCTCCAAAAATCATATTTGTTGGTTGGATCTTTGTCTCTTTAACCTCTCGCCATAAATTTTCGATAAGATAAAGGTATGGTGACTGTGGCGGCCAGCTTAAAACTGCGATGTTTTTTTGTCTGAGCCATTTCTTTGCTCGCTGCGATCTGGGTTTCGGGTCGATATCCTGCTGAAACACCCATCGAAGTAGCATATTAAACTCTGGGTACGGCAACATGGTTTCACTCAAAATCCTGGTGTATTGTAAAGCATCCATCTTTCTCTCGAAGAGAAATAAGGGACCTGTGTCGTTATATGATAAACACCCCCAAAATCATTATAATCCCACCGCCATGTTTAAACGTTTTTATAGTAGTATATTCAGGGAAAAGTTCGGTATTGGGGGTCTTCTCACACAAACGCTGCCTCGATATGAGTTAAATAAATCAACTTTGATTTCATCTGACCAAAAAATGTTTCGCCATTTGCTCGTTGGCCAATCAGCATGATTCTTTGCGAATTTTAATCGCTTGCGAACATTAACTTTGGTCAGGAATGGTTCCTTCCGTGCAGCTTTAGCCTTCAAACCATTTTTAATTAAAAGTTTTAGAACGTTGAAGTGTTCACGTCCAAGGAATATTGTTTTTTGAGAGCGGAAGAGGTCACAAACGGATCTTTATTTACGCGACGTTGGATTCGTCTTTGCAAACTGGTACTTATTTTGGGTTGTTTCCCTCTGGTTTTTGTTTATTGTGTAACTTTAATGAGTTTTCAACCATTTTCTATTTCCCTTTGGTTTTTACCTTTTTCAAGCAAATTGTTAATAATTTTTCGGTTTTCAGGACTTAGCTCAGTTTGAAACACTAAAATTTAGTTTCAAATCATAAAACTGAGAACCCTTATTCACATTTTGTAGTAACAATTTATTAAAAAATATCTTTTTAGATTAAAAATTTTTTAACTATAGTGGTTGGATCTATTTTAGCGCACACTTTTAACTCAACAATACCACAGTTTCACAGATTTGGGAAAAATAAACGCGCAATTGTACTCAAAAACAACTGTTTAATATTCATGGGAGAACTGGTTTTTAAACTACAGTTGGTTCACAGCATGCTTAGTCGTTACAAAAAATTTTAATTAAGTAATATAATCAGCAAGTGCGTGGCTCTATTTCATCGCACATCACTGTATACGTCTTCGATCCAGATACAAAATATTTTTACAGTATAAAGTCTGGTTAACGAACTAGAGGTCTTTAGAAATTTGACTAACCGGCAGGTATGCACTTCTTTTAATTCCATTACCCAATTTAAAAAGTTACAATAAAATAAATCAAGTAGTCGAATTTATAGTTAGTTTAATGAGCTCGTCAAATGCATTTTTGGATTTTAAAAAATAAAAAATTTTAAAAAATTTATTAAAAATTTCAAACTTGAATTTCACACAGTTGGACTTTTTTAATTTTTTTTTTATTTTTTTCGAAAATAGCTTATAGTCTACAGATAATCCTTGCCAAGTTTCATAATGGGTGTGGAAGTCGTTTAGAAGCTAGACCCGTTACAGTTTTGAAGCGTAGGGGCCGGATCGATGTTACAGAAACTTTCAATCGAGTATATTGCTTACCTATTTTTTTTTTTAATAACGTGATTGTATTTTTATATACTTCACATTACAATAAAACAGTATAATTACGCTTCGATAACTTATACGTTTATGTACAAATTTTAAAAATTTTCTCACGAAAATATAACAAAATACTCGTCTTTATTTCTCGTTACTCATCTGACATAGTAAGCAGTTGCGATGACCAAACTAACGAAAAAATTTAAATACACAGCGTCATCGGTTTGTCTCTTTTACACAATTAACGTAACTTTAGTAGCAACATTGCAGTATAAATACTAATATGTCAGTTTGTACATAACAATTTCAGTTGAGAATATTTTCTTGTTTCAAGCTTTTTAGTAGTCGGGTTTTAATTTTTTGAACTTATTTTTTATTTATTCAGAGTGCTTTCAAAAAATACAATTAACAACACAAGCTTTTTTCATTTTTAATTCATCTTCCAGTAGCAGATCAAGGGGGAAATGAACCCCCTATACCCCTGCGGATACCAATGTATTAGCATATAAATATAAAATGCCAATACAATAGCGCACAGTGTTTTTTGGCAGAAAGTTAAAGTAAAATCATCACACCAATGCCTATCGGGTATTGAAATACATTGTCATATCTGAAATGTGTGAGCAGGTAAAATTTTTTTCTATCAACTTCTAAGGTTCCCCCTTAACACATACTTCAAAATTTCATCAAAACCATACGAGCCGATCTATCAGTATTTAGGGTTTAATGGCTTAGCACCGTGTTTTTGTTGAGGGAGCATTCGTTTAGTCTATTTGTTAATTCGAAAACGACAAATATATTAATGTGTGATGAAACCTTTTGGAAGTGAGTTCTTGGAAACATTTGTGGGGAAACCCATTGTAATGTGGGGACCATACTTCACTTGAGTACTCTAAATGAGAACTCACAATTGAATAATACAGCGTTGTAGTTGTTATTAAGCTATCAAACTCATGGGCCAATCGTTTTATAAAAACAAGCATAGAAGATGCTTTTTACGATGTTAAACGACAACATAGAATCCATGCATATACCAAGGTCTTTGACGGCAGTTACACGACTTAAAGAACTACCTTTAATTTCGTAAACCAAAATTTATATTGTTCCTTTAACGCGAAAATGTCATAGTTTGACTTTTATCTGGATTTAAAAACGTATTATTTTTAGAACACCAAACCTCAAAGGATTTCAAGTCAGAGCCGTAGCCAGAGTTGAATTTAAGATATAGCAGTGGTAATTGCAGTAAGGGCTCAATTAAAAATTTAACTTTATCTAGTCTGGTGAAACCATTTTCGGCGTACATGTACACAGGCAATACTTAATTGTTGGGAGGAGGATGATCAAAACATTGATTAAATCACCATTGATCAATAATTACCTTGTTCTCTTTCACCAGGTAAATAATAATAACCAGGTAATAAAAAGGTAACTGGAGCATCAATAGTATTTCAATTATTCAGGTTTATATTAGGCACCAACAAAAAATTTTAAATTACAGAATCAAAACAAAATTAATTGTAATAAGAAGTCCTTCTTTAAATATATCGATTTTTTCGATTCGTCATATCATTAAAAATTGGCGAAGCACCGCGTTCAGAATTACCGAAGTCTTGTCGCCGATTTTATGGAAGCGTTTATCCGAAGTCCGATATCGCTAAAAATACTCTTTCTGCACCATCATATGGATGTATTCGAACAGCAAATTCCAACCAAGTCTGATGAACAAGGCGAGCGCTTCCATCAAACGACAAAATTAATAGAGGAACGGTACAAGAATAAAAATTTGCAATCTTTTATTGCTGATTTGTGTTGGTTTTTGGCACTGGATGAGGCGTTGGGAAAGGCTGTGCGAATAATCGCCCAAGTTACAATCGCCCAAACCCAAAATGAAGAATCACCCAACATTTTTTTTTGTTCATAATGAACAAACGCCCAAATTTCAAAGAATTTTTGAAAATATTTTTTGGGCGATTGTTCATTCTTTGAAATTTGGGAGTTTGTTAATTATGAACAAAAAAAAAAACAAAACGATCAATCGCCCAAGCCCGAAATGAACAATCGTTCAAATATTTTTGACGATTTTTTGGGCGATTGTCCATTTTCGTACTTTTGGGCGATTGTAACTTGGGCGATTTTTCGCACAGTCGTATTAGTCTATGCGAATATTCGCCCAAGTTGCAATCGCCCAATCCCAAAATGAACAATCACCCAAAAAAATTTGCCCTTGTAGGGAATGTAGTTTTTAAATTCCGTATAAGGGCAAATCATTTTACGGCCAAAATGTCCATCATTATCTTCATTCATTCATATAGAAATCATTCATACTTCAAAATTCGGGCGAACATTCATTATGAACAATCGCCCAAACTACAAATGAACAATAGCCCAAAAAATAAACGCTAAAATTTTTGGGCGATTATTCATTTCAGATTGCAACTTGGGCGACTATTCGCACAGCCGTATTAGTCTATGCGAATATTCGCCCAAGTTGCAATCGCCCAATCCCAAAATTTGCCCTTGTACGGAATGTAGTTTTTAAATTCCGTATAAGGGCAAATCATTTTACGGCCATAATGTCCATCATTATCTTCATTCATTCATATAGAAATCATTCATACTTAAAAATTCGGGCGAACATTCATTATGAACAATAGCCCAAACTAAAAATTAACAATCGCCCAAAAATTTTAGCGTTTATTTTTGGGCTATTATTCATTTCACAATTTGGGCGATTGTAGCTTGGGCAATTATTCGCACAGCCGCATTAGTGAAATGAATAATCGCTCAAAATAAATGAGATGAATGAATTGTTCATTATAAACAAGCGCCCAAATTTTTTTGGGCGATTATTCATTTCATAAAGAACAAACGCCCAAATTTCTTTGGGCGATTATTCATTTCATGATTTGGGCGAAAGTTTGCAGTTTTGGGCGAATGTTCATCGCTTTTTTGGGCGATTGTACATTATGAACATTTCACTAATACGGCTGTGCGAATAATCGCCCAAAGCTACAATCGCCCAAATTGTGAAATGAATAATCGCCCAAAAAAGAAACGCTAAAATTTTTGGGCGATTGTTAATTTTAAGTTAACCAAAAAATAAACGAACAATCGCCCAAACGCAAAATGAACAATCGCCCAAAAATTTTAACGGGTTTTGTGGGCGATTGTTCATTTCCGCAGTTTTGGGCGATTGCAACTTGGGCGATTATTCGCACAGTGGTTGTGAAGAGAACCAACATACACACAATTCACAAAACATACACGAACATACATTCAAACAAAATTTGAACATTCCCAGTGGCGAAAGTAGACTTCGAAGACGTTGTCTTTGAAGCCGTCGTTAAAAACAACAGAGTAACATTACGGATTTTTTGCTGACCTGTATTCATAAATTCGGGAGCAAATTTAATCGTATGAGATTTTTGTCAAATAAAATTATTTGAAACTAGTAAGGAATTATCTTCGACTGGGCCGAAGTTAAAATACCCCCACGGCCGAATTAGAGTATATACATCGGTTTTCATCCGATTTTTACAAATTTAATACTCAAAATAAATATTCAATATTTAAGACACTGTGCGAAATTTGAAGTCATTAAATTGATTTTTGTGGAATTTAAAGAGATTTTACCGTTTTGGTTAAGTCACTTTGTATGGGAGGTAGGTGTGGTTTTCATCTAATTTTAACAAATTTAATACTCAAAATAAATATTAAATATTTAAGACAGTATGTGAAATTTTAAGTCATTAAATTGATTTTTGTGGAATTTAAAGAGATCTTACCGTTTTGGTTAAGTCACTTTGTATGGGAGGTAGGCGTGGTTTTCATCCGATTTTGCTCAGATTCGAACTTGACCTCCATTTTTGTATAAAAAGCTTATATTTTGAATTTCGTTATGATAGCTCAAAAATTACGGCTGCTATCGTGGACACAGACGGACAGACGGACATGGCTAAATCGACTCAGGTATACTAAGGACTCAGATATATATACTTTTCTATACCGGCTACGCCTCGTTATCGGCGTTACAAACGGAGTGACAAAATTAATATACCCCCATTACGTTTTTTAAACGTGGGGGTATAAATATGTATGTTCACTTAAAAAACAGAAAACCTGGCTTCAAGGGCGGATCAAGGTTAATTTCTATTTTTTCCAACCCAAATCTGTATTATAATATAAAATTTTTTGTATAATAATAAATTTTCTTTTAATAAGAACGCATATTTGAAAGCCAAAGTATATATGTTTTTCAATACCTATAATTGAACTTATGTTATTGACTGCACTCTTTTATTGCAGATGCAAAAGGGTGCAAAAATACCTTAAAGTATTCTTTTAAATTCGTTCGTATCAATTAAAAGAAATTTAAAATATAGGTATGTTTAATATACATATTTTATATAAAATAATAATTGGATTGATGCAACAATTTTTTCATATCATATAAAGTTTTGCTATATGAATGCTTTTATGTAACTAAATAGGAACTAAAAGTATGTAATGGTTTTTTGGAAATGGTCAGTACAGTATGCAGTATAAATCGTAAATCAGAGAGTTTCTGGATAGGTTGCATTTAGAACTTCAGATCAGAACAAAGTCAATACAAGAAATTTAAAATGTACTTTAAGCAATCCTGCCATCGAGCTTGCTAACTGCACATTTGAATACAAAGTCAATGTCAAAGTCCATGATAAGGTCAATGAAAAAAGATCACGATTGAAATACCAAGGCTAAGTAGGCACTTTAAAGCTGCAGAGATTGCTTTCAAAACACATATACTCTGGGCTTCAATGGATTTTAAAAAATTTATTTATGAATGGGTATTCGTAGAGTCGTTGCCGAATCTAACACTAGCTTTAAAATTATTTTTAACAATTTCGTATCTGTTGGCTCATGCGAAAGAAGCTTTTAAAGAATTTAGCTTTTAAAGAATTTAAAAATTATTAACGGTCTACAATGGGGCAGTCAAGATTTACAGACCTCTCAATTTTATCCACTAAAGCCGAAAAGGTTAATGGATTTGAGAGAGAAACATTGATTTTGATGAAGTTATCGAAAAGTTTGTATTTCTGTACGCAAGAAAGAAGAAATTTAAATCTTGATGGTACTTTAAAGTTTGATTTTATGAAGGTATATCACAAAATATTTTTTATTTATTTTTTTTTTCAAACACCGAATCGATATTTTTAAAAGTGCAAAGGTTAAATATTCTCCATGTAGCTTAACAAAACTATTAGATACTTTATTGCTACAAAAATATTATGTTACTTGCTTGAATTTTTATTTAAAAAATGGTTTATGATATAATAAGTAATTGTTGTTGAAAAATTATGGAGAAATTTAAAATAAATTTTGGTATAAATGATAATTAAACGTTATTGCTACAAAAAAGTGAGGAAATTTATTATAAAACTCAAAACGGCACATGTATCTGCAAGACCGTCAATTAACAGTAAATCGCTCTGGAATTCACTCAGATTAAAGATATTACAACAATGCATATTTCTGTATATTTAACTCAAAAAACCCAAGTCTTGCACGAACTGAGCGATATGCGTACTAATACACTAATACAATAAACTAATACAATAAAAAAATTATTTTTTTAACTAAAAATATTATATATTTTCTTAATTCTACACTATTAAGTTCTTTATTATATTAACGGATTATAATTTTCTTAATAAGTAAATCATTTCTTAAAATCAGATCATTTTGCTAAAAACGAGAAACTTTATTCTAGAAAAGAGAACAATTTTCTTAGTCCAAGCAAATCCGTTTCTGAAATGAAACACATTTGATTAAACATAACAATTTGCTTTATTCGTTTATTGTTTACCAGCAAATAAATAATAAAAATATTAAATATATACCAACTCAAAACGTTGCATCTCTCTAGCTCAAAAGTATTTTATTACATTGTGGCAAAATCGTCACAACTCAATATGAAACATTTTTTAAAACTAGTTTTTGTAGTAATAATGTCACAACTCAAAAAGACACTTGCAAAAAAATTGCTTAAAAATTCACGTTTGACGCAAAATGAAAAATCTATATATATAAAAATGGATGTATGTATGTGGGTATGTGGGTATATCACGTATAGACTCCAAAACCGCTGAACCGATCTTTATGTAATTTTCAGGGAAACTGAAGCCACATCTTGAGAGTATTCCTGTGAGGTTTACGTTTAGGTGACGTTTAAGAACGATTGGATAAGGGGGGATTGTACCTCCCGTACAAGCCAAATTTGCGCTATCGACCACAAACCAGAAAAAGGGTTTATATCAGACGGTTTTGATTGTAAAAGACTAAAATTTAGTAATTTTGTGCCGATAGTTACTGTCGGTAACTGTATAAAAAATGGGCGTGGTCGCAATATTATACACCCACTTTTTCGAAATCATGGCTATTTCGGAGTTCTACACATTTTTATAATGAAACTTGCTGTGTAGGTGCTCCAAGAGGCGGTAACTATATATAAATGTTTTCACGCCCACTTTTACCGCCCACAAATCAATATCTATATATATGAAAAGCAAAACGATGTGTGTCTGTGTGTGTGATGCCTGTAGACTCCAAAACCACTGGACCGATTGACCTGAAATTTTGGCAGCCGATTTGTTTCAGGTACGATATGGTTAGGGGGAAAAAGTTGCCACACCCCCTTTTACCACCCCCAAATCAATAAAAATGCGATATTTCAGTCGGTTTGGGTCGCATAAAAATACAATTTTGTAATTTAGTTTGTACGGTTACTGTCGACTACTGTACTAAAAATGGGTTTCCATGCCTCCTTTTACCGCCCACAAACCAATGAAAATTTAATATGGAATCTTCTAAGGATACGTATACCCGAGCTATACGCATGCACGATTTGCATTCTAGATCCTGCCCGAATCAGCCGGACAGACAGAATGCATCTACGTACTAAAACATTAGGACTTTCCACTAAGCACATTAATTGGCTTTTCAACGGATTTTAAAAATTTAATATATATCAAACGCGTATTTTAGTATATTTAATTCTATATAAATAAGCAACATCGAATTAAATTATAGTGATTATCAATTTAACCTTCATCGGTCCCTTGTGTAAATTTTACACTATTTTCAACTTTAAGGTTATATTTCTTAATTATAAGTTCATTAAATCGAGCTTAGATTTTAGCTCAATGTAAAAATCGAAAGTAAAGTTTATATTTTTGACATCTTTTTTCACGGTAGATGTCGCTGCTACCCTACACTATTAAATTTCCCTAATAGGTTCCTAAGTGTAATATTTACACTACGCATTCTTGGCGAGCAAAATGCCACGTTGTTCTTCTTTATTATAACGGAACATATAATATACGTTGTGAACAGACGCGTTACTGTTTTTTTTTTGGTGTTTTATTTGAAAATTTCAATAAAAACGATGGATTTATCCTGTTTCGATGAGTATCCAAGTGATGTGAGTGGTGATTTTGATTCAGATAGTGATGACGACTTTGTGCCAGAGAACAATGAACCACATAGTGAGGATGAGTACGACAGCAATAATTCTGTCCAGCAAGAGACAAGACAATCGGCTATTGTTGATCCCAATATACTGCTGCTGTCGAAAGACAAAAAAATTCAATATTCCAAAGAACCCATTGAATTCAATCGTTCGAATAGAAATTTGTCCACTTCATTCGCCACCAGACAAGGTAAACTTGAATTTTGTTATTACTATTGTTATTACATTTATTATACTATTAGTTATTATTATTGTGTTCCTTAGGACCTACTGTATATGCTGTGGCTCAGTGTACGAGTATTCTCACGACATTTTTATTATTCATTGAACCAATACAACAAACTGTTCTCGAAATGACAAATCTGTATGGCCTTCGTCGGTACAAGGATGACTGGTTGCCCATTGATATGGTTGAATTGCATGCTTTTTTTGGTTTACTCATTTTGGCTGGCGTTTACCGTTCAAATGGCGAATGCGTCACGGAATTATGGAACGATAAGCATGGAAGACCAATTTTTCCATCTACTATGTCACTAAAACGTTTCAAACTTGTCAACAGCTGTTTGCGTTTCGATGACAAAGAAATAAGAAGACAGAGAGATAAATTGGCTCCGATACGTTCAATATTCGATAAATGGGTGCAGCGGCTAAAAGTCTTATATTGTGTTGGTGATTTTGTAACTGTCGATGAACAATTACTGCCATTTCGTGGTCGATCACCATTTACACAATACATTCCATCGAAACCAGCCAAATATGGGTTGAAATTGTGGATCGCTACAGATGCTGAGACGTGGTATGCATATAATTTGCAAGTATATATTGGACGTGATCGTAACTGCGCACCAGAAGTAAATCAAGGAGAACGGGTGGTGCTGGAAATGACTGAAGGTACTGCAGTTATTTGCTTTGTTTAGTAGCTTAGAAACTATGACTATTTCTATACTTATTTACTCATTCCTCAGGTTTAAATGGAAGAAATGTTACGTGTGATAACTTTTTCACATCTCATCAGCTCGCTAAGAAACTAAAGCAACGACAAATGACTATGGTAGGCACGATTCGCAAGAACCTGAAGGAAATTCCTCCTTCATTGGTGGATATGAAGAGAAAAGCTATTCATCATACCGAAGCTGTATTCGACCATAATTTACGTGCTTGCATGCTATCATATGTTCCAAAAAAACGTCGCTTTGTTACTCTGCTCTCCACTTATCATTCAACTGTCGAAATTGATCCGAACGACCCACAAAAAAAGCCCGAAATTATAAAATTTTATAATAGAACTAAAGGCGGAGTCGACGTATTAGATAAATTGGTTGCGACATACCGATGCAAAAGAAAGGTGAACCGATGGCCAGTTGCCCTCTTTTGCAACATGATTGATATATCGGCATGCAATGCTTTCATTATATACACAGCAATGAATCCAGGATGGAATATTCATAAGAAGAATATCAGAAGAAGATTATTTTTGGTCGAACTTGGTCAATCGTTGTGCACTCCATACATCCAGCAACATAAACGACTGCCACGAAATCCGAATGCGCTTGCTGTCGTTAACAGCATCCGCAATCCAGATTTGCCATCAACATCAATTGCAGCGCAGCACATCCCACCACAAGTCGGATCATTGACGCTAACTCATCAACCAGTCACCAAGAAGAGAGCTCGTTGTCACATGTGTCCTTATCTCTCGAACGCAAATAACCACGCCACACGGTGTGATTTGTGTACTAAATCTATCTGTCCGGCACACTACTATAAGCTATGCGAAAAATGTGCACATCAACGGAGATTGAATTAATTTCAATTGCTTTTTTGTGATTTTTTAGATATTTTCCTGATTTCTCATTTTTATTTTGAATTGTTTTCCTTTATATTTATTTGAAAATTGTTTTATTTCTTTTAAAATTAATAAATTAATAAATAATTAAAACGATTAGATCGCATTTATTTCATTCATCAACAAAAATATGGCTCCTAGAAAAGAGTGTAAAATTTACACATAAGGGACCTATTCGTTTCTAAAAATAAGGGACCGACGAAGGTTAAGGTACTCGAAACACAACCCTGATTTCAAAAACAATCCAAAACACTGTACTCATTTTAACTGGTTTGCGGCCATCGTCCAACCCAAGGACCTACGTGGAAATGAGATAAATCTCATATCCGCCAAATCAAAATCCCAATTAGTTGGATATGCATTTGGGCCAACGCAGGCATAAACTTGTGTGGAAAAGAGATATACACTGGCACACCAATCCAGGTGATAGTGTGAGTTCAATCTAATTTCAAATCAGGAAGCCACGTAAGCACGTAAATCGCAATTCGATTTAAAATGAAAATATTGAATAATTAAAAAGCAAGTTTTGAAAATCGATTCATATTTGATGGTGCTTACTTTAAAATATATAATATTGAGGCAAAAAAGAGAAACAGAACAATCACAATTACCGATATTACATTGTTATAAAACTGCGTTAGGCATAATAGGATGAAGTTAAATTGATTTAATTATTTAAATTTAATATAATTTTTTGTTTTAAGACGTCTACCGAATCAGAAAATTTTTCGTATAAGACTTAAATTTGGTGATTTGGTTTTTGTAGTTACTGTCAGCAACTGTACGAAAAATTGGTTTCCACGCCCCATTTTTTCGCCCACAAATCAGTGAAAATGCTATATTTCAAGCAGTTTTGTCCGTAAAAGACTAACATTTGGTACTAAAGTTTGTATGGTTACTTTCGGCAACTGTACTAAAAATAGGTGTTTTTTTTTTGAGAAATCATTAAAATTGACTACTGGGTCGATTGAGCTAAAATTTTGGCTTAGTTTGTATGGTTACTATCAGCAACTGTACTATTGGTTTCCACGCCCCCTTTTACCAGCCACAAACCAATGAAAATGCTTTATTTCAACGGTTTGGGTAGTATCAGACAAAAATTTTGTAATTTAGTTCATATGGTTACTCTTGGCAAGTGCACTAAAAATGGGCCTGTCCCACTTTAGTTAAACTCACTTTTTGGGGGGTCAGCGTGGAGCAAAGTGCGCCAGGCTTAAGTTAAATTAAGCTGAAATTTTCGCAGTCGATTTGTTTCGAGCGGCAAGGGAAATAATTTTGCCGCACCCCTTTTTACCGCTTACAAAACAACAAAAATGTTATATATCACACGGTTTTGATCGTCTAAAATTTGATTTGATTAGTCTAAAATTTGGTTATTTAGTACATATGGTTACTTTCGGCAGCTATACTGAAAATGGTGAATATATTTGGCGTTTCTTGACATTTTCGTATATGGCAGTAAGACGGTCTGTGGCAGAACAACGTCTGCCGAGGAATACTAGTTAATGATATTTTTGGTAGAAAATATATCAAAACTTCATAAGGGCTCTCTTGAAAAATACTAAATTTTGAGTTGTGACAGTCTTGCACGAAATGAGCTATATTATTTTGAAATCAAAGCAGCCCCCAAGGAAAATCCTGCCTACGCACCTGGAACTTGTCGTTCTTCATATTGCTGCTGTTATAAATGCTGTTCCGAATTTACTTTCGGCTCAATGCTATCAAGTTGATGTAGTTAGGCATTTGGCTGTTCTTGGATTGGACGTTCTCTCACTCTCATCAATTGGCATTAGACCGTAGTAAATAACGGAGGAATAAAAATAAAAAATAAAATATATTAAGAAATGTTCCCGCAGGCTAAATTGGCACAAGGCACACTTTTTTCGAATGTATGCTAATTTGTGAGTCATAACAGATGTTTAATTGTTTGTTTGTCTGTCAGTTGTCATATTAGTGAATGCCTATTTGCTGTATCTAACAATTGCAATATTTGGTACAAATTGTTTGTATTTTTTGCAGCACGATGTGGTGGTTTTTCAACAAGTCTTTGCCGACAAGTTGATTTGTCAACGATAACATTTTGTTTAGAAATGGTTTTTTAAATTATATTTCCAACCAATAATTCCATATAAGAAACACAAAACCTTATGTTGGGTATGTTGACAACCTTGACAATGCAGCAACAGGTAAAAGCATTTTTTTCTCTATGTTTACTCCAGGGACCGAAAATAACAGTTATTTCCGAAATTTCTATTCAAAAAGTCAAATGGAAAAAGTAAGTCTATTCGATATTTGAATATAGCAATACTACGCTTGTTTTGCTAAGGAATAATAATCTTTAATGATCTTAGCTTTTCTGATTTTTTTAAAAAAGTCAAAAAACAATCGTTATTTTTTGACCAATTTTATTTTGATCAAAAATAAAAGTTAAAATTTGTCTTTATTTTTCGATCAAAAATAAAAGTTCAAATTTGACTTATTTTTTCGATCAAAAATAAAAGTAAAAATTTTACTTTTATTATTTCGATCAAAATATAAGTTAAAATTTGAATTTAATTTTTCTTATCATATATAAAAGTTTAAATTTGACTTTTATTTTTTCAGCCAAAAATAACGGTGAAAATTTTACTTTTATTTTTCGATCAAAAGTAAAAGCCATATTTTAATTCCTAAATCATCTGCTTGCAGTCGCTGTTCCAGTCGTTTGCGAAATAAATGAAAACAGAATGTGCATGGCAATGTTTTTATCTCTGTGCAGAAATGTTACGAATATAAGTGTAAAAGAATAAAAAATGTACTCTATTAATTGTTTTGAAAATGTAAACTATTATAATAGTTAATAAGAAATAAATCTGTCAAGTTTTAAATCTCTTTTTTTGATAGGAAAAATAAAAGTCAATTTTAAACTTTTATTTTTGATCGAAAAAATAAAATTAAAATTTTAACTTATATTTTTGATCAAAAAAATAACAGTCCTATTTTAACTTTTATTTTTGATAAAAAAATAAAAGTCAAATTTTAACCTTGTTTTAATTTTTTTTTTCCATAAAAAAAGTAAAAGTCAAATTTTAACTTTCATTTTTGATCGATCAGTTAAAAAATAACGATTATTTGTGACTTTTTTGAAAAAAACGTAACCGTTACGGTCCCTGGTTTATTCACAAACATCGCACACTTAAACTAACCTATGGGCATTTCCACAGAAAAGTCTACCGTGATCAAAAAATTAAAACTTACTAAAAACGCATTATTTTATAATACTGTCTAAGACAGTCATGAGCAGAAAAATAAATTTAGTGAGCCAATGCTTTTTTTGAAAAAAGCAAACACAAAATTATCCTCATTATTGCTTTTGCTCATCGTTGCAAAAAAAAAAAGAAAAGAACAAAAGTTGTTAATTGTCAAAGCACTCCAACAAGACTGATTTTCTATTTCTATAAAAGAATTGACCAGCAAAACAAAAAAATCTTGTGTTTTGTGTGCAAAACATGTAACGGCACAAACATCTCAAGCGCAGCGCCATTGAGTAAGGATTGCTTTTTGTTGCCTTTGCATGCATTTGTTGTTGTTAGCAAGTTAGAATTTTGGTGAACGTCGGTTTTGTTGTTTTTTTTTTATACGTGTTGTTGTTTTTACAAATGTGCAAACACAAAGATGATAAAACAAAGCAAATTTGTAGCTGAGCCAACAGAGCCAATTGAGCTACTGGAAGCTCATGTCTGATGCAGTTATTTTTTTCGTAAATGTTTAGTTAATATTTCGTAAATTTTTTTGTTTTAGTAGAAATTGAATTCATTGGCTAAAGATAATGAAAAAATAGTTGAGGCTAGTAAAGAAAAATATACAGCAATTCTTTTTTGAACGTACCGGCCTTACGAAATGACCATCTACGATTTGGGTGAAATTTTGCAGGAAGCATCACTGACGGAAATAAAAAACTTAATTTGGAGAAAAAAAAAATTGGTGGGATTTTTGGCAGAGTTACGGTGAAAATCGAAAATTGGTTTTTACAAAAATTCATATCTCAAATATATCTTAAGGGGATGGTTCTGCTTTAAAAATATATATATATATATTGCTTTGTTTCTGAATATACAACATTTCAAGAGTATTTTGCAAAAATATCAATTAAATCGTGCTAAAACTAGCAAAGATACAGCGTTTCAAGTGAGCGGACCTCATGCTCGATTTTTATACCTATATGCCCGACAACGTTGAATTATCATAAAGATTTGCAGCTGCGCTACAGCTACAGTGCCCTTCCTCCAGAGTTTACAGAAGCCATAAAGCCAATCTCCGAAGATTTGAGCAAGGACGCACTTTTGCATCGGTGTCTTGGAGGTTTCACGCAGAATAACAACGAGAGTTTCAATCAACTTATTTGGAAAATCTCACCAAAATCAGTGCAATCATTGTTAAAATCGCAGCAAATGTTGCAGCATGCACTTTCAATGAAGGATATTTTGCTCTATTGTCCTATTTGAGTGAAATGGGCATCTCTACGGGCCCAAGTGCTCACCAATGGGAGCGCGCATTTGACGAATTACGAATAACCATGGCAGAATTAGAGAAGGTATATGCATTTTGGAGAGGGAGACTGCCGCAACTGTCAAAACGAAGTTGACAGCTCATACAAAATCTGAAAACAATGAGAATGCGATAAGAAAGCGAAAATAGGCAAGAATAGCAAAATGCTTGAGTTTGACAATTCTGGCTATGAAAAAGAGAGCGCAGTCTGAAATGCATATACCTTCTCTAATTCTGCCATGCGAATAACCATAGCGGACGAACAAGCTGCAAGCAAGGCTCATTTATAAGGTTGTGGCACTTGAGAGCGAGCTCGGTTGAACTGTCAGAATGGATTAAAAGAAATCAAGAAAATTAATGCATACAACAAAGAAACGAACAATGACAGTTCAAGCAAAGGCGGAAAAAAGAGTGAATTTCTCTCAAGTGCCACAACCTTATAAATGATCCTTGGCTGCAAGTACAAATAAAGAGGGTAAAATGCAACGCAGGCAAGAGCAAAAAAATGCATTGGACATCCTGAATGACACAGCGTTTCACTGTAGGACCTGGCATTGATGATTCTGTGTAAGAATAAAAAATTATACACTTTTATTGATTTTTTTATTACTGATTTTCGATAAAAAAAAACTTTAAATCGATTTTCTGGAAAACAACATTTTTGAAGTCGGTGAACACCATGCCGCAAAATCTACTTGACCGAAATTTTTTACACTATTTCTACACAGGTAATGCCGAAGCGTTTTTTCTCCTATTTTGAAATAATAAAATAACCTAAATTTTCAGCGGAAATCGCGTTTTGGACTTTAAAACGCTACAAAAAAAAAACATTTAAAAAACTCTTCGGTATTACCTCGGAAAACATATTACCTTTTACACTAATTTTGAATTTTTCTCCTCCGGAGAATCGCTGCCACGGATTTATTTATCGATAATTTTTAATTTTTTTTTTCAAATATACATACTTAAGAAGTCAAACTATAACATGTATATGAAATAAATACACCAACATTATTCATGTCTACAGAAAAAAAATCATGAAAACATGCCTTTTCGGCTTTAAAACAGTACCAGCCTCTTAAACGAATTTTAAGTTTAAACTACCGTTGGAAAGGAAAATTTTTTTTTAATTAAATATTTGTTTAGATGATAAAATGTCCATATCTCATGAACCCATTGGGTCCCCACCCTAATTTTTATATTGCTGAAAAAGTAATTTTGCCAGCTTAAAGAATAAAATTATAGTAGATTCTTCGAACCCGCACTCCGAAATCAATTATCTTACCACAAGAGGCGGAAACACCAGCCACCAAAATTTTTCAAAACTATTTTTAGATTATAGTTCGTACTTCCTAACGGTAGTTCAAACTTAAAATTCGGTTAAAAAACTCGTTTGTTAATGAAAAAAAATTTGTGTTTAGATGCTAAAATTACCATATCTCATTAACCCATTAAGTCCCCACCCTAATTTTTATATTGTTAAAAAGATCATCCCTACATCCAAAATAATAACCCTCAGATTTGATTTCACATGTGAACTCATGAAACAAAGATATATGTAGTTCTTTGTATCATGAGAAATAATAATAAATAAAAAAATTTACATATATTAGTTTTAACTGTAATCAAGTCTAGACACTCTGCAAGCAGCCAACACCTTTCTAATCTGTAAATAATAATAATATTAGTAAAACACACTGGTCATACTGGTACCTCTACAACGATCAAAAATCGTTTATAGACACAAAAAACTACGTGGAAAATTGTGCACTTTCTCAGCAAACACAACGTGCTAACCAAAAAGAGCCATTGGTTTTACAAAATATACCGAAATACCCATTCCAACTAGTTTCAACGGGCATATTTAAGTTCAAGGGCGATGATTTTCTACTATTAGCCGATCATTATTTCGGATTTACCGATTGAAAAAAATTTAAATTAGCTGCAGCCGGCGAGGTAGTTTTATTTTTACGCCAATGGTTTGCAGTACATGGAATACCCGAAATACTTGAATCAGATGTGGACCGCAATATACTAGCTCAACATTAAAAAAATTTGAATTAGATTGGAGTTTTAAGCATAGAGTTTCTTCGCCCCATTATCCACGTTCAAATGGATTTGCTGCGCGAAACGTTCAAACGGTAAAAGGAATCCTAAGGCGTTGTTGGCGTGATGGTACAGACCCATATTTAGCAATGTTGTTACTTCGAAACACTCCACGCAAAGAGGTGGTAGTCACCCGTTCAGCGATTTAGTCGTCAAACGGGAACATTACCAGCAGAAAAAAACAAATCTTGCACCAAAAATCGTCGTTACTGAAGAGAAGTTCAGGAGTTACGAGAAAACCAAAAACGACTTAAATATAATTTACAAAATAAACTACTGAGATAAACGAAGCGCATGTGACCATGTAATGGAAACAAGTGCTATAAAGTAAAAGACCAAACGTTCTAGTTCAGCGTATGTACAAAACTGGCATTTATTCACATATTGCAGAGTCTAGTACACATAGTAATTATATAATAAGTATTAATGTATATGAGTTCTCGTGACAGAGTGATGAAGATAAAAAGGGTTCTAGATAGTAGAGCAGCATTCCAATTGGGGCCTAAGGAGTGATGAGTAGAGGTTTTCGAGGGTATAAGGATCAAAAAATTCTTTTGAGTTCCTTTTTAAGAAGCCTAGCATTGAATTTGCTTTGGCTATAAAAAAGTCGAAATGAACTCCGAAGTTCCGCCTTTGGTCAATGAGAACTCCCAAGTCTTTTTTTTAATGTAATTCTACCTAGAATTGTTGAATTTATAGTACAATTCCAGGTGGTAGGGATGTCCACTCTAGCGAATGAAAGAACCTCTTATTTAGAAATATTCAGTAAATCGCTTTATATCATCACGTTTTATTGAAATCTAGCTTGTCATTAAACAATTCAAATGCTCCACAAACTTATTCATGCCGTCCAAATTAGTCTCATATGGTTTGAGCATTTCAAAATCTAAAGTTTTTAAACTTTGGTCTAGCTCTTGAATGGAACAGAAATATAGATATCCGTCACGCGCTAGCTGTTCCGCTAGTTCGATTTGATGATTATCCATTAATTCCTGATTCACTACAACGAGACCAGGTTTTCTATTATTCAATATATCCATGCAGGTACCAGCGCCAGCGTGTCCAATAATCAAATCCGAAGTAATGATATCCGATCGCACACTGTCGAATTTAAATTCATATTGTTCTACCTGAATATTGTGTGAAGCCTTAATTTGGTGTTCGTTTACCGATTGGCCAGCACCAATTTGCAGAATCAACTTTGTGCATCCACGCTTTTTTAAAATTTGCAGCACTTTGTCGGTGGTCAATGCTTGGATTAAGCTGTCGAATTTGGTTGTGCCCACAGTAACGTATATTGTATTAAGACCCATTAGTTTTCTCTGTTTAAGAAACACCAAAAATTTTTTAAAAAATAAACAGAGATGATGACATGGTTCGTAGTCATTGTGAATAGCTCAAGATTTTAATCAGCTGTTCGACTGATATACTGCTGTCAAAGTTGGACAAGTACTCACTTTCGTACATGGTGTAAGAAAACAAGGTCACAGCGAATTTAAATTTTTGTTGTAAAAATCCATCACTTAATTTGTCAAACCATACAAAATCAACTATTCTGTCTCTTTCACAAGTTTGACAAATATAGCAATTGACGTCGACGATTATTTCTTACAATATTTTTTTCAGTCGGTGCTAATTTTATAATTAATTGTTTAGATTTAAGATGTATCGATTTAAGAAATTCTGAGCAGGAATCAATGCAATCACTCAAAACCTTTCCAACGGTATCTTGAAAACGAGAATCACATTAAAAATAATGAAGTTATTTGAATTGTAGTGAAAATAATGTAAAAAAAATATTAAACTAGTAAGGAATTATCTTCGACTGGCCGAAGCTAAAATACCCCCACGGCCGAATTAGAGTATATATAAAGTCTTAAGCAAACTGTTAAATAGATTTAAAGAGATTTTCCCGTTTTGGTTAAATCACTTTGTATGGGAGGTAGGCGTGATTTTCATCCGATTTTTACTTATTTAATACTCAAATTAAATATTTAAGACACTGTGCGAAATTTGAAGTCATTAAATTGATTTTTGTGGAATTTAAAGAGATTTTCCCGTTTTGGTTAAGTCACTTTGTATGGGATGTAGGTGTGGTTTTCATCTGATTTTTACAAATTTAATACTCAAAATAAATATTAAATATTTAAGACACTGCGAAATTTGAAATCATTAAACTGATTTTTGTGGAATTTTAAGCGATCTTACCGTTTTGGTTAAGTCACTTTGTGTGGGAAGTAGGCGTGGTTTTCATCCGATTTTGCTCAGATTCGAACTTGACCTCCATTTTTGTATAAAAAGCTTATATTTCGAATTTCGTTATGATAGCTAAAAAATTACGTCTGCTATCGTTCATAAAAAATTTATGAAAATCCGCATTATCTTTGCTCCCGTGGAAAAAATTTATATTTGTTGATGTAAATTGGAAGAGCTTTTTTATTACTACTATTTCTGACCCTTTTTTTATTTAAAATTACCGAACAACTTTTTTTTTGTGAGGCGCCTTAATATATACATATATGTGAAAGTCCTGTCAAGAAGAATATATGTAAAAAGAACTGCGATCATTTTCACTGCATTTATTTTTTTGTAAATTTCAAAATTAATAATTATAAAAGATAATATAAGTACTATACTTTAATTATATATAAATAAATTACATTTATTATGATTTTTACATTAATGAACAAATGAGTTTAAACTGGAAAAATTTAAAATATGTAAAAAAATAGAAATTTAATAAAACAAAAGTAAAATTAATAATAATGAGGAAATTCAACATGAAAGCGAACTATTGTATGCTATAGATTTAAGGCATACAATTTTTTTCATATTTATATACCTGATTTTTTAAAACTCTATTAATAAACTTAAAGCGTTTAATGCTGCATTTTTTCCTAGGTATACTTTGACCCGAATGCAACTTCTCCAAGTTAGTTTTTGAAATAACCATATCTTTTCCTAGCTCTTTAATAATTTGGTAAAGGCCACAATTTGTCCTTCCCACAATAACTTTAAGTCGACGATGCCAAGCCTCGATAGAGTTTTGAGTCCGTGAAAAGTTTTCAATACAATTTATACTTTTTGTATTTTGTATTATAGCATAAGCTTTTTGTTCTTTGGGGATTTTTTCTTGAATATTTTGTTTTGGGGATAATGTGATTGGAGATACTGTGTTTGGGTATTAAGCATTTGGGGATTATGCATTTGGGGATTATGCATTCAGGGATTATGCATTTGGGGATTATGCCTTTATTATGCGTCAAAATGATGTTGACGTTAAAAATGTTTGTTAAAAGTAATTCTTATAACAAAAGATTAATGTTTAAATAAAATATAATTTCAACCAAATAAATCTTGAATGTTTAGATTGTAACGACTTAATTTTGTTAATTGTTATTTCATTTCATTGTTAATTTAATATTGTTTAAAATTAACTTTTTTATATTCGTTTTTGTATTGAACACTGATTGACTTCGGGCAAACTCCAGCTCGACCTGAATCAAGATTCCGCCAGCGAGTATACAAAAATCTTGCAACTAATTCAAAAGTCAAACGTTCTACCGAGTAGAAATTTGGCATTTAGCGCGCGCAATATGCAAAAACCCAGCAACAAAAATATTAATACTGCACGAAAGTTATATAAGAAAAAAGGTAAGCAAAATTTGGTATTTATTACAATCTATTTTATATTGAGTGGAAATTAGTTATCATATTCATAGACAGATATTAATTTATATTCCATTTATTAAGTTTTTCAGTAAAAAATTTAAAAAACCTTGCAGTTTATTCACTGCTCTCTTCTTTAAAATTTTGGTTTTTTGATTTACCTTATTTTAATAACCAGAGCTGGGTTAGAATGATTCCTTTGTAATTTAATTCCACCTCAATTCCAATTCCTTGGAATAAGGAATTGGTAATTGTACATTTCAATTCCTCAGGAAGGTAATTGGAAAAGCTTCGTAATTGGTAATTGAACGTCTCAATTTCTTAGGAATAGAATTGGAAAACATCGCTTTGTTAGTACACACTTAAAAATTTGTATAGAATTTTTACAGCGATCGGTGTTTCAGGGATTCCTACACCGTTCGATATTAAAAAACAAAATTTAATATTCGAAAGAGCATATTTTTTACACCGAACGGTGTAAAAAAGTAAATATCAGATGGGATGTTTGTTTTGTACCCTGTTAGGTGTGTATTTATAAAACGCAAAATGATAATGATAAGTGTAATTTTTAACTATTCGAAAGGATGTTTTTAACAATTTTTATTAAATTGTCATTCAATTTATTGAAATAATGAAATAAGACGCAAACAAAATAAATAAATATTTCCCAAAATTTATAAGATAGTCTCCGAAAATTTAGAGTTATTTCATATGAAATGACACCCAAAAATGTATTGACATTTTAAAGTTCATTTCGTAATGCCAAAAAATTATATTTAAATCTTTTATAAATTTGAGAATAAAATTGAGAAATTTAAATTTTTAATTTTTTTATCAATGAGAATGTGATTTCATTATTGCTCTTCTTCTTTGCCTTTCTTATTTCACACCGATCGAATAAGTTCGTCATTTCACACAGAATGAGCGGTGTAAATTAACACCGTAAGGTGTAAGAAATGTAAATATCCGCTGACCGGGTGAATTTATTTTTGAAATTTTTTAGTGTGTAGATTAATGAAATTTTATACAGGATTGTGTACCAAGCACCTTGCAAAAAGTCGGCGGATTTGAACCAGGTAGCGTAGCAGCTATATATTGTGTTCTAACTCAAAATGTGGTATGAAATTAAAAATTGTTATCTTCGATAATACATACATTTGTAAACATATCATAAACCGACTAACAGCGGGAGTCAAATAAAGTTTTCTAATGCATAATGAAGCAGTTTTGAGTTAGTGAAAAAGTAATTTCAATTTTAACTTAAAATTACAATTCCTGTAATAGAATTGACGATTTTTCCAATTCCATTTATGAGGAATTGATGTGTTCAAATACCAATTACAATTCCTGTAATGGAATTGACGATTTTTTTTCAATTCCATTCCTGAGAAATTGAGTGTTCAATCACCAATTACAATTACTGTATTGGAATTGACCATTTTTTACAATTCCATTCCAAGAATTTGAGGTGTTCAATTACCAATTGCAATTCCTGTAATGGAATTGACGATTTTTTCCAATTACATTCCTTAGGAATCGAGAGGACAAAGTACCAATTCCTAATTCCAAGGAAATGTAATGAGTGCTTTTTGACACAGCTCTGTTAATAACAAGCTGCTTCCGTTGTCTGCAAAGTTATCAATCGCTAAATATATTTAAAAAATCATTCTGAAAGTGTCACGTTCGATCACAAAAGCAGCGCAAAATCTTTGCAATATTTTGGGCAAATATCAGCTGAACATCTGCAACAGAGCTGCCAACGAGTAACGTTAACGTTTAAGTAGTGACGTGGAGTCTCTCAGGCCCCGAGTCCCGTTTTCCGAGAAACACATGAAGATTGCATAGTTCCTTAAATGTTTATTTTTTATTAAAATTTTAAAATAAAAAGAAAAGACTATTGTTTAAACATTTATTCTTTTAATTTTACTTCTATAAACCAAAGTTTGGAGTTTTTTTTTAAAGATTGATTAGTGTTTACTGAATAATCAAACAAAGAAGTAAAGTAGCCTGTGAGACCCCACGTACTGGTAGTGCAAAAAGTTCACGTCACCACTTAAAGGTTAATCAGGTGGCAGTCACTTTCCAAGCAATTTGTCACTTAAAATCTGTATCCATCAAATTTATGAACAATTTTTTCATATTTTGCAATATGATGAAAAAAAAACACACACACACAAGTAGTTCAGCCCTAATGGCAATTTTTATATATTTCTCTCTAAATGATTTAATAATTTTTTTTTGGTTTGGTTAAGCTTTTTACTTCACAGTATATTCTTGAACAAATGCATAAACAGCTAATTCCTTATAATATTCGATTAGAGATTAACTACCCTTTTATTATTGGTTAAATATAATTTTTTTTTATACGTATATATTTTAAATTGAATGCTGAAATTTTATTTGCTCAAAACATACATAAAGATAAGTATTAATCTCAGTTTAAAAACCTCATGCTCAGTAGGTATTGTATTCTGTTAAATTCGTTTAATGTTGCTCTGAACGGCTTGTTTTACTGTAATACAGACAACGCAGCTATAAGCAAGTATATATTTATATGAAATATCTATAATAGAATAATCTGTTTTGTTTAATTAAAAGTATAGTTGTATGTTGCCATTTATGTTTACTATATATATAGTCGATAAACTTTGAAATATTTATAAGAGATCGAGTGTTGTTTACATTTACTCAGGATCAGTTTGGCCTGCAGCGCTTCCATTTTCAATAATTGCATCGAAAGCAAACGGCGTAAAGGCATAACCTTGACCTTGATAGAACTTGCTCTGAAACTCAACCCTAAAAAATGGTTTAAAAAATTTTAGTCTGTTAAAGACTTTATGTATCAAAATGTAAAATGTACCAATGCAAACGTAGAGTATGCAAGAATGCAGATAATCCTTCCATGAGCACAAGTATACCAACAGTTAAGACAGCCCAGAATGCAAAAACAATTGTCAACATAATGCCACCAGTCCAGCCCTCCTGCTTAAGACCAATTGATAGAACCATATTCCATAAAACCTCAGCGAGTTCTTAAGTGAAAGAAATTATATTTATTTTTTAAAATTATTCTGCAAACATAGCTACAAATTAACACCAAAACTTTCTAAACACTTACGAGCATGCGCCAATGACAAAGCCCACAAACGCAAGTATGATGCAGTATGCGAAACGGAACCGAGAACATATTCAATCGTATGTATACCTTGGTGTATAAATATCTCAGACATTTCTTCTTCATCATGATGTGCACCTCCAGCACCACCGCCATGACCAGCAGAACCATTCATACCACCCACTTCAGCATCCATGCTGGCGCCTGTTATTGGTTGAACCTATATAAAAAAATATTTGTTTCAAGGTTCAAGCATTTGTTGTAGGTAAGGAATTACAACATAAACAATAATAAATTTAAAAAAAAAATTACCTCTTCCTATTATGTGTTTTCAGAGTTGTTAAAATTGTATTGTAGTAGTTGTTGTTGGGAATAATATAGGTGGTTAGAAAAAGTGTAGGAAAAGCACAAAATAAGATTGTTACAGTAGTTATATTTTTCGTTAGACAAAATAAAAAAAATAGGATGAATAATTGTGATTATGATGCAGGCTTGCGAAAGTTACGATAACTTTGACAAGACAGTGAATTATTCATAGGGAAAAATTTAATTTTCTAATTCGCCCAACCACAAGTTCTTGTTAGTGAATGCTTACATTTTTTAATGAAATTAGAAACGTTACTTCTTGAATCTAAAGGCGGATGCACTGGTCACCTTCAGCAAGTTTTTTGCGCTTTATCACTCTCCACACTTAATGAGAGAGTAACAAAAACTTACTGCACGCTTTTTGACTTGATTAAAATAATTTAGATTTTTGCAGAAAACTTGCTGAAGGTGATCAGTGAATCCCGCTTGAGGCAGTGTGGATGTCTACAAACTAGGGATGTAACGAAGGTGAGTTTACCGGAACCGGAATTTCTAAATTTGATTTATCGGAGCTGGAGTCAGAACAGCAGCCAAAATCGGAGTACAAGAAAAATGTGTCAGTTAATTGTTCTCCCGTACAACGTCAAAACATAGTATCTCCATTTTCATTGTTTTCAGAAAACTGGGTTTTTTTTTTGCCTTGCCCTTTGTAATTATTGTGTAAACCAATATACTTAAAATGCTAATAAGTATCAACATGTTGTAAATTCGGGAAACACTCCCAAAATTATTACAAAATATTGTGTTATAGTATCAAATTACACACTTTGTTTTGTAAACCTTTTTCAAAATATATTGAAAACAAATTTACAGCATAAAAACATAGTCAGCCCGATTCTAAATGATTTTTCCAGAGGAATCTGAAAAGGGAGTTTTAATTTTTAAGATAAAATTCAAGAATATTTTGGAAATTTTTAATGAAAATCTGTTCATCAACCGTTTATCTGCTATCTTAAAAATGAAAAATCCCTTTTCCGATTTTCCGGGAAAAATTATTCAGAATTGGGCTCAGTATGTGCCTCATGTGTTTAACCAGGGCTGTGGAGTCGTAAAAAAATAGTTGCGATTCCGACTCCGACTCTAACCGCCGAAATTTTTAAAGTACGACTCCGACTACGACCAAAGACAAAAATAAAAACCTCCTAAATTTAGTCAATTTATAAAAGAAATTCTCAAGAGCAGAATTTTATTTAAATTATTAATTTAGTATACACATGTTAATGAAATTTCCATTCTATATATTGTATTATTCAACTCATTTTTTAAAAAGTTAAAAATTGAAAATTCACTTTCAACCGATGCATTTGACAATGGAAGAGCCAGTAACGAGGAGCTAATTTGCTTATTTTAGGAAATTTATTGAAAATTAATAATTGTTTATCTGGAGTTCTATTATAGTGATAACAAATATTTACCCCTAAAATGTACCCTAAATAAAAAAAAATAACCTAAATCCAGGATAAAATCTCCTAAACTGGCAGCACTGGTTTCCTTTCATTAAAGAATGAATGCAATGATTTTATCAATCTTAGTGACTTATCAAAATTGCTTTTACTTGTGAGAGAATGTTAATGCTTTTGTTTGCTTCATTTTCTTCTTAATCAGCGAAAAATTAAAGCACAAGTTTATAAGTGACAATCAGGGTGACTGTTGAAAATTTTAAAAAAGGAGGAAAAAAGCCGTTTTTCTAAAACGAAAAGTCGCACAAAAGTCGAACATTTTTAACGTTTTTATTCAATCAACAACACAACAAAAATCAACAAAATAAATAATTCGAATTAAATAAACTAAAAAATAATTCATTACAAAAGATATAGTCAACTTCTGTAAAAAAGGCAAATATTTGAAAATTGAAAATATTGAAAAAAAAATTTGAAAGAATTTTTATTTTGGAAAATATTTGAAAAATTCTTTTTCGGAGTCGGAGTCGCGAGTTTTTTTAGCAACTCCGACTCCGACTCCGGCAAAAACACCGCGACTCCGACTCCACGACTCCGACTCCACAGCCCTGTATTTAACAATCAAGTCATATTTTATAGAAACGAATTTATTTTTTTATACATATTGTATTGTATGTATAAGTATTGGCAAAGAATAGTAATCAACATTTATCAAAAATGTTAAAGAAGTACCAATCTATTATATTTTTAACATTAGAATCAATATTTAGATTAATAAAAAAAAAAATACACATGCCTTTAACTGATTCATTTAAAGACATCTCATCCCAGAAATTTTTATGAATGGCAAAAGTTCTGTTTTTAAGAGTATTTAGACCCAAATTTATTTTATGGATCGCTGGTATTTCAGTTTAAAATTTGTTCTTTAAAAAGCAGTTCGCCCTTAATTCGGCGTTACTATCCATTTTGGTTTTAAAAAAAAGATTTTGAGAACCTTGTCGAAATTCGGCAACGCGAATAATGTCCAAAATAAAAATTGCGTCTTTTTCGTGCTTAACCATTCGTTGGATTTTTGCTCAATCAACAAACTTATGGATATCAGACGACATAAAACATCTCGTTTTTTCTGTCAGCTGAACGAACAACCTGCACTACATCGGCCATATGTGGAATTTCACCTCGTTTGTTCCATTCGGCTCATGACCCGTAGGCTAACGCTACATCAGGCGCATTACGTCCTCTTATACCTTTATGCCCAGGAACACAAACATTTTTACCATTACGTAAGGGAGCAAATGTATCATTCATTACTACTAATTGCTTACAAAGTTATTATTTTTAATGGTAATTTTTTGGGATAGTAAATATTTTTTGCCAAATTTGCACTGCTGTCTTTTTTTCGGAATTTGTATTCGGATCGAGCATCAGTATATTCTACTTTATGTGTTTTGTATTTTTCACATATGTCGCAATTGTTCTCATTACGACCTAAAGTTTCTGTTACTTCAGGAGAGCCAACAGTTGAGTTTGATGATGCGACGCAATTTTCCTGAAGTTGTTCAGTACAAGCATTATTTGTATTTGAAATGGACATTGAACCAGGGGACTTATCACTTTGAGTCAGAGATCTGCAACGAATCACATTTTGGAATCAATGAGCCACTTACTCAAAAATGAGTATGAATAAGTATAAGTAGTTTCCAAAGTGTTATTCATATGTGATTGATTCAAAACGAAGTGAATCACTTTTTTGAATCATGAGCCACTAGCACAAAATTTAGTATGAATAAGTACAAGTAGTTTCTAAAGTAGTACTCATATGTGATTGATTCAAAAAAATGAAGTGTAGGCACAAACTAATTAGCCACTAAGCCATTTCTAAATTAAGTTAATGAAGAAACTACTGTTATATCAAATCAGGAGAATTTTATCGACTAGTTTTGTATTCTTTTTTTGTTGTATATTGTTCATAGCAATGGTAGAAACTCGCGTTGAATTTTTTATGATTTTAATTCTTTTAAATTTTATCTTATCAGTTCATTAATTTCTAAATAATGTCAAGTAAAATTGTCAACAACGCAACAGTAAGCTTTAAATTATCATTTTTTAAAAAGTATTCTAAAATGTAAATTTTGCATATTAATTCAATAAAATAGCTTCCGGGAGAGGGTCCGCACCACAGGCTCAGCCTAGGGGGTCTATATATTCTAAAAACAGTCCTGCTATGTTCTGATATTATTTTTGTATTTGCAAAAATATTAAAAATAAAGATTAATTTTATACATTTAAAAATTGCGTGAGCAAAATGCTCATATCGCACCTTCTCGAGGGTTAAAAACTGTACTTTAATTACGTCAGTCGCATCAGCGGTTGGACAAAAACACAATTACCGTTGGCTGGTTGCACTTCAAGACCTCGGTGTTGAAGTTATTTTGAAAGTGTTACAAATGTTACAAGTTACTATTTTAATTATAAAAATATGTACTCGATACATGACAAATCTCGATGTTCACAAAACAAACAACTAACCAAAAAAAGTGAATGTGATTCCCCGACATCGATCGTAAAGGAAAAGTTGAAGCACAGTGCTGCCAGAAAGTTTATAAGTAATCAAAACTACTAAACAGAGAACTCTGCTTTTGTATGAGAAACGTCAAATTTGTAAACGCCGTTGCATTTCGATTTTTGATATAACTCCGATGCAAAATTATTGGAGCCAAAGTCGGAGACGGAGGTGTAAAATCAATCGGAAGGTCCGACTTTTTGGAACTGAACTCGAAGCTCCGTTACATCCTTTCTACAAAACGTGGTCGTAGATAAAATTCATACAAAGCTTCTCTTTAGCATATAATTGCTTAAAAACACATTGCTTAAACATTGCTTAAATGCACTCAAGCAAAAGTGAGTATAATAAAAAGTCATATAATGAAAACGATATAATTTTGATTCAGAGAGGAATTAGGCAAACAATTTTTTGTAAATTGATTTTTTTTTAAATTGATTAATGTTGTACAACTATGCAAGAATGAGTAAAAAAAAAATTCAAATCAATTCCGCTTATAATACAGATTCTAGGGCGCTTCAAACCCGGTACGCCGGAGTAAAGCGAATGAAATTAAGGCATATTTTAAATCGCTTTTGCCTAAAACCTCCCTTAAAGCACACACATTAAAAAAAAGTTATATACTCACTGACACAGAAGTGGGTGTGATCAATTTAAATTAATATAGAATTGAAATATTAAACTTTGCTACAAATTATTCGACTGAATTGTAACCTGTCAATCTTAAAAATTATTTTTCCGACATCTTGTTAGGATTTAACCCTCTAATGCCACATTTTTATGAGTAGTTGTGGAAAGGGAAAAAATTTGTTGTCGTCGAATAACTTAAATTCATGTTATATTTCACGAAATCTGCTTGCATTTTTGATTTAGAATTTTATATAACACGGAGATGGTCGACCACGTTTCCGAGATTCAATTGAAGAAACGTAACAGAACGATTTTGTTAAAATCGTAAAGAATATCAGCCCAATCATGAAACTTTTCTCCGAAACGAAAGCGAAAAATAGAATCTTCATTTTTGATATTAAGTCCAAGAACATTTTGAAAATTTTTAATGCAAATTTGTTCATAAACCGTCAATACTTATGAGTGTAAAAAAATGTGATGTCTTTGTCTGCTATCTTAAAAATTAAAACTCTCTTTTCCTATTCCTCGGGAGAAAAGTTTCATGATTGGGTTGTAATGAATTTACCATAACTAGATGAATTCACCAAAAGATGAAATTGAAAAGATGATTTGTCCATTTTCTATTCTTTTTACGAATACGAAGTCAACCGATCGTTACCGACGGTGTAATAATAATACGGGCGTTATTATTACACCGTACAGCAATTATAAAAAAAAAATGTTCACACACGAAGTAAACCTTATACACGTGAAACTAGAGACAAAGGGTAGTAAAACTACGTTCGCATTTTTTCTTTAGAACGTTAGGATTTTTTTTAAGGACTTTTAGGTTACAAAAAGGAATTGTTAAAAAAAAAATGTATTTAAATATTTAAAACTTTTAAGACATGACAATATACCCATATTCAAATAAAAGAGGACAATCTCTTTTATCGGAAATACGAAATGACAATACATTCATAGCAAATATGTAGATTGACTTTGAAAATTTATGCAAATAATTTTCAATTTGTTTGAAGTATAAACACTTCCATTACTTTTAATACCAAACCAAAAAAGCTTTACAATATTTTTTTTTATATAACAGTTTTGTGCATCGATTTTGAATCTGTTTGAAACATCCTTTCGTCAAGGTACAAATTCAGTTGACCAACCAAAACCTGAAGGAAAAAATAATGAATGTAAACTTTCGCGAAATCATCTGTATATCGAAGGTACCTCAACAAACTCGTGTGTCAAAAAATAGTTAAAAAATTGATATGGTTTTTTCAAAACGTTCAAATGTTCGGGCATATCACTCTGACCCCAAAAAAAACCCGCTCATTGACATGCAGCTGGAGGTTCTTCCTTTTAGAAGAACTGCATCATTTAGTAACCCTAAAGGTGCCCATCTGAAGAATGTAATAATAGGCGATAAAACGATCATTATCGCTAAAGAGGCATGTCTAAGTGCACTAAGAATGGAGGAAATCGGTGATTACAAGGCAGGGAATTTTACGGGTCACATGAAGATACTAAAAACCTTAGAAAATTACCCCTTTTTAAAAATCCCCGACAGGATGCTGCCGAAGGTAAACTTCACAAAACGCTACAAGGTCGTTATACCAAATAGGCAACTATGGAGGAATGATAACTTCACAGTTGATCCTGGCTCACAGATATGGTACACTGATGAATCAAAATTCGTAAATGGAGGGGATATATGGTCCCAAGTTCCAAAAAGCTCTTCCAATGGGATACACGCCGACAATATTGCAGGCGGAGGTATATGCCATTGAAGTTTGTGTCAGAGAATGTCTCCGCAAGAAATCAAAGGGCGCTCACATCTACATACTTTCAGATAGTCAAGCGGCTATAAAAAGCCCTTCAAGCCTACGAACTTGAATCAAGACTAGTCTCCAACTGCCTAGAACTATTAAATACGCTGGGACAAAGCAACAAAATAGAATTATGGTGAGTTCCAGATCACGAAGGATTCGAGGGCAACGAACGGGCGGACTGCCTTGCCAAAAGAGGAGCGTCTCGAACTCTTATAGGACCTGAACCCTTCTGTAGCTTAGCAAAAGGCTACATTCTAGAAAAAATTAAAATATGGGAAGATAAGAAATTTCAGTGCCACTGGAACAACACTAATGGACAAAGGCAATCTAAGAAATTTTTAACTCCAAGTAAAGCAAAATCCAAAGATTTACTCAAGCTTACCAAAGCAGACCTTAGAATTTTCACCAGTTTTTTCACAGGTCACTGCTCACTCAGATACCATCTTAAAAAGATGGGTCTTTCTGAATCAGACGTCTGCAGACTATGCGAGGAGGAAGAAGAAACCCCCGAACACATTCTATGTGAATGTCCGGCAATCCACAGCCTAAGACGCCTCCATTTTGGAGGGGAAGTAGTGCCTCCGTCAACAATTTGGAACACCAAGCCAGAGACAGTGCTACAATATATAAAAAGCCTAAATCTGGAGTGTTAATTAAGGGCATGCACAATAGATGGGTCACGATGCACATAGGCCCACTATAAACTAACTAACTAACTAACCCTAAAGGAAAATTCATGTTTATTCAAAAGTGAATGACAGTAAGGTCCGCTTTGAGACGAACTCAGATTTTGTTTTACATATTTTTATTTACTCCAATTGAAAGAAAAACCTATTTTCTTTCTACTCACCAATATTTTTTCACTTCGATCTCACTTCAATTAACGTGCTTTTTAATTCACCGAAAATGGAGTTTTTAAAAATAATTTAAATTCGTAAATACATGAGGAAATTTAATTTAAAATTGACGAATTGGTGAAACTGATATATAACTTGAGGATTCGTCTACACTCTGAAGGAAATCAGTTTCTACAAATTTTTCTACAGATTACAGTTTTATAGCGATAGGCGTGAGCCCCTCCTAGAGGCGGACCTGAGCATTAGAGGGTTAAAAAAACGTTTAAGCACAGAGACTATATTAAACAGAGGTCCCAATTCGACTTCGAATGCTCTTTGAACTAAAGTTTCGTTGTACAAGCGACCGGAGAATAGAAGAAAAAACAAAAATAATTAAGCTTTGCTTAATTCTAAATTGAGTGAACTTCAAACTGACACCTCTGTATAATATAGCCTCTGTGGGTTAAGCCTTCATTATGAAACTTAGAAAACAAAAACTTTTAAGCAAACAATAAATGTATGAGATTTTATAATTAACTTAAATACTATTTCCATCAATTAGTCTACTTACATTAGCTAGTTTGCGCTGTTTCATTATTTTCAGAGGCTTGCCCAAAAGCATAACTGGAATGCAACACACAGCTATTATAACAAACAACTTCTGGAAATATGCCTGACCAGCAAACATGTACGTCTCGCAACCTTCTGGTGGTGCCTTCGGTTCATTCATAAGCACCATATCGATGAATGTTATCAAAATTGATGGAGCGCAGGATGCCGAGTATGGTGCTATTGGAGGAAGATTATTAAGAATGACAACCGTCAACTGCAGAAAGCTCTATTCAATAAACATACGTTTGTTAGTAGCTGCATAGCGATTCCATTTGATGAACATTAGCAAAACCATGTAGAAAAACAGAAAGACTAAGAAAATCATCTGTGGTATAAACTCATAAAGCAAAGATAAGCGATTTTTGAAATAGGTATGATTATGCCAGCTCATGGTTACACCAAAAATCATATGAATAACCCCGAAAATTATGGAAATTTTCATTTTGTATGCATTCTGGAATATGATCTTATTTGCACCAGCAACCTGCCAAATCGGATCCATACCGAAAGGATATGGTGTACCTTCGTAGTCGTCAAACTCTGGATTAAGTTGCAAATATCTATTTGTCATGACCGTTGATTTGTTATAGTGCACTTGCCAATGCGATCCGAATATATTTAAAGATTTTGAGAATATATCATTGTAGATGAGGCCAGTGTACATGGAAAATGCACCCATTAGAAAAATTATATATCGTCCACCAAAGAATATATTCCAAATCTCGTTGGTAGTCTTCTGTGCAGCCAAGCCTTTCTCTTTGCGTATCATCCAAAGACCAAATAGTGCCATTATAGCACCGTGACCTAAATCACCAAACATCACAGCGAACAAGAATGGAAAAGTAATTATGGTGTAAGGTGCCGGGTTCATTTCCCGATAAGTGGCAACGCCATATGCATCGATGAGTGCTTGAAAAGCTTTGGTAAACTTATTTGTACGATTATAGGTCGGTGGATCCTCAAATGTTTGCATCCTATTCAGAATCGGTGGCACCGAAGAGCCCGAGCGTTCAGTACCACGACGCAGTGCAAGTTGTATGGTCTCAATGTCTAGCACTGGCACCCAACACTCAGCAATTAAACATTTTTGTGTTACATCCAAATTGAAGAGATTTAAAGTGTGGTAGATAGCCTTTATTTTGCGTACTTTAACGAACCAATTCTTAAGATTCTTGGCGGCAGCTACTAACACACGATGACGATGATCTTGCGTCTGGCCGAGCACAGTGTTCAGATCTTCAATGCGCGTCATAACTCCCATGGCCATTTCACGTCGATCAGCTGGGGCCTCTGGGCAAGGATAGAGTGTTGCACGGAAACCTTCACAAATTTTCTTAACACGAGTCTTCAATTGGTCGCCTTGGAAGAATATGATGAAAACGGATTTGTACACTTGATCGCCCTGAGGTGGCAAACGAAGGGTTAAATCGTTTAAAAAAGGCCAATGTATGATTTTTTTTTACTTACATTTGATGGGTCTTCCAGTGGAGATTCGATCATAGCCTGACGCAAAAAGACATTGCCTCGACAAGCGCGCCATAACATGCGCTCAAAAGCAGGAAGCTTTTCTCTGAGTATAACACCAGCAACGAAACTTGAGGGGAGAAGGGTTAAAAAAAATATTATTCAAATTTCAATATGCTTAGTTAACAAATTGGGCAAAACCATTCACAAGAATTTCATTAATAGAATAGAAGATAGTAAAAGAAAAAGTTTTTAGTAATCATTCTTTATATAAATGGTCCTAAATTCTTATAAAAAAAATTTATATAAAAGGATCCGTTCAATATTGGATTGCAGGAAAAACGGAGTCGAAGCTTTACAGGCGATGCCAGCATAATCCTTGTGAAATCGTCTCAAGTCGACTCAAACCTGAACGTGGTTTTTCCTGGGACACGTCTGAGACATCTTTCAGTTTGGCGGCTAATCTGAGCGGCGGGCCCCCTAGGCTTTAAACAGGTTGTGCGTCGGGTTTGAAGCCCACCCGTTAAAAACAATTTCAATGAAAGCATATAAGAACATAAGGAAAATTATCCCCAAATGGATGCGAATTTGTAGTTGGCAAGAGACTACGGCCCACGTCCTGCGATTCACTGTGAATGAACAGCTTGCCATAATCCGCATCAAGGTTAAATTATATAAGCCTAATATGTGCGCACGATCCGACAGAAGACAAGGACGATGAGACCAACGAAACTTTCTACGAGCGCCTTCAAAATGCTTACGAGCGCTGCCCCCATCACAACGTGAAAATCGTGATTGGTGAACTTCAACGCTAAGGTGGGTAAGGAAAATATATTTGGTCCAATAGTCGAAAAGTTCAGCCTCCACAACACCTTCGATAACGGAATGAGGATGATTGACTTCGCCGCAGCACGAAACATGCTCGTAGCACTAGATACAAGCATCTCAATATTCATAAAGCCACCTGGATGTCCCTTGATCAATAACCCAGAAACCAAATTGATCACGTTTTGATCGACGGGGCACTCTTCTAGTGTATTGAATGTACGCATGATCCGTGGTGCAAAAATTGACTCGGATCACTATCGTGTCGAAGCCAAGACCCGTACACGTCTGTGCGCAGCTAAGGATGCACGCAACCATACACAGAGAAAGCTATACGTCGACAAGCTGCAATCGAAACAGACAGCCGAAGCTTTCGCTACTCGACTCTTACTCCTGCTTTAAAGCACTCCTCCTAGCGATGATATATACTCGCAGTGGACACACATTTCCCACTCCATGCGTGCGGCTGCTGAAGAGGTGATTGGCTAACACCGCCCACGCCGAAACCAGTGGTACGATCAGGAGTGTCGGACGCCACTGCAGAAAAAGACACCGCTTACAAAGCCGCCCTGCAGTCGGTTTTAATGCGTGCTACTAAGGAGCAATACAAAGAGAAGAGGAGGGAAGATAGACGTATTTTCAGCCGAAAAAAAAGACAGGTAGAAAAGCGCGAGCAGGAGAAGATTGAGATGTATGATGACAGGAATGAGGCCCAAACATTTTTCGAAATGGTTTTAAAACCGGGGCCTCTTCCTACAAGGTTTAAAACGTGAACCTATTGACAGATGTCCAGACTATACTGACGTTATGGAGGGAACATTTTTCTAAGCTTCTAAATGGCGACGCTGACAACAATCCCGCCAATAGAGGTGATATTCCAGAAACCCCAAATACGGATGACAGCGTCGAGGTTCCGCTGCCGAACCCGACTATGACGAAGTTCTGACAGCAATAGCTCGGCTTAAAAATAACAAAGCCGCGGGAGCTGATGGCTTACCTGCTGAGCTGTTTAAGAACGGAGACGAGCTTCTATGCAGAATATGGTCGGAAGAATTCATTCCGAACGATTGGAGTCTCAGTGTGCTCTGCCCAATCCACAAGAAAGGCGATCCATTTATTTGTGCTAATTACCGTGGGATAAGCCTTCTTAATATCGCATCCTGTATAATATCCTGTCGAGCGTTTCATGTGAAAGATTGAAGCCCATTGTATTCCAACTGATTGGACCTTATCAGTGCGCCTTCAGACCTGCAAAGTCCACCATCGACCAAATCTTCACGCTACGACAAATCTTGGAGAAGATCCAAGAAAAACAAGTCGACACCTATCATCTTTTTGTCGACTACAAAGCCGCCTTCGACAGATCGATTAGGAAGCACCTGTACTCCACCACGTCTGAATTTGGTATTCCTGCAAAACTAATACGACTGAGCAACGCAGTCAAAATTGGGAAGGACCCCTCCTAGGTTTCATACAAGGTGATTCCTTATCATGCGACTTTTTCAACCTATTGATGGAGAAGATCATTAAGATCAGCTGCTGATATGAGACGTAGTGGCACAGTATTCTACAAGAGTGTTATGCTACTTGCGTATGCTGATGACATCGATATCATGGGCCATAATACGCGCGAAGTCAGTGCAGCATTCTCCAGATTATAAAGAGTCAAGTCGAATGGGTCTGGCAGTGAATGTAGATAAAACGAAATACTTGTTGTCAACAAAAAAACAGTCCCAGCGTCTTGAAACCCACGTTACAGTTGACAATGCCTCTTTTGAGGTTGTGAAGAACTCGTCTATCTGGCATACAGCATAAACTCAACCAATGATATCAGAAGAATAACTCTTGCTAACAGGTGCTACTTTGGGCTCAGTAGGCAATTGAGAAGCAGAGCCCGCTCTCGGCGAACGAAAATCTAAATCTACTTTATGCATCACAAACCTGGACGCTGAGAAGTTCAGATGGAAAGACTTTAGAAGCCTTCGAGAGAAAGATTCTTCGTAAGATGTACAGACCAATCTGCGGCAATGGCGAGTATCGAATACGGTGGAACGATGAACTGTAGGAGCTGATATCGACTTATTCAAGCGCATTAAAATCGAGATGCTTCGCCTGCTAGGTCATGTTTAGCGCATGAAAGACGATGCTCTAGTGTAGAAAATATTCGATTCGATACCTAGCGGCGGTCAACGCAGAAGAATACGACCGCATCTTCGTTACCAAGTAAAGGACAACTCGACGAAGCTTGGAATTTCCAACTGCTGCCCGCAAGCGAGAGACAGAAATTGCTGGCGCACATTCTTAGATGAGGCCAAGACCGACATACGGTTGCAGCGCCAACTAAGTAAGAAACTAAGAATTCAAAAGAGCTCGAATCAGCACAAAAGATGAAAACGCAGAGGAGCACCAAAAACAATGACCACTCCAGAACGTATTGCAAAAATACGCGATTTCGTATTGGACAATCCGAAAGTGAAAGTTCTTGAGATAGCTACAGCTGTGGGGATATCAAGGGGTCGGTGGTTTCAATTTTACATGAACATTTGGGTATGAGAAAGCTCACCAAAAACATGAACGTTTTCGCACTTTCCAACAATGTTTGGACATGTTGAAACAAAATCTCACTGATTTTTTTGCATAAAATAGTGAGCATGGATGAAACATGAATCCACCACTATACACCACAATCTAAAGAGCAAAAGAGTGGGTAGGTCCAAGTGGAAGTGCACCAAAGCTAGCGAAGACTCAATAAACGGTCGGAAAGGTGTTAGCGTCTGTTTTATGGATTCAAGTCGCACTTTGTTCATCGGCTGTTTG
The DNA here is from genome assembly GCA_963920525.1 of Dichetophora obliterata. Taxonomy (NCBI): domain Eukaryota; kingdom Metazoa; phylum Arthropoda; class Insecta; order Diptera; family Sciomyzidae; genus Dichetophora; species Dichetophora obliterata. Next base: position 169,864,291 of record OY986435.1, read on the forward strand.
AGAAAAAGAAAAACAATTAACAGCGACTATTACTGCAAATTATTGGACCGATTGTTAAACGAAATCGCAAGCAAACGGCCCCATTTATCGAAGCAAGACAATGCTCCAGGTCACGAATCGATCGAAACCATGGCCAAATTGCACGAGTTACACTTCGAACTGCTTCCTCATCCACCTTTCTCCAGATTTGACCCCCAGCGACCTGTTCCCAAACTTAAAAAGGTGGCTCCAGGGAAGGAGGTTTGTAACGAATGAACAGGTCGAATTGGAAACTGAAGCGTATTTTGAGAAATCTTTTCATTCAAAAGGCATCACAATGTTACAAAATCGTTGGAATAAGTGTATCGAGCTGAAAGGGAACTGGTACAAAGCGGTGGTTTGTTTGTATATATTTGTTTTTTGGTGTCATTTTGCGTTTCATCTAGTTTCAAATCACAACGGTGCTAAAGAAATTTCACTTCAAAAAGTGTAAAATGTTCTTAACGTGTGTGCCGCGGTAATAAAAAAAAACGTTCAATATTTTACCTAATGTTTAGGGTTAAGTCAGCTTTTAGTGTTTGTATCGAAAGTGGTCAGTGACAGGTTATATATCCCTTAAACTTTTTACATGGAATTGAATAGAATAACCAAATTTGAACTTGTTTTGAGTTTTATTATTATTTGCAAAACAGCAAGTAAATTCTATATCGGCATATGGAAAGCAGATGAAAGGCCATTTTTTCGACCAATTTGCACAACGTGGTATTGAAAAAACTGGGCTCTGTGACAATTTTCATTACTCAAATAATTAAAATTAATAAACTAGATTCTTATAGAAAATTTTCTCCTTTTTTAAGTTTCGTGTTATATTAAAAAAAAAAATTAAAGACTGATATTTTACAAGAATTGGTCATTGAAAGTTTTCTTTGTCATTTCTGGATTTTCAATTGACGTTGATTTTTTGGCCTTAAAATTCTTGTAATTGATTGGGCCCAGTTTTGATATGGATAACAGCACAAAAAAGTTCATGTTTCACATTAAAAAATAAAAACAATTATATACATACATATAAATGTGAATAATAAATGTTTGAAAAAAAGTAAAAATATGGAATGAAAATCATATGGGACTGAGGAACAGAACAATACCTAGACATAAGAGCAATGTCCTTTTTTAACATTTTTATGAGGTTCAAGGAAATGGGGACGTGTCAGTGAAGTAACATGATTAATGCGTGCACTTTAAAGACAAATGCGTTCAATAACTGCAAAATGGTTGTTTTTATTTCAGCAAACAAATTTAGTACGAACCATGGAAGATATTCTTCACGTTCTTGGGATTTATCCAGAAAACTATAAAGCGCATAGAGAAAGGGTGGAAAAAAACGAAATAAAAAGAGTTCGTTGAAGCTTTAATTTTCTTTCTTTTACATTATAACAGAAAATTATTGTTTGCTTTCGTTTCATTTTAACCGCAAGAAGCGCAACAATAATTTGATGTTAGTTACAGGAAAAAAACTTACGCTATATAAACTACAATTTTGGCAACAAACAGAAAATACCTACCCCAGTTGAACTGGACCCATGGAATGGCCCGTTCGAACTTCATCCGTAATAAGAGCACGAGTCATTGATTCAGTGGTCGTATTGAGACCACCTTCTTGCTATAAATTCGAAAAGACGTTTGTTTATGTTTACATTTTATGTGTTACTTATATATTAATGTTGACATTAGTAGATTTTAGCAAAATAGTTTGAAGTGGCAAGAAAACAAAAATCGACGACGCAAGCATGCGATGTTTCTGAAAAACCAATCATTAACAGCCATATTTTTAAAAAAAGAGTGCTGTTTAATTCTTATTACAATAATGATTAAATAACTTTCACCAATAAGAGAAAAAATATTTTCGATATGCCTTCTTCCAAATCAAGTGCTCAAAAGTTCAACAAACAACTCAGCCTGTACAATAGTTGTTGTGATATATATATATAGTTTAATCTTAAATACGCAACAAGCAGGTGCAAACCAATTACAAGAATTTTGTTGTTAACTAATGAAATTTAGTTTTAAGTGGATCTGCCTTAACCATAAGCAAAATTTGGTGAAAAGTGAGAGCTTGCGAACGTTTTTGGCTTGATACTTTTTAAAAAAAAAATATTTGTTCTCTTAAGTTGTATCAAGAAGATAAGATTTCGCAAAAAAAGCAATTGGAACATTTTAACTAATTCAAACATTTTAAGTTAGTATAAGATTCACCTTGGAATCTAAAAAGAATCTTTTTGATGATTAATAAACGAATTCGAGAAAGAATTATAAAATCCAACTTCATTATGATCATTTTAGTAGGAAAAAGTATTTTGTAAGCAATATTTTTTGTTTACAAATGATAAATAAATGATACATTCTTTGTTCATAAATGAATTCATTCTTAAAGTTTTCGAAAATAATACTTTTACGAACATTGATTTTAACGATTGAAATAATTTAATAGAATCGCAGGGATTTCATATTTTTTAACATAAAAGGTGTATTAATATATTAAAAAAAAAGATAATTTTGGCGCAATGGGACACTTTTCGACTCAAGCTTTCTAAAATGATCTCAAACACAATATAATGAAAACAATTATTGATTTTTGATTTTCCAAATAGCACTTGTAATTGATTTGCTCTACCTCTGTTGGAATGAATGCAGTTTAACAGTTGTAAATTTGTTTGCTTACTTATAGCAGCATTACAAAAAATATGTGCACTTTCAAATATTCCGAATTTGTATGCATAAACATAGCAGTTGTGTCCTTTTTTAATTTAATTTATAAATATTTCATATACGTTAACTAGCCCTTAACAAATAATGCGTACAAACAAATGGACATCACGACAAAAATAATAATCACGCTTTGAAAATAATACAGCGGTAGTACATAAATAGGATTCAATTTTACATAGAAAAAAAAAAAGAATACAAACAATAAAAAGAACTAAAAAAACTAAAAACTTATTTCTTGACAATATCATTTGATTCATGAACTTTTTTGGTACTTTCATGTTTCTTCATATTTACCCGAGTTTAAGATTTTGTCCTGGCTGACTGGCGCGAACTCCTTCCTCGCCTAACAGCTGAGCTTGCTCATCCTCATTCTGATTATCAGCCATCTGTTTGTAGCGTCGTAATTTAGAAGAAGTTGTATTGTAAGAAATCGTTGGTACTGCCTGGTTAGGTAATACAACCGAAAATTGTGTCGAAAGGCGAAGGGATTGTGGTGGAAAGAGCGGAGGGAATGGTAGGATAGGAAAGTGACGAGAGATTGTGGAAAACAAAATGGATCATAACCGAAAACGAGAAAAACAAAATAAATAATTGCAAACAAATAACATAAAAGAAACTTAAGACAAAATAATAAATTAACTTTGTAAAAAGGAACATCAAGAAGCAGAAAATAATAACGTTTCACATAATATATACTACTCTATATTAAGGAGGGATAAAAGCAAAGCTTGGAAAACAAGCTGTTTAGAGTGCGCAAATAAAAACTTTAGGAATTTCCCAGAGATCGGGGGAGTTCTTAAAAAAGTTTACAATGAATGGACAATTACATTCATACAGATTAAACAAAATTGAATAAAGCGCCAAAAATTGTAAATACTATTTCTTACTTTGATTAAATTAACTGAAAATATTTATAAACTAAAATTAAAATTATACTTCAAATTTATTTTTAACAAAACTTTAGTTAGACAAAAAACTTGTACAGTATATTTACTTATGTTTATGTTGCATTATCTTTGAAACTAGGTACACTAGCCATATCAAATAAAATGTTAAAATATTCTTTATTTTATTCTCTTTTAAAATAGTTTTGAACAAATTAACAAATGAAACAAATTAACAAAAAACAAAACAGGCACATTTCATAGTACACTCTTCATCAGGCCGCACAGTGGTTTAATTCTGCTACCAAACACGCTTACTGACGTTATATTTTGGGATAAAAATGTGTTCCTTAAGATTTTGCCTTTATTGAAACTGTTATAACAAATAGTGTTACTTTGCCTTTTTTAAAGAAATACATGATGGAAATGGAGAAGTGGTTCAACCCACACACTAAAAATTCTTTATGGCTTAAACTACTTTACCATTTACATAATGCTATTGAAAGTTGAACTTCGGTTTAAGCGAAAAGCGAAAAAAAAAATCCATCCAAACTTTTTCGTTTCTGATGATTGGTTGGAGGTGTTAAGGCAAGCAGGAAAGACTTAAGCATTTACAGTTATAAAAATTAAAGCTGAAAATTTTGTTTCTACGACACAATTACAAAGCCAAATAACAAACCCCAAAAATTGTATGGTGTAAAATACAGTGGATAAGAACAATTTATGACAAGCCATTTGTAATGAGTTACAGGTTTTCCAAAGTAGCAAAAAGGAAATTAACAAGCCAAAAGAAACTGTTGCTTAAACTTTTCCCAAATGGTCGTGCAATTGACAAAGATCTGCTGCTATTTATGCCGCCAGTCTGTCATAACTTTTTGAGGCATTGAAAGCATTTGGAAAATCTGAGGACTTTAGTATATTTGGCGATGACATATCGTAAGGTACATTGTAAATGCTTTCCTTTGTAATCTAATTCCAAGAATAATATACAGCAGATTCTGCCATGCACATGTCCAACATCTTTCTGAGCACGTGAATGTGGCGGCAGCGGTGAGACAGAAAGGAATGTCAAACTGACTGAAAAAAGTCCTAGTAATAATATTTTTTTAGGCGAATTCGATTTCAAAATATCCTCATTTTCTTAAGCAATCTTGATTTTTGTTAACGGAATAAACATTTAACATTTATCCAAAAACAACGCTTTGATAAAAATTTCATATCTCATATGGGTGTTAACTTCCGTGTTGACCCTTTCACATAAAAAAGCAGCTCGATTTATTTTGAGAGCTGTTTGACTATTTCTTTGTTTGTATTTAGTTTGTTTCCCAATAAGCCAATCAGATTCATTTGCTTGGATTTGTTTGTTGTGTAGATGTACTCTCACATGTGACAGGCTGTGCAGTAGTTTTCCATTTCTGTGCAATTATAGTGGAATCTTATATATATCATTTTTGTTCTAATTCTATATTGATTTTTTTACTCTCCAGAATCTCTAACATAATAAACATTTTATTTTTTCTGTTTTAATGGATGTGTTTACGTTTTATTTTTAAATAAATATACTTAAATAAAACCATGATCCAATTACTATAGGTTGTCCATTCATTTGACATTTACTCACAAGAATGAAGATATACACCCGTCAAATTGAAGAGGAGAGCAAAGAGAGTAATTTTTTAATGCCATCAAAGTTGCAGGAATATCATACTTTTTCGCAGTACTAAATACCCAAGGATACATTTCACTGCTGCTTTTTCTACTACGTTCTGTACTACTTGTTTGTTTTGATAGATGAAATGAGTTTTTTAAAAGCTAATTTCAATATTTTGTTGTGCAATTGTATTCCCACCGCTGACGGCTTATTGGATCCACTGGCACATTACATTTTGGAATTTTATTACCAGAATAAACTGTTTTTCAAATACCGCACGTTGAAGGCATTATTATTTTAATAATTACAACTTAATACTCTCGATTTATATTCTAATTGAAAAAAAACGGCTTGCAACAAAATTTTAAAATAATTTTCAATAATAATTATTATAAACACAATGCACACTATTTTTTTTCTGCTAACAGCAAAATACAGATTAACGACTTTAAGAAAAAGAAAAAATACACAACAAAACACTGAAACATAAATTTGTTCATAGAAGACCACATAGTAGAATTAGAGAAGGTAGATGTATTTCGGAGAGACAGACGGCCGGAACTGTCAAAACGAAGTTGACAGCCCATACAAAATCTGAAAACGATGAGAATGCAATAATAAAGCAAAAATAGGCAAGAATAGCAAAATGCTTAAGTTTGACAATTCTGGCTATGAGAAAAAGAGAGCAGTCTGTAATGCATATACCTTCACTAGTTGTACCATGGAAGACCACAAAACCCTGGTTGTCATTTATATTTGAGAGAGAATATATTTTTGTTTACATATTTACGGGTGTTGTCAAACGAATGGACAAACTATAATAATCGAGTCATGAATAAAACAAATTATTGTTTTGAGGTTTGTTTGTTCTATTATAATTTCTAAGAAATAAAGATATGAAAATAGTAAGTTTTTATATTAATATAAAAAATTTCCATTTGGCAAAGTGGTCCAAACTACAAATTTTTTTTTAAAACAAATAAAAAATGTTTGATTCCATTCAAAATATAATTCGATCTTATGTAGATATTCAGCTCCGTGCAACTAATTAGGGACACTATATAAACATAGAAACGTTATTTTGTTTACGAAAAACACAGTTTTGGTTTAATTTAAATTGAATAATTTTACCTTTATGTAAAAGCCTGCTTTTTAATTATTCAAAAGTATTTTTTAAAATTTGGAAAAAATTATGAATACATAATCAAATAAGTCGTACAATCAAATAAGTCGTACAAGTTTTTAATATTTTATATAGTATAGTCTTATTATTTTGTCAATATTTTGTAGCAAAACCATCGTTGTCAATTAGTGCTTGACATCTGCGAGGCATAGACTCCGCTAAATTTTAACAAACACTGTTAGGAAGCGCTTCGCAAACTTTTCTTGTATCATCGTACAGCTTATCAAAGTTGCCTATCTTGAGCAAGCTCACTTCTTTTTTTACAACCTGCCATAAGTTCTCAATTGGATTGAGGTCAGAACTGCAAGATGGCCAGTCCAAAACAGTAACTTGATTATCTGAAAACCATTGCTTGACGTGGCGGAAATATTTTTTTCCATCGGGTGACATTCTATTTATTTTAGTTTCGTCTGAAAACAATGACGTTCTCCAATGACGATACTTTTTAGCAAACTCAAGCCTCTTCTTACGGTAACCTCCTTTTACGGTATTTTATAAAAAAAATAAAAATAAACTGGCCATTTCAGCCCTTGGAAGGACTTTGACTTAGCTTCTATTGGTCAATTGTGTTGTGCGTGTTATTAAATGTTTGATCACAAATGACCGAGAACTGGACTTACGTGTTTTATGTCGACTCCGAACGGCTTATGTTCTCAAGAAGCTTTACATGGCAATTTTTACTCTCTGAGGTTTGCCATTGTCTGCAGAGAGGTGACGACAGAACAGAAAAATTAATGCAATTGAATAGACTTTCTGTCTGAGCTGGAATTGAACCCGGGCTACCACAGCTCTTTAGCTTCGGGGACACGCACTCTACCCACTAGGCTACGGCCGCGACTTTTTTATTTTATAAGATTATTAAAAATGTTATTTTGTCACTGTCCCTAATTTGTTGCACGGGCTACTTTTAACAAAATTTGAAATGGCTTCACTGCTAAAGAATAACGGTAAAAAAGTGATGCCTATGTGCTGTTTTCGCAAGTACCAGTTTTGCATTTTCTAAAAAGTATTGCTCTTACGAATTTTGTTACGTTTTAAAAATTGTATGCATTGCTGTACATATCAAAAACCACAGTCCCTAATTAGTTGACCGTAGCTGTATACCATCTTCGCCCATTTTTGTTTTCTGCTAGAGCGACGTAAAATTCTTTCAAACACATTTTTCAGTAGGCTATTTATAGATCACCGCCATCAACTCTACCAAGGTTGCCATCTGTTCTAGTTGCTTCTTATTTATTTCAACAATCATTGGTGTTCGACAGTTTGTCCAAAATGTTCAATTACTCATGACTAGGGACTGGAATCTGATGCAAATGCATGTTTGCAGTGGTCACCATGTTAAGAAAATGAATAGAATATCTTTGCGATTCAGAAAATTTCCTTTAAAATGGCATTCAATCGTTAGTGCATATTTTTGCATATTTCTTTTTAAGTGCATATTTTGCTATAAATGCATGTTTTTTGCATATTTTCTTTAAAATTCACGTTTTCTTTGAATATTTTATAAAATGTTTTTATTTTTTTATTTAATTTTTTTCACGTTCAATATTTTTCTACACAACATGAACAGTAAGGTGGATAAAAAAAAAACATTTTTTTCGACACTCATATTCTGGGAGCTGGATTCAAGTAGATCTTAAATTCAAAAGGATATCGAAATCAGTGGAACCGTCATCCAGCGGTTTTGATTTAAAAAATTACTTTTCGCCAAAAATCACCGGTTTTTTCGCCGTATTTTTTTATCAATCTAAAATAAGTATCTAAAAAATGGGTGCAAATGAAAGATATCTGTGACACCAAAGTTGTAAATAGGGAGATTTTTAGATTCAAGAAATTTTTTAGTGCAACAGTAATCAGAATTCGGTCAATATTTTGGGTACTTTTCACTAAAATCGCTATTTGAAAAAACATTTTGTTGTCTCTGCTAACAAGGCAATATGTGTAGAAAAGTAAATTAAATATACGAGGCCTATAGAATAAAAAATCTACTCTTTCACTTTTAAGAGATAACGAGATAAGTATGAGAGATTATTCTCAAGAGCGGCTTAATTTGGATCGATAAGCAAATTTTCAGATATGAATACATATTTATAATTTTGTTAAACTTTCTTCTATTTTTAAATATATTAACTATTTTTTGTTAAATCAATAACTGTTATTTTTCATTGCTGGTTTAACTCAGAAAAACATACCAAGAGACATTGCACAATTCAATTTGAACTTGAATGAGTGTATATTCATATTTTGATTTTATAGTTCGTGTTGCTTTTTTTTCCGTATTAAGTTTAAACTTGAGCTTGAAACGAGGAATGAAAACAAACTAAGGTAATATTTACAAATATTTTTTTGAGCTTTATGTGTTTTTTGGTAAGTACATGCATATTTATGTAATTGTTTGTCATAAATATTGAAAATTTTTTTTGTTTTTTAATGCATATTTTAAGTGCATATTTTCTTAATTTTAGGTGCATATATATGCGCATATATTGGATGTTTTTTTTAGTGCATGAGATTTCGGTCCCTACTCATGACTTTGGCCGAAATCGATCAATTATTAGATTATTTAATTAATTTGACATTAATTAAACTTATTTGGCCGTGCTTAGTTAATTAATTTGTGATCTATTAAATTATTACATGAATTTAATTGCGAGCTTTCGATCAAGTAAGTTTCTTTTTTCAAGAAGGCAACAACAACGTTCAATTTGTTCAATATATATCACTGCTTAATAACTAATTCATCAATTATATGGTTTTGTTTTTGTTATTCCTTATGCACTTTCTAATTGCTGTTTTTCAACCTATGCCTGAAAGCATGCTATAATAAACGGTAAGCACTTAATATCAGCAAACCACAAATTTTTTATCACAAAACGGAGTTAGTTTTTTATATATAAACCGAAAAGTTGAAAAAACTAGCAGCTTATTTTTTTATATTTAAAGAATTCATTCCCACCTTTTATTTTTACAATGAGAAGACAAGCATATATAAACTTTTTTGATTTTTTTCCCGTAAAATATTGCAAAAACTTTATTTTATGAGCAATTTCAGTTTGCGAATGGCTTATAAACCATTTATGTTATCCAGATATTTTTTCGTGAAATTAATAACAAAATGCTATATATTAATAAAAAGTAAAATTAAAGTGGTAGTAACAAAAATATTTTACTGTAATACACTACTAAGTTCCATGAAAAGTTTCATCAGTTTTCGCTGTACAGCCCTTAAGGGCCAGTTTTTCAGTACGAGTTTAAACTTTAGTCAAATTAAACCTAGCTTAACTCGCCAAAATTGGACGTTGAAACTCGGTTTAATCTATTCCCGGCGGCTCCTTAACTAGCGGGCCAAAATCGATGAAACTTCGTCCAGAGTCTATCAGTCCTATCATGAATAATTTTTCACGAGGAATCCGAAAAGGGAATTTTCATTTTTAAGATATAGCTCAATAGTTATATAGGATAGTTTTAATGCAAATTTGTAGATCAACCGTTCATGAACAAATTTGTATTAAAAATTTCCAAAATGTTCTTGAGCTTTATCTTTAAAATGAAAACTCCCATTTCCGATTCCCCTAAACTTTATCTGGCAAAATTTAAAATTTTTACCTCCCAGGTAAGGACTGGGCGGCATGATGCCTGATTTATTTTAACATAAAATTTAAAACTTATAATAGCTACTATTCAAAAGAAATTTTCGATATTGCGATTTAAAATATTATATTTTTCCGGAATTTTCAAAAATTAATAAAAAACCCAAAGATTGCGACGCGCCGTGGGCGTAGATCCAAGTAAACGACCGAATCGACTCAAACCAAAAATAATGTATATTGTCAAAGGTACATACTAACATAATCCCTACAGTGCCAGATAACATCATTTCCGTGCTCACCTGGAGAAAATTCTAAAGTTACTGATGCAAAAATGCACCAATAGCTGGAAATGGGTAAACTAAATATTTTAGCATTCGTTAAAGTTAAATTGACTTAAATTATCAAATAATGTGTTTCTTTTTTGACTAAACTGAGTTTAAACGTCTAATTGTGGTGAGTTAAACTCGGTTTAGTTTTACAAGACTTAAAACTCGTACTGAAAAACTGGCCCTAAGTGACTTTTCTCAATTTTTTGTAAGATAAAAGATTATCAGCCCTATTCCAGAATCCGTCGTAATGAATTTCCGAACGTAAAGCTACGCTACGAATACGATAAATTTGCTAATCCAAAATACGAACGAAACTTCCCCTTTTCGAACTTACTTTCGGGAGTTCGAAAACAACTGGTTTCAACAGCAGACAAATAAATAAAAAGAAAAATTTTAAAACTGAAGTGTTTTTGATCAAAATTGTATTTTTTAGCTGTGATTTTTAATGGATTTCATTGCAATTGCAATTTTCGCACAATAAAAGGAAGATTTCTCACATAGAGAATCTATGAAAATTCTTCGAAGAATATTGCGAGATTCCATCAACCCTTTGGAAATGGATAACGAAACGTAGGAAATGCACTAAATAAATTTCAACTAACATATTCACAGGTTTAAATAAAAATAATTTAAGTCTATTAAATAAAAATTATTTATAAGTTTTATTTTACGACCTAATTCTATAAAAATGTAATTGTTTTCTTTTGTCGTAAACAAATCCGTCGAGGCAAGGCTTTCGTGAAAAAATCCGAAAAACAGCTTTCAAAAGTGAATACGTTCGGAATGTGTAGTTGCAATGCTACGAATGTAAGAATGTTCGAATTCGATTCGGATAGTAGAATACTTCAATTACGAATCCGAAAGAAAATTTACGCTACGACGTATTCTGGAATAGAGCTGTATATTTTAAGAAAACAAATTATGAATTTTACTTAGTGAATTATCTCGCTACAAGTCTGCATCATTAGATTATTGATATACTAAAATACCAGTGTGGACCGAGTCGGTCTCTATACAAAACAAAAAGTGTTTGATGAACTCGGTCTAAAATACTCCTGGCTCATTGTAGTACCTTCCACGAAAGGATTTCGCGATTAGGCTAGCTGGAATTTTTTAAAAAAGTACCTTTTTTGGTCAAAAAACCCTTTTTGCAAGGGCAAGTTTTTGTTTCTATGAACTGTTCTAAAAAAGCAGAAATTGAGCTCCAAAAATGATTACTATCAGAGTAAAAAATTTTGAGAAATCTGCTCGTTCAGGATTTCTTTGTGACTTTTTTTGATTAATTTCGATACGATTTCGACTGCAATCGCCATAACTACGACATTTTTCGCCTGATTTAAAACGTCTTACCACCTTTGGAAAGGTAATAAAAATCCCTACACAAATTTAGGACTAACTTGTTAACGTTTTAACTAACTTGTTAAAATCTTACTTGATCTAAAACTCACCATTACATTCATGTAATAGTTTTGGAACAAAGTTAACCCATTGAGGACACACAAAGGGTTACATTTGTTACTTCTTATCAAAATAAGACTATTTTTGTTAACGTGGTAGTTATTTGAATCAAAATCAACAAAATAATAAAAAAAATTTCATTTTTTTTTATATATTGAGTTCATTGTAATTTTAAAGCCAATTAAGCCAAAATGATATAGTAATATTTATATTAAGTGCGAGTGAATAATTAGTGTTAAACTAAATATAAATTGTGGAATAAGAATAAAGAAAACTTAAATTAACCAAGTCAAAGGTAAGTACGGGGGTACCAGCAAAAAAACAAGAGGTTAGTTACTTAAATGCAGAAAGGTTTCTTTTAAAGACATCCATAGATTCAGAGAAATTCCTCAAATGTCTGGGTAAAGCATTCCAGAATCTAGCTGTCCTAATAACAAATGATTGAGAGGAGGCAATTTTTGAGTAAACTATCTGAGAGTTTCTTGCAGAGATTTTCCGAACAGTGCACTCAGGGGTTGGACATTTAATGATTTTGCAAAACAAACTGAGAAGTCTAAGATAGACAAAGTGCAAAAATAAAAAATTTAATAATCGGATAGTGTGGTTAGAGATAATGATCTCTACGTCGAACGTTATATACAAATCTTACAACTTATTAAGCAATAGTTGAACTTTGCGAATAATGTATGACAAGGTGCCAGAAAAAACTCCTAAGCCATAAGTGATTCTAGACATAAGAAGTGCATGTGCTAACCTAAGCTTGACTCGAAAAGATAAATGTAGATTAAGACTGTACAACTTTCTTAAAGTGAAATTAACTGAAGAGATCAGACTATCTATATGAAGCTCGAAAGACAAGTTTTATCAATGATCAGACCTAAGCATTTAATTACGTTAACAAAAACAATAGGTACGTTGTTTAAGTATATGGATATATCGACAGACATTTTTCGTGAAGGCTTAAAGAGCATGGCGTTCGTTTTGTTGGCATTGATACGCAAAGAGTTCAAAGCCATCCACGAGGAAATACTGGAGAGATTGTGGTTAACAACGGCTTCAATTCGGGTCACTACTGAAAACGATTTGAATAGCATCAGCATAAAAGAATGGGGAGCACCCATCAAGACAATTTGTGAAGTCATGCATATATAACATAAAAAATATAGGCCCTAAAATCGAACCTTGCGGGACGCCGCTGGTAAGATCAAGCAACTCAGAGGTGCTACCATTGCATGAAACAAATTGTTTGCGCTTAGATAAGTAAGATACAATTAGTTTGCAAGATGAGAGGGAAAAATTTAACTCATAATAAAGTTTCTCAACCGTAGTGATTTATGCTGTCAAAGGCTTCAAATTTACCAAACTACAACTAAAATTTACAGATAGTATTTATTTTTGGAGCTTAATTTTTGGAATTTTTATAGAAACCAAAAACTTGCCCATACAAAAAGTGTATTTTTGCCCAAAAAAGTACTTTTTTGGAAATAAATACATCTAGCCTAAAGCATAGTACTATGTTTGCTTGCGTGGAATTTCGCTGACAACATTTATTTATTTGTTGCGAGGAGTTCCTATGGCAACGTTTCTCAGAGAGACTCAAGGAGTGAGTTGGGAAATTTCATATACCTCTCTCTTTTCACTTCAAAATAAATAGGCAGTACCATGATAAAAATAGACAAGGTAGTGTTAGGGTGGAGAGCCGGTAACCGAAACTGTCAAAACGAAGTTGACATTTCATTGCAGATTTTGCAACCACTGAGAATGCAATATGGCAGCAAAAATTAGCACAAATAGCAAAATGGCTGAGTTTGACAGTTATGATCACTACGAAAGAGATTCAGCCCTAACTCTACCTTGTCTAGTTTTACTATGGGCAGTACAATTGAATTGTCGTGAAAAAATGTTGCTCAGAAACATGTTGCGATAATTTCACGCAGCGGAACAGAGTATTGCCCTGACGAAAATGTTGTGAAAATTTACACGCTTGTTTCGCAGCTGTCATATTTTATATAGAGATTTGAGTGGAATTTCAAATGAAACTGAACAGAGTACTATACTTAAGGGTTAATACATCACGAAATCTTTTCGTGGAGGGTATTACAATGAGCCAAGGAATATTTTAGACCGAGTTTATTAAACACTTTTTTTATGGAGTCCAAGCCGGCCTAATGAAGAGTGTTCAAGTTTTTTTGGCTTTATGAAATGAGCCTGTTTAGTTTTTTGTTAATTTGTTTTAAGAAAATGATATTTTCACAATTTTTGTGAAAACTATTTTAAAAGAGAATAAAATAAACAATATTTTAACAATTTATTTTATATAGTTAGTGTACCTAGTTTCAAAGATAATGCAAAATAAACATAACTAATTATACTGTACAAGTTCTTTTTTTGGTTCACTGTAAGTTCTATGAATTAACCATGAACACATTTAAATAGTATTGTACACATAACTAAGACAGAACGACTCATACATTGCTCTTCAAATAAACTATTTTCAAAATCATTCCTTTGTCAACAAAATCTGACGCTTTTGGGTCACATGATGAAAAGCATAACAGAGCAAGTTTTTAAACATTTCATTATTTCAGAGATTATGTGTGCACGTAACTTTATATGTATATTCCTTAGCTACCTGATGATAATTGCTCAAGATTTTTATAAATTTTTTTGCAATGGAAACTATAAATATTCAATCGATGTTGTGATTTTATATGCCTTTAGCTTTATGTGTATGAATAAAAAAAACACTTTAATCGTAATAATATATTTAATCTATTTTGTGCAAAAAATATTTTATTGCATCCTTCCAAAGATTGTGCCATATCGCTTTTTTACGATATTTTGAATTTAGTCATTATTCCTTGCGACCACAGATATGTTAGCATCCATTTTGACACTACTTTTCAGCTTAAATTTTATAAAAAAGTAAAATTTTTATTTTCAACCCATTAAAGCCCAAATGTCAGACGGTGAAATTTTTGATGAAAAAATCGTTATAAAAGAATATTATGATTATTGCATTTATACTAAGGAGAAAATACAAATGTTTAGATGCGTAGGAATGCAGCAAGAACAAAGAAAAAAAAATTGAGATTTCTTACTTGATGTTTTGATTTAATATTGCCATAATTTGACAGAGAAGTAAAAGACACTGCAAAATGTATTTATGGAGGTGGCAGAAGTAGGTGACGTCTAACAAATCGGTACCGTAGCAATGTCAAAATTTAAAAAAAATTTTAAAAAATCAATTTTGCCATATTTTGAACGAAAATCCAATGAAAAATCCAATGTTTATTACTTGATCTTATTGGTTTGAGGAAAAAAATGAGTGTTATTTTTATTTTGCAATTTTTTTGTGAAGTGTGCAAATATTGTGATGCAAAAAAAAAATACGGCGAAAACTGTGCTATTTGCCATAGTACTTGGAGTAAGGAAAACTTATGTTTTTGGAATAAAAATATTAATATAATAATATAAAATAATAATATGGAATAAAATGCAATCAAACTAAATAAAATAAAAAACCAACAATCTACATTGCTTAACATTACTAAAAAAAATCTAAAATTTGGCTGCTAGTGATGTTCCGTAGCTTAATCTTCTCTCCTGACTTCATAACTCCCACAAAGTGTTTGTCCCACAAAAAGGAAAATAATAGAAAGTGACATCACTTGCACAAAAATTTTGGCATTGCTACGGTGCCGATTTCATAGACGTCACCTACTTTTTCCACCTTCATAAATTCATTTTAAGACACTGTTATGAGTCATAAAAGATTCCGAACATAAAACATCTGTAGAAATCGGTATTCTGCATTTCGAACTTTTATGAAACCCTATTATCAATCTTCGAAAACAAAAATCTATTACAATTCCGTTAACTTTTGTTATGAAACAGCTGATTGCTGTCAATAAATTAAAAAATAAACAAGTTGAAGAAGTTATCGCTTTTAACGTGTAAATTGCAAATATTAATATTTTTGCAAAATTGGCACTAAAGATGTGCTGTGAATTAGCATTTCAAATTAGCATTGCCGATTCGATTAAATGGCTTGTTGAAAACAATATCGGACCCAGAACCCTCTTACAATGGCTGCATTCTATCCGAAAAAGCGCTCAAGTAGCGAAGTAGCATAAAATATTTTCGCTATATAAATTGTGACAGCTGAAGGAACATGTTCTGTGAGCGCATACCATTCAGCTCGAAAGTTGTGGAACAGTTACTTCCGCTGAATGCAGGCAATGATGGCTGTGCGAATGATCGCCCAAAACCCTAATGGACCAAAACAAAAATGAACGAATGCACAAAAAATAAAAAGGTACGATACTTAACATTAAGAAATGTTTAATTATGCAAACTGAAATGCTCTCAAGCAAATTGTGTTCAATTCGTTTTTCTTGCAGATTTTTCCTCTATTTCTTATTTTAATGACGAAAAAAATCGACAAAGGCCTATAAACACTAAAGAGCTGCACAAGCTTCCGTTCTTCTATCCTCTCATTTCATAATAAGCACTGCAGTGAAGAGAGTTTTTGATATACAAACTACTGTAGCCAGAAAAGCACGATAAATAGTGCTTATGATATTTTTCAACGATTGTGGGATGTGGTAATTCCCAGAGTTGGGCGTAGTGCACTAAATTTACAGTTTCAGCTAACATGTACTGATAGTGTAAAATTATTCTCTATCTTCTTTTATTTTTGACTGCTGAATTGAAAAATAAAAGCCTCACTATACATGAGTGATAGTGATAGTGAAAAATTTCTCACTCAAATTCATGTAAGAATAGTGGAAAAAAAAATGTTTACAGCTTGTAGAACATTTTTTTTGCACTAAATAAATAGTGCAAAAAAAAATACTTGCACTAATAGTGGTACAGCACAGAAAGTTATCACTCAATTGAAAGAAAACAGGAAAAGTTATTTGTAGTATTGAGTATTTAAATATTACACAGAAATTTGTATGTTTCTATGCTATTCTTAGTAAAATATAAAAATATTAAGTTAAACAAGAAAAATAAGCTATGCTAACAATTATTTGCTGTAAGCGATTTAACTTTCATGAAACTATTATTTTAAATAACACCAATTTCAATAAACTGTCTATCTGATCCTCGCTTGTTGATGCTCATTTAGAGCTGTTGTTGTTGTTTTCTTCGTAAAAATATATGACCAGAAGCTCGAAAAATAGTTTTTCTTAATTAGAGATTTTTTTAATTCGAGTCTAACTGAAATAGTTTCAAAACCAGTCATATTTGAAAGTTGAGTGGAAAAACTTTCAATTGCAGCTTTCATTTAGTGGCTGTTCAAATTTTGCACTATTTGAGTGTAGTGGAGATTTAGTAACTACCACTCAATTTAGTTATAGTGCAACAATATAACACTACCACTAAAATCCCTAGTGATAGTAAAGAGATGCTTCATTATCACTAAGCTGTTAAAAAAATAGTGAAAAATAGAATTTCTTTCAATATATTTTAGTGCTAGTGAAAGGCTGAGTGCACTCAACATTTAGTGCACTACGCCCAACTCTGGTAATTCCCATGGTATTTTTTGGGAAAAATCTCTCGCGTGGGAAAAAATACCTCAAAATACCACAAAATACCTCGAATTACCACAATACCTCAAAATCCCTCAAAATACCCTCAAATTAAAAATAATTGCTTGGTTAAAAACTGAAAAATCAGTAAAATGCAAGTATTTTTCTCAAAAAGGGGCGCGGTTTGCCTACTTTTTGTCAGGTGGTATATATTGGTGTCATGTTTCCACCTTTCAAACTTTATGACCATATAATGAACAGTTTCTTAGATTCTCAAAACATATCCCACAAAAAATAACTTATTTTTTGTGCGAAAAATAAAAGTTAAAAATTCCGGTTAACTCCTGAGTAATAAAATTAAAACACACAAAATAACTCAAACTTTTAACTTTTTTATAAAAATGGTATAACCGTTGCGGTCCCTGAATTTTACCGATTTGATAAAGTCTTTTTGTATGGGAGATGGGAGTGGTTTTCATCTGATTTTGAAAAATTTCAATTATATTGTGAACTTATTAACTTTTGCGACCAAAGGTTATGTGCTAAATTTCAAGTCATTACATTAATTTTTGTGGTAAAATTAAATTTATTAGGTGTGGTTTTTATTCGATCTTAACAAATTTCAAATATATGGTGAATATTTTACTTAATACAAAAAACGCTGCGTTTTTATTCACTTTATAAATATCAACCTGAATTTCAAATGGAATGTGTGTAGTTTACTTTTAATGCGTAACTCGAGCAAGTTGACTTAATGGTTTCCTCCAACAAAACTTTTCTTTAACACGTACACATATTTAATTTTATTTACATTTTTAACCCTTTCAGTGGATTTGCCAATATATTTGACAAGTCAGAGAGTAATATTTATTTTTATCTTGCATCGCTTTTTTAAATCAAATCGTTTGGCTGTATGAAAAAAAGATAAGCAACATTAGAGAGATATTTGACATTAAAGTCAGTTGGATTTTCAATTTTGTGCTGAAGAAAAGCAAAAAAAATGGTTTGGCCTATTTTATAAGAAAATATCAACCGGACAAAAACCAAATCTATGTTTTTTATCTTTTTATGGCTTTAATGATAACAATATCATAGAAAAGACCTAAGGTCTAAAAAACAAAGACCTAAGAGGTTCAAAAATCTTCAAGGGATTAAAAAAAATTTTGTTGAACAGTAGCAAAACAATTATTTCTTTGTACAAAGTCAAAGGTATGTTTTTTCATTTTTTTAGTACCTAAATAATAGAAATATTACCTCAAAAAAATTGAAAAGGTTAAGAACAAAATTTACACTTTATGAAAATTCGTTATGATAACAGGCAGAAAATTAAATCTGTTATTCTGTTGTGATTAATAACAGATTGCATTAAAGATTTTCATGCAGAATACGAATTTTGGCTTCTTAACAGATTTTTTGACAGCTCAAAAATTTGTATGGTAAATCATAACAAAATAGGCCCAATTGTTATCTATTGTAGCCGAAGTACCTTTTAATAAAAAATACTCGGAATTTCCCATTCAAACAAACCCCGCATGAAATATGTATGTTCAGCGTGCGCTATCTTTTATGTCGGTATGTGAATATTGAATAACTTTTCCATTTCTTCATACAAAAATAAATTTTTTTCAAAACTTAAGACCCGATTATTTCAAAATTGTTTTTTTGTGGCATATGATATAAGCCTTGAAATAAGCCCTTCAATTGATTTCCATATATGAGGTATTTAGTCCTTTACAATTTATTTGAACTAGTTTTTGAACACAACATCAATCAAGGGCCGCCTCTATTGGACAAAGCAAAATATGCCCTTTTCGCTGCGTTTTACATCACTTTTTCAAGCATCTTGACCATCTTGTATAGCGTTGATTTCGGCACGAATGTTTGCCTTGAGCTTGTCAATGGTGTGAGGCTTGCTGGCGTATACTTTGCATTTCAAATAACCCCACAAAAAAAAAGTCCGCAAAAGTCAAATCTGTGGCGACATGTTATAACTTCACTGTCGAAGCGAACATCGAAGCAAAGTTTTCGATCTGGCAGTATGTTGTAATATTATCGTTCGACAGGCGATTTGATTTGTTTCGAAGTTATGTTCGAACATTTAACAGCTGCACGCAAGCTTTTTTCTGATACTTGGCATGCTAAGTAATGTGAATCAATATATCTAAAAATTGTTTTATTAATAAAATATGTCATTTAAACTTAAAATGATAAATTGGTTATTTTCAACAAATAACATTGTTTGGAAAAAATAAAGTCAACTTTATTTGAACAAACAGTTCTAAAGTAACCATATATATACTTCTATTAAAGCCAATACTTTTAATATTTCACCAACTTAAAATCATTATTTAATACTTCTATAAATTATTAAATAAATTATATATAATAAATAAAACCATGCTTAAATGGATCAATATTTTCATTTATATTTACTTTGCTTCTCGATCACTGCCACCAAAATAAAGTAATATTTTATCGCAAATATAGTGTACAACATACCGACTTTCGATAATTTCGACAACTTCGAAACTTTCGAAGTTACAACATGTTGCCACTGGAAATCTGGGAGGCCAGTCAATGTTGCAATTTTTTGACTTCACATGTCCAAGGAATTTTCGTTGCAGAAACTGTTCAGAAATTTTTCACACATTTGTGGGCAGACATAATGAGCCAACAACATCCACCGATACAGATTCCCATCGACTGTTTCGCCTTCTTTGAAGAAAAATGAAGCGTTGTTTCGGTGTGAACTGATTCACGGTAAAAATATGTAATAAATTGACGTTTGAAAAAACTGTCTACTCAAGTCAATCAGCTTATAAATTTCAAAGTTATTCAATGTTTGCATACCAACATAAAATAAGGCGCACCCTGTATTGTAAAACGTTTTATTTTAGCCTGGCAATAAATTAAAAGTACAACGTGAGCCTATTAAAGCGTTTGAAAGAAAATAATAATACTCGTGATTTGCTCCTTGTGACTTTTTCCTATTCCCACGACTCAAGTTACCTTTTTTGCAGAAAGCGCTTTGATTCTATTAAGCCGGATAAAGAAGAAGTCGCAGAAGCTGAAGGCGATTCCAAAATCGGCCTATGAAAAGTGTTTTGATTATTGGAGAAAGCGTTGAAACATGTGTATTAATTGCAATGGAGATTGCTTTGAAGGGAATAAAATCAATATCGATGATTAATTGAACCATTTTCGTTTTATTGAAATATTCCAATCAGAAGATATTGTGCAGTTAAGAGCAATTTTAGCTTCGTAAATTGTGTACCATTTTGTATAATAAGTGTTAGAAATTTATGACTTGCCAGCCACATAAAGTGTAACAAAAAGTTTTAATGCTTTCAAGCTTGGCTATTAATAATTTTGCTAACTTCATGACTAGCATTGCACATCACACACAAACTGTGATATTTTATTAAATAAAACACTTTAAAGCAAGTCGTTGGCATAACCTGCACGTCGCACTGTGGTCTAGAAGGCGATTCTAGCGCGAATTAAATCAGCAGGCTTCAGAGAAAGCGATTTTACAATACTAGGGTAATGAAATTTGGTATAGAAGTGGCTGGGGTCCTTTTCAAGCGTGATGGTAAAAATTGGAGTTTTCAACAAAGGGGAGAGCCCCTATTAATAAAATAGTGTATATCGGTTAATGCTGGTTCCATGGTTTTGAAAATCGATAAACGTTTGGGTAGGATGTTTTTCAAGCACAGTAGAAAAAGTGAGACGGAATAAGACAAAGAGGCGTGAAACGATGGAAGAAGTGGGCGGGATACGACATAAAATAGAAGAAAAAAATCTATTTTTAATATATACACCGTTCATATATTTCTTTAGTAATTTAGTATTTATTTTATAAACATTTTTCATGTTTTTATAGCCTTAGGTTATGTGCAGTATCTGTATTTTCAGGGAAAATAACACTAGTCTGGCCAATACCTTTTTTGTGACTTATTTTCCAACTTTTTTCAACCATTTTTATAAATGTGGTTCATTAAATCAATACAGTTAGACTGTTAAGTTTAACCACATTTACATTATTTATTATGAAAAAATTAAGTGCAGTGCAGCACTCATTTAGTTCCTAATCTTTGAACTTTAGCCATTCCTTGAAGAGATCCGTATAAGTTTGTACAAGATTCGGTAATAAGAGTTAAAATAAAATTTATAGTTGCAGGTGGATACAACCAGTTTTTGTTTTTTTTTAGAAACAAATATAATTTTCTTTTTTACAAAATAAGTAATTACAATTGCATAGTTTTTTATCCATTATTTAAATTCAAAATAAAATGCAAAACAAAATTCCTTGCAATTATCTGCTTTAAATATACAGACGAAGAGTTGAAAATGAAAACTGAAAATTCATTAATAAACTTTCAAAAACAATGAATTTCAATTTGATAATTAATTCTGATCTATTCTTTGAATTTGTACATGATTTTTATTGTGCGATTTTATATCAAGTAAGTTTGAAGAAGGCATTAAAAACAACTCTGTATAGAGTCAATCACACAGCAGACTAGACAGTCTGTTTCGGTAATTGCTACATTTCCTCTTCAGTAGTCTTAAGTTTTTCAGATGTGACCAATCCACTGTTTAAGCCTTCATTCTTTAATTAAAACATTTTTTATTCGTGCCATTTAACACGAAATAATCACGAAGAATCTGATGAGCATAGTTTTTTATCTTACCAGAAAATAAAGCCAAATGATTGGCTGAAAAGGACTTAGGCATTTTTGATTTGTACGCTCATAGGGACTTAGGTAATTTTGAAAAAGACCTAAACTTTTCTTTCTTGTTTTTTAATAAAGGACAATAATGATAATTTTCTTTTTTCAATAATATTTCTTTTTTAAACATCTGTCCGTTGAGCAAAAAATTTGGACCGATGGACTTAGGAGACTTTGATAAGTATCGATTTATATATTTGTTTCGAAAAACAGCAAAAATTATAACAAAACATATGGAAGACAACTTGCTTCTTCATTTAGATATTCTTCGCGACTTTAGCAGCGTCTGAAAACGAAAAATTAGGTTTTCCCCTCTATAACATAATTAATGTTCGACTCGTTTGTTATTAGTACAAAAAATAAAATACTCAGGTTTAAGCAAAGCACTTAGCATTAACTGAACTGAGGACTAACAGAAAATATACAGCTGTTAATGTTCTTATCGGCCATTTAATCATATGACATTAAAGCAGTAGTTATTTTTAGATCAAGCCTTTAACTCTACCAGGGTTGCCGTCTAGTTGCTTCTTATTTTTTTCGCTATTCATTGGAGTTCGACGAGTCTGCCGAAGTACACCATAGAATTGAAACGAATTTTGCTAAGCTAGAAGCTAGTGTTTAACTGAAAGGTGGTTATTTGTACAACCAAAAAACAATGAATTTCTTTCTGGCGCGAGTTGACGGTACCAAGCAATGTTGTCTTCTTGTACAACAAAAAATAATACATTTCAGTTGCCTTTTGAATATGCCCATTCAGCTATTTAAAAAAATGTGGGTTTTTTATTTAATTCGCACTAGCATTGCCATATAGACCACAGTGCGTCGGTTTAAACATATTATTCACACATTTTCACACTAGTTTGAAACATTAACTTAACATATAACAAAGAGGGGTAGTTAACAAATACTACACTTTGTACTAAAACTATTTATGAAAAAAAATTATAATTATACATGAAAATATGAAAATAAAACTTAAATAAAATTGCGCTTGTTTATGCAATAGCAGTTTTTATAAATAACAAAAACCATAGTTAAAATATAACTTATATAGGTAACTTATGTAAGAAAGATGCACATATAATTTGTATTCATTGTTTTTTTTTTTCTAACAACTGCTGTGTTGGATTGTGGTTAGTACATCTTAATGGTCAAACAAATTGGTAAAAAATAATATGATGAATACTATTTGGTGAATGAAATGTTAATGAGAGTGCTAAATGTGTGCTTGACTAACGATATTATTGTTAAATAAAAATAAAGTGGTTAAAAGAAAGTTGATACACAATTCTTGTTATTGTTAAGGATTCTAATTTATTAAGTACTGGAAACAATTAAAATTAATTTGTTAAATAGCTTTAAAATAATTAAAACAAAATTATCATTTGACTATTCGTAAAATCGATATCATTAAAAATAAATGTAAAATTCAACGACATAGTAGTGTATTAATTATTTTTTCTTCTGCACAAATTTTAAAACTTGAGAACATGCAAAAACTATAGACGAGATATTCAAAACATTTTATAGCAATTATTTTGTGCATTTCTTAATTCGAGCGAAAATAATAGACAGACAGACATATTTTCAGGTTATAAATTAAATCGTTCTTTAAATGCAGGATATTAACATATGAAAACTATTTTCAATGATATTTATCATGATTTGTTAATTGATTTTAGTTGATATACAAAAACGTACCTCATCAAAGAAAACTTGGGTTTTACGCAATATATGTTTCAGCTCGGTCAACTCCAAAAAATTACGCTTTAGTGCTTCGGCATTTTGATTAACTTCACGTAATTCATTTTCAAGTTTCTCAAATGTAGCCTTAAAAATGTAAAAATAGAGGCTATAGATAAATAATGTCAGAGCAAAGCTTTTACGCTAAATGTTTATACTTCCAAATCGATCATTTCTCTGGGTTGAGGCGCCTCGGGGCTATCGCCAGTATCCAACATTGGAATGCCATCCTTTTTAATCTCTTTCTCCAAATAACGCAGCTTTCGTTCCATTTCATCGCAACGGCGCACTTCGTTAACAAATTTGCGCTGAAAAGCATTTACATCGGGGTTCAACTATGGAATTAAATTATTAATCTGTTAGTCAATCAAATATTTTTTATTGCATCGCCTTGTACATCTCTAAATTGCACCAGTCCAAGTTCGCCTAGTTCCGATACACAAGCATAGGCCGCTTCACTTTGCAGGAATAGCTGACACAGGGTCATTTCCTCACTACGAAACAGCGACCCCATCTTATTAAAAGCCTTTTTTTTAGCTTGCGAAACCAAAAATATTGTCAAACTGCAGAAATTTTGACTGAAAAATAACAAATAAATTGTTTACTCTTAGATATGCCCACAACAGACTTAATGAAACCTAAGTCTAGAAATAGACTGAATTGTATATAAGCTGATAAGAAAATTCCTCTTAAAGAAAAAGTGTCTAATTCAAAGTGCGATTAAGCCAGACAGTTTATCAAAAACAATTTTTTTGCTCACTTCACATTAAATACGTTATTAATAATAATAATTAGTGGGCAGATACTTAGTTTCCAAAAGTGGAAAGCTATGTATTTGTATGAGTAGGCATCATTAATATTTCTATATAAAGCTGCAATTATAATTAACTGCATTGGTACATTCGTCACGTCTGGAAATAGGTTAATAAAAGTTATTTTTCTCAAATACATATGAGGATAATACTATAAAAATCCGTTGAATAGGCCATTAAATAAAACATAGCTTCGAAAGAGGAATACAATTAACAAATTAGTACTTTAAGGTAAGGCTGCGTAGTTCAAATATCAGTCATACATTTTCCTTAAGGTCACCATAAAGATAGTATTTTATAGGAAGCTATATAGATAGAATTTGAAGCAGCTGCCTGCATATTTGGTTAGCTTGGTAATTGAAAAATTATTTGTTTCATTAAATTAGGAAAAAGCTGTTATTGGTTTCACAATAAAAAACTTGGTTTCAATTATAATTATGTCTGAACTGAAAATTCCAGTGAACTTATCGTTGAAACACAGTGCATGATAAAAAACCAACGATTTAATTCAATAGCGACAACTATATTCTCATTTTCAATTTCCATATAATCCGCAAAAAAACTTCAAGATTAGAGTTGTTGCTATTCTATTCCCAAAATCAAATCTCGAGCATTTCAGATCAATAAAGTCCATTTTCCGGTGAGGCGAAAAATCAATACTGACGAAATTTTTCATTATAACAAACTGAACTACGTATACACATCTTTTTCATAAGCAAACGAGTGCTCCGCTGGACAAATTTGACTGACTTCACTGAAGTATTTCACTTTCGCCAAGTAAAAGTAAAATATTTAATTAACTTTTCTCTAATGCTTTTCTAAAAGATGATATTAACTTTATTTTTTACACTATTTTATTAAATTAAAACTAGTGAAATTATGTGCACAATAAAAACCAACCTATTGCACTTTTAATACGTTCAACACAAAAAGAGAAAGATATCCAACTGATACCGAAAATACGAGGAATAGCAAAAACTATTGTGAATGTGTGTCATTTTCAAATTAGCTGTCAAAAGCAACAATGCTGCCATATATAAAATTTACTAATATTAAGGTTAACCCTTTACTGCATACTTTGCAAAATATGTTTATTATGTGATTATAACACTCATATGATGCGATGTAAGCTTTAATTTTAAAATGAAGCAAATTATAAAAAATGAGATACAGAAAACAACAATATCAGAAATAAAAAATTGGCTGATGTAGTACAAGATGCGAAACAAGAATCCACAAAATTTATTAAAATCAGGTGTAGAGAAAATAACTGGATTACAATGGAGTTAAAAAGAAAAATTAAACTTAGAGAAGAGCTTTATAAAAAAATTTAAGTCCGATCCAAATAATCAAAATAAGATAGTAGCATATAAAAAAGGTAAAAAAATAACAACAAATAGAACATCTCAAGGAATAATTAGAAAAAACAGGAAATAATCCAAGATAATTATGGAACATAATAAACACAACACTAAGAAATAAGGATGAAACAACAAGCACCCTAAATAGTACGAACAGGCAACAGAAAATCTGCAAACAATCCAGAACAATTTTAATAAATATTTCAACGAAGCTCATTTAAACATAGCAAAAAACATCACAACAACAAATACAGTAATTTCAAATTAATATAAACCCAAAATTAATATTTTTTTAAACCAGTAACACAACAAGAAATACAAAATATTGTAACAAATCTGAGCATCCATGCAGCTCAGAGGTTTGATGGCATAACGGTGAAGGATTTAAAAATACTTTTACCAACTATTGCAGAACAATTAGTTATACTGGTGAACAAATGTTTTACAACAGGGAGCTTTCCAGACTACCTGAAAAAAGCGATAATCACCCCAATATATAAAAAAGGCAAAAAGATGTATGCGAAAATTACTGACCAATTACAATACTAAGTGCTCTCAGTAAAGTTTTTAAAAAGGCGATAGACAGTAGAATTAAAAACTTTATTAATTCAACCATTGGATTTGACAACAATCAATTTGGATTTTTGGAAAAAGCGCTACAGAATCTGCAATAACAGCAACGATGGAGAATATATATGATGGATTCAGATGAAAAACAAATAGTTTCAACTACCTTCATTGACTTATAGAAATCGTTTGATCTTGTAGATCATGGAAAACTGATAAACAGCTTAAAGGATATATGTATAAGAGGTTTGCCTAACAAATTAGTCGAAAATGACCTTAAAAACAGACCACATATTGTTAGATATAACGATGTATATAGTGATGAGCTCGTAAGTAAAATAGGTGTACCACAAGGATCAATACCTATTATATATTAATAACATAAAAAAACTGCGTATTTCGATCAGCACACAACATTTACGCAGACGATACAAATTTTATCACAACAGCAAGTACAGCAACAGAATTAGAGGAAAATATCAATCATGACATGGAAATTTATTATAAATGGGCTTGCGGAAATGGTCTCAGCATTAATCTACAGAAAACAAATGATATAATTTTTCGATCTCACTACAATATGGATATATCTAGGTTAGGTTAGGTCAAAGTGGCTGCCTCAATTGAGACACACTTAGGCCAATGAGGCCGATTGAGGTACCACAGGGTTAATTCCCATTCTCTATTTAAACCATCTTGAGCTGTTCACAAAGCTTAGGATTCGGTATAACGATATTTCCGAGAGTTCTTCGAGGTCTTTTAAAAAGCAGTTATTTAAATGAAGAAAACGTTTTTGAGCCAGCGCTGGGCAAGTGCAGAAAAAGTGTTCTGTAGATTCCTCCCCCTCCTCATCTCTAGAGCTTCTGCAAAAGTCGTTGTGGGGTATGTTTAATCTTTGAGCGTGCCTGACAATAAGGCAGTGCCCTATCAGGATCCCTATCATGGTGCTAATGTGGTCTCTACTGAGAGAAATGTGTTCTTTTGAACGCTTAAGATTGAGTTAAGGCCATATTTGCCGTGTTATATTACACGTGTTACCTGCTGGCCATCTATTGTTGGTTTTGATGCAGGATAACTCCTGTGTAAGCAGTTTACATGTGGTGAGAGGAATACCAAGGTTGGTCTTGTCTAAAGATAGTTATTTGGTAGTACCTGTACGAGCGAGTTTATCTGCTTTACAGTTACCTAGAAAATCCTTATGTCCAGGAATCCAGCATAGAAGGATTTTGATATTTCATTTACCTGAATCCAAGTTAACGCTTCATGTATTGCAGCGATTTCAGCTTGAAATAAAATGGTCAGGGATCCTGAAGGCTAAATTAATGCTTAATTCTTCTGAGTAGACTCCTCTACCTACTTTGCCATCTAGTTTTGATCCATCAGTAAAGATCTCAATGATATTGTGAGGTGAACGGTTTTCTTGTTCCCACTCTTCTCGAGAGGGAATGGATACATCGAACTTCCTTTCAAAGGGTAGTTTTTGTGTGATGTAGTCAATGGACCTTGGTAAAGAAGGGAGATATATCTACAAACGTCAAAATTGGCACCACAGATATACAAAGAGTACAACAAACGAAATATCATGGCATGACAATTGATGAAAAACTCAGTTATGAAACACATATTAAAAAATTAATAAACTCAATACTACCATTAATAACAGCGATAAAAAGAGTTGGAGGCATTTAGAAGACAGCAGCTAAACTAATTTACTCAGGACATATTCTCGCCAGAATTCGTTATAATATATGCAGTTGGAGCAGTAAATGCAGTAAATGCAGTAAATTTCAAGTTGAGCATATAAGAAGACTGATGAATAAAGCTATTACAAGGTCTGTTCCTGTACTAGCTTCAAATAAAGTTCGAGTAATGTTTAATCTGTGAGAGTAACTCAATTATCTGTCAAAATGTGAGAATATGCAAAAAGTACGGAAACGACTTCAAGCAAGTTTCGAGCAGAAAAGTTGCTGTTGACAGCTGATTGATAATAAATTGAAGCAATTGAAAGAAGAAGATTCGTGCTCGAAGAAATTTTTCAAGTAAAGTTGAAGCTAGTTTCGGGTTATTGTAATAGAATAGAGAGAGAGAGTGACATTTGGCTTGTTCTTCTTCTCTATCGAGCTTGAAAAATGTGTAAAGAAACGCTTTCAAGCAACGTCAAGTTACTTGAATCGAGTACGGGAACATACCTAAAGTTTTATTTAATAAACAACTACAACAAGACAGCTTAACAAAACCACAAAACAATTGGACATAAGCCATGGGCCGAATTACAGCATCAGTGAACGAGCAAAATTTACGAAGGGCACGACGTGACAAGTGCCTATCATGGTGTAAGAAATAGAGGTGTTAGTGAGTTTGACACTTCTCTCTCAAAATAATAAAATTATGTTTCCCCACTCTTGTCAAAAACAGCTGATAGTAAATTGCAATGAAAACAAATTTTGTTTAATTCGTGTCTTTCTGCAATTTTATAAGATTTTTACTGACATTAAAGTGGGAACAAAGTGATATGGAAAACAATAAAAAATATATGACACGCTGTGCGTTATGCAAAAAAACAACGATGTGAATGCAAGACCATTTGCATGCTGGCCAAAACTTCATGTCGGCGGCACCTTCCAGCGCACGTTTCTGATAAAATGGCCAAAACATTCAATGACAAACTTGGCAAATCGGCGAAAACAACTGCAATAACTTTTTGTCAACACAACACGGCACAATTAATTGCATTAAATATTTATTTATACTTAATTCGCACAATAAAAATTATAGCACATCATCTAGCAACTCAAACAAATAACACAATTTGACAACTATCAACAGTTCCGCTCTTTCGCTCACAATTTTTTGACAGAAGCAAAGAAATTCACGGTGTTGTCAAAAACTCGCTAACACCTGGGGCCGAATTACTGCATCCGTGATCGAGCAAAATTACGAAGGGCACCACGAGATAAGTGCTTATCAATCTTGTACAATTTTGCTCTATCACGAATGCTGTAATTCGGCCCCTGGTTTTCTTATACCATGGTGCCTATCAATCTTGTACAATTTTGCTCGATCACGGATGCTATAATTCGGCGCCAGCTTATATTTGCCGAAAAATTTAAATGTATCTACAAAATCAAAAATAGCACGCAGAAATCACAACAAGAAACACCAATATAACACTCGTCAAAAACACAACTTCGAAATACCAAGAGCCAGAACATCCAGACAACTAAACGGCCTTACACAGTGCAACCAAACAATTCAATTCATTATTAGAAGATATTAAAAAATTAAAAAAATTCAACTATTTTAAACTAGCTTATATGAAAATGTATAGGAATTGTAGGGAAATGTATTTCATTATTCTGAAACAAATTGTAAATGAATGAAACTATAAATAATGAAATGTTGCATATTGTTAAAAAAAACACAATTTTAAAATTGTCTTTCTATCGTTTAAAACAATAGGTCAGTTTCCGTAATAAATTCAAGTAAAGTTCGAGTAATAGAGAGTAACTTTTTTACCTGCCAAAATGAAAATATTTATCAAAAAGTACGGAAACGACTTCAAGTAAGTTTCAAGCACAACAGCTGTGCATGCATTTTTGAACTCGAAAAATAATCGATTTTTCTTGAAATTATTAGTATTAAAAGCACTTTGTGCAAAATATATATATATATATATAAAAAGAGAAGAATTATTTTAATATCACAAAACAAAAAAAAATGTAACTTATAATATGACGATCAGCTAGCTGTTCGTAGCTAGAAATTCGTGCTCGAAGAAATTTTTCAAGTAAAGTTCAAGCTTGTTTCGAGTCATGATACAACTATTTATCAGGTAGCCGCGCACACAACCTATTTTCTCATGAGCTGCGGATGACGAACGTCAAACAAAAGAAAACATAAAACGAAAGTTATTTTTTTGAAAATTTTTTCAAAGTTGTGTTCATAATACAAAACGAGCGTTTGGCAAAATTTTCTTTTTCAATATTGTGTTGTATTAAATTTATTTATTTATTTTCTTTGTGTGACAAAAAACATTTTTGATATCTCCATTTTGCATCAGCTGCCATAGCAACTATAGCACGCTCTCGATTTGATTTTCTTTTGTTTGACTTTCGTCATCCTCAGCTAAAGTTGTGCGGCTACTTGGTTACATGATACAAAGAACTAAAGATGAAGTATTCCCGCGCAACGAACAAAATTTATTGCGCACCTCGTCATTGGTGCTTGTCAAATGTGACACTTGATGAATACATTCAAAAGAAAATGTCAAAAAGAGAGGAAGATAGTAAAATTAAAATTAACAAACAGTCAAAATTCTGTCAAGCACATCAAGCAACGTAGCCGCTTTTTGTGTAAATCGGTAAAAAGGGGAAAACACCCCTACAAAATATGCAAATTTTTTTTACATACAGCACTAAACAATTGTATTAATAATGGTTAGATCAGCCGGGATAGACAGAATGCACCTACGTACTAAAACATACCCCCTATTGGCAATTAGGATTTTCCACTAAGCACATTAATTGGCTTTTCAGCGGAATTTAAAAATTTAATATATATCAAACGCGTATTTAAGTATATTAAATTCTATATAAATAAGCAACATCGAATTAAATTATAGTGATTATCAATTTAAGGTACTCGAAAAACAATCCTGATTTTAAAAACAATCCAAAACACTATACTCATTTTAACTGGTTTGCGGCCATCGTCCAACCCACGTGGAAATGAGATAAATCTCATATCCGCCAAATCAAAATCCCAATTAGTTGGATATGCATTTGGGCCAACGCAGGCATAAACTTGTGTGGAAAAGAGATATACTCTGGCACACCAATCCAGGTGATAGTGTGAGTTCAGTCTAATTTCAAATCAGGAAGCCACCTGAGCACGTAAATCACAATTCGATTTAAAATGAAAAAATTGAATAATTAAAAAGCAAGTTTTAAAAACGATTCATATTTGATGGTGCTTACTTTATAAAACATATTTTTGAGACAAAAAGGAGAAACAGAACAATCGCAATTACCAATATAACATTGTTATAAAACTGCGTTAGGTATAATAGGATGAAGTTAAATTGATTTAATTATTTAAATGTAATATAATTTTCCGTTTTAAGACGTCTACCGAATCAGAAAAATTAATCATGTTGAAATTGTCATTGAAATCACTGCACATACATCGTAAAGGTTCATGAAGAGCGTAATTAGAATTGCACTGACTCAACTTGAAAAACAGAAAATGTCTAGTTCTTCTCCTTGGGATGTTAAAATTTAGATATGATATGAGATATTCCGAATTAATCCCGCCACGAAGTAATTTATACAGAAACGTGACATTAAGCATCATTCTTCTGCTTCTTAGGGAAGGCAGTAAAATAATCTTAAGGCAGAATTATGTCCAGAATAAAGAGAACACTTAAAATATTTAGTTTAAGTTTTCAGTAAACACTTTTTGTAAAACTTATTTCACATAAAAAAATTTGGTAGTTTTCATATTCTTGAAATGAAAATTTTTTGCAAGCCCCTATTACTTCTAAACCAGTTGAGAGCGGCCAGAAATTTTACCGGAATTGGACTAAGAAGGCCCTAACACATATGATTAAAAAAGCATTTGAATTTTCGTTCTTCTTCAATTGTTCCATGTTTTATTTTTAACAAGAACGATTGAACAAAAATAATAATGGTATTCAGAAAAAAGTCCTGCTAAACTGCTAAATCGTTAAAGTAAGCAGCTGTTGATGTAAACGCACCTGCTAAGACATTTTACAATCAAGTACTAAACTGATAGTCAAAATCAGCTGACAGACTTATACTGCTAAAAATCTGTTGTTTTAATAACTTGTATAGCCAGTACTCAGTAGCCAAAAATAGTTTATTCATTTTTATATTACAGTGCGTTAACAGTTTTGATACATTCGCTTCTCAGAAACTTTGAAATGTTTTAAATCTCTACCAACCCCATTACAAAATTTTTGTTATTTATTAATAAAGGGCAGTTTATAAACTTTCAAGCTGCAAATAAAAAATAACTTGGTACTTGTTAGAACTGCTTTACAAAATGATTAATCACTACACTTAATAAGTTTGACGTTTTCGAGTTAAAAAATGGTATCTGCTAAACAAAAACACGGTGCTGAGTCTTTTCCCATACAAAATTTTGACAGGACATAACAAATTTGTTAAGTTTAGGAAGTTAGCAGGGCTTAACAAATGTAGTGAATACCATTAATATATTAATCAATAAATACAGAAAAAAAAACAAGTATAAAAATTAAAAATTACCCAAAAAAAAAAGAAAAATTACCCAAAAGTAAAATGAAAAATTGCAAAAAAAAAATAAAAATTAACCAAAACAAAAAAACGCTAAAAAAATAAAAATCGCCCAATTTTGTATGAAGGTATTTTGGGTGATTTTTATTTTTTTTGTTTGGCGATTTTTCATAACAACTTGCAGACTTACCGCAATTTTTTTTAATTTATAGCCCTTTTTCCTCAATAATCTCGAAAAGGACAATTTTTACATACGACATTCGTATTCTAAGATGACGATTTATCTAGTTGCATGCCGTATTTATCTACATTTTTTTATGTAGATATAAAAAAAAATTAAATGTAAAAGTTATGTTTAAAAATGGTCAGAATTGCCTATTCCAGAATCCGTCGTAGTGAATTTCCGAACATAAAGCTACGCTACGAATACGACAAATTTGCTTATCCAAATTCCGAGCGAAACTTCTCCTTTTCGAATTTACTTACGGGAATTCGAAAACTACAGGGTCCGCCATCTAACTTTTTTTTTCAACTAGTGCTTATTTCGTGAATGCTAACACTTAGCTCATGTCTGATTTGACAGATAATTAGTTTTATCCTTCCGCTGAACGAATATGGTTGTGTATACGCTTGAACAACGCTGGCAAATATTGCAACATTACTTTGAAAATCATGGTAATGTTGCAGAATGAGTGCGAAAATTGCGTACGGATTTTGGAAGAAGAGAATCACCGTCAGCTCCGTATGTTCGTTATCTTGTGAAAAAAAGTGAAAGAAACTGGCATCCTCATCGATAAACTAAAACGTGAAAAGCCAAAAGCAGTGCGTACACCCGAGAATATTGCTGCTGTGGCAGAAAGTGTGCGTAAAGCGCCATCAACATCAATTCACCGTCGTTCTCAACAATTGAACATTTCGGAGACATCATTGAGACGAATTTTGCATAAAGACCTTGGTATGACGCCATACAAAGTCCAATTGGTTCAGAAGTTGAAGCCAACTGACCATCCAATGCGTTTTCGCTACGCTAAGTGGGCCTGCGATCGACTTACAGAAGATGCCGATTATGTCAAAAAAATTATATTTTCAGATGAAGCTCATTTTGATCTTGGCGGGTATGTAAACAAGCAAAATTGTCGCATTTGGGGCACAGAAAACCCGCATGCATACATTGAAAAGCCGCTGCACCCAAAACGAGTCACTGTTTGGTGCGGATTTTGGTCCAGAGGCATAATTGGGCCATTTTTCTTCGAAAATGAGCAAGGAGTGGGAGTTACAGTCAATGGCGATCGTTATCGGGCCATGTTGAACAAATTTTTGTTCACAAAAATTGACGAGGAGGATATTGACAACATTTGGTTTCAACAGGACAGCCCTACGTGCCACACAGCCGAAGATACACTCCATGTTTTGCGCCCTGTTTTTGAAGATCGCATTATCAGCCGCAGAGCTGATGTCGTTTGGCCACCTCGGAGCTGCGATTTGACACCGTTGGACTATTATTTGTGGGGTGCCCTCAAAGATAAGTGTTACGCCGACAAGCCAGAGACAGTTGACGCTTTAAAGGACAATATTCGTGAAGCTATTGGTGAAATACAGCTGTACACAATCGATAATGTGCTTAAAAATTGGGCCGATCGTGTAGGCTACTGCATGGCCAGTCGAGGCAGCCATTTGAATGAAATTATTTTCCATTATTAATCGGAAAGATTGTACTTTCAAATAAAAAAAGAAATTTGAGAAAATATCCAGTAGTTTTTTTTATAGAATTTTCCATGATTCAATTATTATAAGGTTATTCGTATTTTTTGACGTATGCTTATTTTTTATAAACAAACATATGTTGACAATCTACAAGTAAAAAGAAGTACTTTTAGCGTACTTCCATAAAAGAAGTACAGCGAGAAAAAAAAGAAGTAAAACACTCCCAAAAGGAGTACGGTTGGTCACATTATGTATACAGTACGCATACGTATTATGCGACCGTGGTTTCATTTTTGTTTTGACGAATTTTTGTTTCTTTTTTCGTTCTTAGCAATTTAAAAATTGTAAATGCACTTACCATAAATGGATCTAAAATTTCTGTAAAGTTCCTAATAATTTTGTGATGGCAATTTCTTTTTAATACAATTACGCAGTTAACTTGGTTAATTAACTTATTTAGAAAGCGCCACTAAACGCTCTTGTTTAGGTTTCATAGTTAGGTTTAATGGGTTTATTAAAATAAACGAACAAAATTATAATTATTTTAGTATTTATATTACTTATATATTTATTAACATAATTTTCATTGAAGTTAGTAAATAAAAATAATTTAAACATGCAATAACAATAGAGTTCAGCTACTACAGCTTTTTCGCACTTTCTCCGCATTAGATCATCTTAAGAACCAGCCCAAATATCATTAAAACATCTCAATAAGGCCATTCACAGTTCGAATACGCTGGTATGCCATTTGTTCGATCTGCTATTTGTTCGCCAATTTACGAAAACGTATTTTGCTTCGTTGTTGTTTTGCATACAAATGCAAATACGCAGGCACGCGTAAATAAAAGCAGCCCTTGGACGTGCTCTTTGTACCTCGTATTTTTATGCTCTGTCTACAGCCGCATAATCACATACATCACAGGGTTGCACAATCTTTTTATACGACAGTCACATGGCGAGGTGCTCACAGTTTGAACAATAACAAATGCTATAAATATGATTTGTTAAAAGTACGCTCAAACCGTGAATAGCCTTAATGATACTGATAAGAGTGGTCCAAAACAATCCAAAGTGAGAAAAATTTACCCACCATAATATGGGTTGGGCTCAGGGACAACACAAGACATAACAACTAACCATGCGTTTACATAGATCTAATCATACATTAGTTTTCAATCTACTTTTGAGTTGACCTTTCGATAAGTTAACATCAAAAAAGCTACAGTTGTTAACAAAGGTACTCATGCGATGTAAAGGAGCAGTAGCCATATAATTTGTTCTACTAAAAGGTAAGTAAATTAAATTGTTAGCATTTCTACTGCTTCTACGGTTAGTGTTAAAATTTATAAGAGTTAGGAGTTCTGGTGAATCGAATACACCAGTTATGAGTTGGTGTAAATAGACGATATCTGCAGACTTCCTTCTCTCATTCAAAGATTGCATTTTTAATAGTTTTAAACGATCCTCATAAGGAGGAAGGTTTAAAGTGTCAGTTGCACTTAAGCCCCTTAGAGCAAACCGAACAAAACGTTTTTGGATTCTCTCTATACGTTCAACATGTACATTGTAACTTGGGGACCAAACTTGACTTGCATACTCTAAGTGAGGTCGCACAATTGCATAATACAGTGTTGTAGTTGTGATCATACTATTAAATTCTTTTGCCCAGCGTTTCATAAACCCGAGCATAGAAGATGCTTTTTTACAAATATAATCAATATGAACGTTAAACGATAGCTTAGAATCCATGCATATACCCAGATCTTTGACAGCATCTACACGACTTAATGCAGTATCTTTTATCTTGTACTCAAAAATTAAATTATTCCTTTTTCGCGAGAAGGTCATAGTTTGGCATTTATCTGGATTTAGAAACATATTGTTTTTAGAACACCAAATTTCAAAGGATTTCAAATCAGACTGGAGCAGATCTGAATTGTCTTTAGCATCTATTGTTCTGTATATTTTCATGTCATCTGCATAGATAAGTAGATGAGAGTGTTTGATGATGTGGGTTACATCATTAATGGCTAAAATAAACAGAAGTGGACCAAGGTGGCTACCTTGAGGAACACCTGATTCAGCAATAAATTCAGCTGACAATACGCCTCGAAATCGTATTTGATAAGATCGCTCTGTCAGATACGATTGAATCCAGCTTACAAAAAATTGTGGAAAACCCATTAACTTAAGTTTAAATAGAATTAAGTTGTGTGGCAGTTTATCAAATGCTTTACTAAAATCAGTGTAAATACAGTCGACCTGGTTACCTGAATAAAATGAATTTAAGCAAAACGTTGTAAAATCGAGGAGATTAGACACAGTGGATCTGCCAGTAACAAATCCATGCTGACGAGTTGTCATGACCTTCCCACAGTGAATTTTCACACGATCATACACGAGGCGCTCAAAAAGTTTTGGAATCGACGAGAGTTTCGCGATAGGCCTGTAGTTGTTTATATCGTTCTTACAACCTTTTTTATAGATAGGACCTATAAAAGATTTTTTCCAAAAAAGTGGAAAAATACTTTCGCTAATTGATTTATTGAATAACATGGACAGTGGTTGACTTAGAACGGAACCACATCGTGTTAACACTGCGGCAGGAATTCCGTCAGGTCCAGCATTAAAATCCTCATCGATCAATCCAATATACTTTAAAATATCCTCTGAAGTAAAGGATATAGAATCCAACGAAACCCTGGGTGTAGAGTTCATATATTCAAAGTACTCTTCATCAGGATTAAAAGAGTCTGAACAAAATGACTCTTTAAAGAGATTGGCAAATAGACCACAAATTACGACAGGATCGTCAGTAAATCCGTCAGAGGTTTTAAATGATGAAGGGAATCCATCAGATTTTTTTTTGGTGTTTATGAAACCCCAGAATTTCTTCGGATCAGACAATATTCTCAGCTTAGTACTGTCTAAATAATTTTGATATAAGGTAGCTGAGCAATTTTCAAAGTCCAGAAACAAACGCTTGTAGATTTCTAGGTCATTCAAGTCCAAGCTACAGACATATTTTTTCCATGCCCTATTCCTGCTGTTGCGAAGAATCTTTAACTCCTTTGTGTACCAGGGGTAAGAACAATTTTTCGTAAATTTGAGGCTATATGGCACGGACAGAGAAAACATAGCAAAGATTTCCATATAAAAAAAATTAATTGAATCATCAAGAGTGTTATTATTAACATATTCTAAAATAACATGAAGTTTACTTTGAAGTAAATGATTCAACTTCAAAAAGTCAGCTTTTTTAAAATTGAATTCATAAACTTTATCTATTGAGTTAGACTTAACTATATTTTCCCTGTCTGATTTGTACCATATTCTCAATGGTGGATGGTATTCATCAACAGCAGTCAAAACATGAGGGGCCCTCTCAACAATCACATTGTTACTATCTGTAGTTAAGACCAGGTCAAGAAGTCTTTCACGACTATTATAAATACAACTCACTTGTTGTAAGTCAGAACATATATTATCAACAAATATATGCTCTTGGCGAGTCTTCGAATTAGATGCACAAAAATATGTATCATCGTCAGAAGATTCCCATTTCAAGTCAGGCAGATTAAAATCACCTAACAATAAAATGTCGTCATTAACGTCAATTATGCTTATGACATATTCTATGCAATCCGCAAGGCTTGCATAAACTTCTACACTGCTCTTAGGAGGAACGTATGCATTTATAAGATATACATTAGAATTGCAATGTACAACCTTGACGCATATAAGTTCGATGTTAGCAGAGCGGGGAATTACAATAATGGAACTAACTAAGGAGTTCCTTACAGCTAATAAGACACCTCCACCGACAGCAGAAGTATTGTCAAAGTTATACTGTATATGTATATGTAAAAAGTTATTAATGCACTAAGAAATCGGAGCAATAAAAATACTAGAACAAAATTAATAGTAGTCAATATAGTACCAATTAGTATGATATTTGGGCAACCGTGTGCACTTTTAGCTCTAATGACATTGCTCTCATGATTTTTTTCTGCTCTCATTTTCAAATAAGCATACCAATTTGAGAAAACGTCAAAAATACGAATAACCTTATAATTGAATCATGGAATTTTCAAAAACTGTACTTATTTCAACAGCAGACAAATAAATAAAAAGAAAAATTTCAAAACTGAAGTGGTTTTGATTAACATTGTATTTTTTATCTGTGATTTTTAATCGATTTCACTGCAATTACATTTTTCGCACAAGAGGAAGATTTCTCACAAAGAAAATCTATGAAAATTCATCGAAGAATATTGCGAGATTCCATTAACCCTTTGGAAATGGATTACGAAATGTAGGAAGTACAATTAATAAATTTCAACTAACATATTCACAGGTTTAAAAAAATATTTTACCTACATTTACCAAAAATTAATTATAATTTTTATTTGAAGGCCTAATTCTATAAAAAATTCAATTGTTCTCTTTTGTCGTAAACAAATCCGTCAAAGCAAAGCTTTCGTGAAAAAATCCGAAAACAGCTGTCAAAAGTTGATGCGTTCGGATTGTGAAATAGCAATGCTATGAATGTTCGAATACGATGTAATGATTCGGATTGCAGAATACGACATTACGAATCGAAAGAAAATTTACGCTACGGCGGATTCTGGAATAAGGCTGAGTGTAATAAAAACGTCCGTTAGATAAAACTAATATTTACGTTTTATCTAATGGTCATATATAACTGAGTTCTCGGTTAGATCGATCTAGTGAGATTTGGTTACCTATAACCTGGATTTACGTTGACCCTAACTAGAGAGAGCGAGAAGGCTATATTTCGATGGTATTGAGAATTGATACAAAAAAAGAATGTGTGAGAAAGGGATGCCAAATCATACGTATACATGAGTTTCGGTTACTTTCTTCCCAAGGCTCTTCCTAGCATAACCGAAACTTTGTATGAAGAGGTAACCGAAATTTCAGTTTATAAAAATCGTTATTGTTTAGTTGAATAACCAACAGTCTTCTTTTAGAGATAACCGATAATCATCTTGTATCTTCTTGATAGTCTTCTTGTATCTTCTTCATATATTGTTCTCACGCGGAGAGTATTCAACATAATAATATAGACATTTATACACAACATGAAACATGATATAAAGAACAATTCTGCATCAATAACCTAAAAATCCTGTTTTTTGAGTTATGACAGTCTTCAAGTAAATGAGCGATATATTATTTTAAAATTGAAGGAACCAATTTTTTAGCTGTTCTAGAAAATTATTTTTTACCATCAGGTAAAAGCTGTGACACAAATTATTTTTAGATAGTATATCAAATCAACCAACGTTAAAATTTCATGTCTCAAATTTAAGTGATTTTTTTAGGTATTAAAAAAAAAAAACAAGTAAAATTCATAAAAAAATGTAACTTTTGAAAAAAGTGTACAATTTGGTGTAGAAATTTACACCAAACTGTAAATATCTTTTTTAAATGATTCCTTTTTTATGGTTTTTTCAAAAAAAATTAGTAGCTGATTTTTTTCAAAACACAAACATGATTACACACATTTCAGACCAAAGAAGCTATGTAGATGTTTAATAGCTCATTTCAAAGGTAAAATAAACAGCTTTAATTTTATATGAAACACAATATTGTGCCTGTTTTTTTCGATACCAAAATTTTATTTTTGAATACGAAAAATACTTCATTTTTTATTTATATGGTTTGCATATATTTTGGTTACAAGTGTACAAAAAACATTTCATGGTGGGATGGCGATGGATTCGTGGGGAAATGGTTTTTCAACAAAAAATGTAATAAAATGTCTTAAATCTAATATTTTGGAAACACAAAAGTAGTTATGAATATAAAACTAAAGAAGCTTCATAGATGTTTCATAGCCCATTTGAAAGGTAAAATAAGCAGCTTTAATAATGATACGCAACACGACATTAAATTTGGTTTTTTTAAACCGTATTTTGTATACAACAAATTTACATTTTTGTTTTTTTAAATACTTTGTTTTTACATTTTAACACAAATACAAGTAATTATTGTAATATATTTCGCAATATTAAATCAATACCAAAATGTATGTAGTATATACAGTATCAGATAGTTTCAATTCAACAGTAGAAATTGGAAACCACTGTTTAACCAACGTTCGTGTTACGTGTATGATTCGATCTATTGTCAAATTAATTTTTTTATTATAATCCGTGTTAAAATGTTTAAATAAAGTATTTAAAAAAACAAAAAATGCAACAAAAATATCATATATCATTGCATATAAAATGAAAGCTGTTTATTTTACCCTTCCCCCTCGAACAACCACATATGCCTGGCCAGACCCTTATACAATTTGTATGAAATAAATTATTTTTATACACATTTTGGGTTATTTTTCTGCAAAGACAATGCAGATTGTTGTTTCCAGATATTTTTTTTATATTTTGGGTTGTTTGTATGTGAATTTAATGCAGATGTTTGCTTCCAGGTAGTTTTTGTGTTGAATTTTCTCTTATTTCTTTCTTTCGTTTGTGATTTTGGTTTTGAGTTCAGTTAGTTTATTATTGAATGCTGAACAACATCGACAGTCCGAAATATAAATTTTTTGTGCGGAAACTAAACTCAAATTATTGCTATTGTTATGGCAGAGGATTTAGAATTTGTGTGCAATACGCGCTTGCGTACAGCCGGCCTTACTAATAGTTTCCAACAACAACTATCATCAGCGCTACAGCGTGATTTCGCACTTCACACAGAAGCAGACAAAGAACTAGATTTATTTGAAGACCAAAGCGGTGAAAACACAGATTTTGTGCCCGAAGATGTTCTTTTCAGCGAATATTACGTTCATCATCGTAACACAAACAAATCTATATGGAGAAAAAGTTACACGCAAATGGAACGCAAAACATGCAAACGGCACACCAAGAGTATGGGTTGATATGACAAGTGTTGAGCTTGACGCTTTTATTGGGATACTATTGACTTTTGGTGTCAGTCATAATACTATGCAGCTCTCAAGATTGATGTGGCAAACTGGAACTTCTTGAATAACAATCTTGCCAGTAATTTTAAACCTTACGAAAGTGTAACCATCGATGAGCAGCTATTTCCATACCGTGGGCGCACAAAGTTCACACAATACATCCCATCAAAGCCCGCAAAGTATGACATAAAAGTATAGTGGGCATGCGATGCGAAAACCAAATATCCGTAGCAAGGAAAACTGTACACTGGTAAAGAGGGAGAACAACGAGAGATAAACCAAGGCGAAAATGTGCTCATGAGTTTGGCTAATCGATACGCCAACAGCGCCAGAACTATTATTGCTGATAACTTCTTTACAACATTAGACGCAGCTAAATGTCTTTCATCAATTGGACTAGCATACATTAGCACCAAGTGAAAAAATACAGCAAACGGCCAGTGCTTTCATCTATATTCGGTTTCTATGATAACCTTGTATCACTGTGCAGCAACGTTCCAAAGAAGAACAAAGCAGTAAATCTACTATCCACTGTGCACTACACCGAGAAAGTTGAAGGCGTAGCAAAAAACTGGAAGCTATATTATTTTACAATTCAACAAAGGCCGGCGTTGATACAATGGACCAAATGGTAACGCATTACTCCACAAAACGGTCAATTAGACGTTGGCCATTAGCATTTTTTGTAACATGATAGACGACATGGGATTAGCCGCTTACATCATATGCAATGAAAATACAGAAGGTTGTTGAACACGCTGAGTAAACAATTGGTGCTTGCTAATACTGAAAATCACATGAACAACAACCATATTTTGGGACATCATTCAACCCGTTTGGGCATTGAATCTTTCTTTGGAAGGCCGTTGAATATTCCCAGCAACCAACCAACAAAGCGGGCCTAGTACACTGAATTCCAGAAAAGATTGCAGAATTTGTGCCACGCAAGACGAAAAGCTGCGTAGGAAGACACGTTTTAACTGCACCAAATGCAATAATCCTGTGTGCCACCAACATTCTAAAGTTGATTATACTTGTTTTTCATGCATTCCACAAAATGAATAAAAAATTTTTACATTTAGATAGCCTACATAAATCAACAAATCTTAAAAAAAAGCCTAAAGACAAAAATAATAAACGAGCATACTTAGAAATTCAAAGTTACGGTACCCTTTTTGCCATACAAATGCATAAAAACGTATAGGGGTCTGGCCAAGCATATGTGTATGTTCAAAGGTTTCAGAATATGTGTTTGACGGGGGGTTAAATTCAATTTTTTAAATGCAATTTTGAAGATTTTGGCAACTAAGATTATCGTTTGCGAAAGTAAAAAACAATAGCAAAAAGGTTTTACTATATTTTCGTCGTAACATAAATGCAGATCAAGAATCAAGATAGTGATAAATTGATAAAAAAAAAATGTTCACTTCACAATAACGCACAATTAGAATGTACCCACATGATACCTCAACTCATCTTCTTGTTAAACGAAGGCTGCATTATAGTACAGCATCAAATTATGTTATGATAGAGATTTTAAAAAAAATAGTGGCGAGAAAGTTGTTGATTTTAACTTTGAGCTCTTTAGATCAAGTTTTGAAGAAGGCAACAACAACTCTGTATGCAGTCAATCACTCAGCAGACTAGATAGACTGTTTCGAAAGGAGCTAACCCAAGTAACATGGTTTGAGCAACTAGGTGCGAGTGAGTCCTAAAAGTGTTCTATAGGTGTATAATATGTGGTTAAAGCTTTACCGCAGCTTTGTTTGCTGCTAGTTGCTTTTAATTTTAAAGAAAATGCTCCAAATATGATTTTTTAACCATTTTGAGCTCTAATACTTTATACAGCTCTGTAAAGGATTTTATAAAATCTGCAAAAGAGCAGAACTCTAAAACTTACTACTTGCTCTGTAAAGTATCTTTTAAAGTAATAAAAAAACTATACAGCTGTTTTGAAACTCGTAGTTTGAGTTAGGGATGTGCAACTGCCAGCAAAAGTCGACTTCGACTTTTTCAACCGTTGAAAATGTAAAAGTCGACTAATCGACTTTTTGAACCTTTAGAAGTCGACTTTTCAACTTTTTCGAGTTTTTTTTAAATTATTTTTGTACCGCCTTTGTAGAACAGTTAAGAATCAAATGATTCAAAATGAAAAATGTGTTTTATTGTTAAAAAAAATAAACAAAAACATGGCACTTCAGTAAATAAGTAAAATACAAAAAAACAAAATATTGCAATTTTAGTT
Source organism: Dichetophora obliterata (assembly GCA_963920525.1). Taxonomy (NCBI): domain Eukaryota; kingdom Metazoa; phylum Arthropoda; class Insecta; order Diptera; family Sciomyzidae; genus Dichetophora; species Dichetophora obliterata. The sequence goes on from OY986435.1 coordinate 169,908,072, forward strand.
CTTATATAGGTAATCAGACTTCTTATGAATAATTTATCCCGGTAAGTGGAAAACGGAGAGTTAATTTTCAAGATAAAGTGTAAGAACATTTTGGAAATTTTTAATGCAAATTTCTTTATCAACAGTTAATATTTATGAAAGTAAAAAAAAATGTGACGTCTCTATGGCGCCTGTTACACTTTCAATATTTATTGTGATATTTGGATCGCGATCCAAATCACTGAATTGATGGATCGCACGCGAATGCTACACGTTCAATATTTATCGCGTCAGTATTCATATAATTTTCAATCTGAGTGGTTCGTTGATGTAAAAAATGTCTCAAGAAAACAAAAAAAACCCTGCTTAGCTATTTTAATGGCCTTTTCTTCAAAGAAACGAAAAAATAGAACCATTTGGAGTAAAATATGGTTGCTAGATCGTAAAAAATACACTAGATTTGCTAGATCAGAGCTTCGAATGTCCATGTTTTAGGTATATGCACCTCATTTGCACCAGCAGTGGAACGTTTTGATGCCACAATGCGTTTAATTTCCTTCCTGTAGTTTGACCTTAGTGAATTTATTTTCTTTCGAACATCCTCGACGGTGGCTGCAGGCTTATTTTTTTTTAACTTTTACCAATTTTTGGTACGCAGTAAATTTTTTTGTTTTGTCGGTATAAACTTTAGCCGACGAGTTCCACAACTCCGGCAATGCTTCCAAAGTGAAAATAAATTCCTTTAGAACTTGTTTTTCCACTGTTAGCTCGGATTCCTCCGAAAGCACACACTCACTTTCAATAAAATTTTCCATTTCAATTAATTCTTCATTTAATTCTGCTAAAATGAAATGAAATCGCTTACAATTTTTATTTCACCGCCAATTGTTTGCAATTTTTATTTTACCGCCCACTGCCGTATCGCGTATTGATGACACAAAATATGCTATACGTTCAATATTTATTGACAGTTTTGCAATCCGCGATCTAGATTTCAAAATATTTAAATATTTTGCGATCTGGATCACGATCCGTCAATATTGCATGCTACACGCTCAATAAATATCACGGTACTGTATATTGATCAATATGTCTGTTGTCATAAGGAATAATGACTAAACTCAAAATATCGTAAAAAAGCGATATGGAATTTACTTTATTGTCAATTTTTGGAAGTATGCAGATATCCATTTTTTGCCAGAATTGATCATCACTTATGTCTGCATGTATTTTGTTTGTAACGGTTCATAAATTTCAAAAAAATGGGTCGTAGCTGGTGCAATTAAAATATCATATTTTACGATACTTTGAGTTTAGTAGTTATTCCTTGTGACCACAGATATATTGAACGTGTAACAGGCGCCTATCTGTTATCTTAAAAATTAAAACTTAATTTTCCGATTCCCCACACTGAAATAAAAACATACTTTAAAATTAAACAAAAAATTTTAAAATAGAAATTTAACTCACTTTCGTTTCTATAAAACTAAATTTAAGACAAGCGTGTTTAAATTTCGACTATAAACTCATTTAAGTTTTTTTATATATTTTTCTCTTATTATTTGCTTTCAATAACAAAAAAGACGTCGCTGTGACAGATTGAATTAAAAAATTATGTGCAGTTGAATCATTGAAAGTTATTGCCAGACAACTGAGTCCCCAATTTTACATTTGATTATTTGAAAATATTTTTTAATTAGTCTTACAAATATTGAACATAAGATAAAATAAAAACTAATTAATTATTTTGATATTTAAAATATTTGCAGCCGCAATAAAACGCAAACTTCGTCAAATGAAGTCAAAAAATTTGTTATTCGGGGGGTCCCAGTGGTTGCTGATCACGAATCTGACTTCGAAAACTCGAAAAAAATGAAAAAATTACATCAAAAATATGGCGGTTTAATTTATTTATTTTTAATTTAATAACAATAGTTTTAAATTATGTTTTAAAATATTTGTTTTCAATATTAAGTTGTTGCATTCAATTTTTCGTTTAAATAAATGTGTTTGAAATTAAAATTTTTGTAGTGAAAGTATATTTAAAAGCATTGTTTTAAAAACAAAAACTTTTGTTTTAAATTAAACTTTAAAAACATTTGTGTTTAACTTAAATGAAACTGTTTCAAGTTCTATTTCAAAAACAAATTCGTTTAATGTGAACACAATTTCACTTAATTTTAACACATATTTCCCTCAGTGCATTACAACAAAATTATTCATAATTGGTCTGAATATCAAGCCCTAACCGCCGAATTAACGTAAGCGTTATAAACCAACTTTTACAAGAGAAGCATTTTCCTTGTTTTTTTTTTGCGTAAGCGGTACATGTAAACTTTGCAGTAATTATTTATGCACTGCTGCTTACCAAGATGAAAGATTGCTTGATCTAGATGTGTCAAAGAAGAGTATGGTTTTACCTATTCAATATTGTAAATTTTTTTGTGATTTCAATGGCAAGCATTCGCTTTAAATTCTTGCCAATTTAACTTAAAGCAGAACATTCCTCTGTTTTCTATATTAAAAAATTAATCTATTTGAGCGTAGTTTGAATATTGTGAATATAAATTTGTATTAACAGCCCTATTCTGGCAAGTAACAATTGTTACCCAGTATTCTTGATATTTCTATGTGTTTGTTGTAATGTTTTTTTTTTCAAAACAAAATTTTAAGCTCAAAAATAATAAATTGTAATAAAAATTGTCACCTGCTTTTCAAATAATGGCAATTTCATTGAAATATTTTGTTACGCGTGTAACGTAATCAGATTATACGTAATGGCTTTGTCACACTTCCACTTACAGTCTCTTTTTTTTAATTCTGCCGACCACTATTTAACATTTATCGAATCAAGAGTTGCCAACGTAGCTTTATTTGTTCAGCTATTTCGTTTATTAGTATAGAGAATACAGTTCTCAGATTAGCGTTAAGGTTTTTGTTAAAAAAGCCGAAAGTAAAAGTCGAAAGTGAAAGTCGACTTTCGACTTTTTTTCAATATCAGAAAGTCGATTGCCAAAAGTCCAAAATTATCAAGCAAAAGTCGACTTTCGACTTATTTCGACTTCGACTTGCACATCCCTAGATTGAGCATAATATTTGCTTTAATGTGTATTTTTGTATTGCATTTTTAAAGCTAATTTTGGCTACTAAAACGTCTTCGACTTTGTTCAACATGCCCAGTATCGATTTTGGCAACCTAATGGCACAGATAACCAGATAGGAAACTTCGATTTTGCAGTCAAAAATCAGCTGATCTGAGATTGGTTTTGCAATTTGTGAAACTCACGTATTGTGTACGTGAGTTCACCTTTTTTCACCTCATAGCTGTCAATGTTGTTTAGTGTCGGATGCTAAAAATCGAAGTTTCCTAAATTGTAAATTTTTATGTTAATCAGTTAAATCGTTTCATTATTAAAGAAACTTGTGTGAAAAATAACAGAAAATCTAATAATTAATCATTAATAAAGAAATGGCAAACAGAAAATTGATGTGTGTGCTGTTGTTGGCTTTGGCAACTTTGCCAGCGCATATCCTTTGTGATGCTGGTAAAAAGGAGGAAGACTGCAGTGGATCTACACTTTCTGATGAATATCTATGAGAGCCTAACAAATTATATCCTAGATGCATCGCACAATCAAACAAATGTTTTGGTGACCGTCTTTCAACGTAGCACTGAGATATGTAAGAAGCGCTATGTTAAACCTACTATTGGGACGGATACCCATTTGGATCTGTTTCGTAAGTCAAAGCGTGTATTTGCTAATCGTCAAATGTTAGCGCTGCGCCAGATTTTTGCGTTCCGCGATAATGTTGCTCGTCTGGAAAATAAAAGTTACGGCTACGTGCCAATCATATGATGCAGATCTGAGAGTTTTCCAAGTGAAATGCAAGGTATTTAGTCATGATGCAGTGCGATACCTCCATTGGTGCGTCGGAATCTGCATACGTTGCATCAGACTGTGCTGCGTGCTCGAGAGCAGCCCTTGGTGAAGGTAGGATAGTAATTTTGATATATTTCTTAGCCAATTCTTGCAACAGCCGAAGTCGTCAAGGGAAATTTTAAAAAGATAGAGCAAATTCAATTCATCAGTCCGTATGAACGCTACTTGGCTATGTTGCTGCCCATTGCGGACAAGGAAAAACGAGAAGAGGCTGCACGCATAGAGGCGGAGAATAAGAAACGACAGTTGTGTCCAAATGAACCTACGCTGATGATCAAACAAGAGGTATTTTTATGAAACATTTTTATTAGTTTAAATATAATTGTGTGCTATGTACTTTACAGCTGCCCGAATCTATGAACACAGGCGAAACTGATGAGCTATATAGCTTGCCAATTAAGGAGATGCTTAGGCGAAAATATGAAGATATTTGTGGCAAAGAACGGTTTATCAACAAATCAGCATTAAAAATTTTAAAATGTTTTTGAGCTTTTATTAGAAAATTATTCATAATAATGGTGATTATCTAACTATCTTATTTTTGTATAATTTTACATAAAACACAAAAGAATCATGTCTAAGTTTTTTAACGATTATTTTTATCAGGTATATCAGTGCATTGCTAGAGTTTGTGTACAAGACATCAAAAAATAAGATATGTTGTGAGAGTTACTTGCTCTCACCAACAAAAAAACAATTCAACGAAAGTTACTTTTACAGTGAATGAATGAATCGAAAAGCCCTTAAAAAACTACTAAGTGAGAAACATATCGCACACCCACTTCAAAAGTGCACAACTCAAAATTTATACATATTCAGGAGGAGCAAAAAACAATTTTTTCTTCAAGTGACTTCATACAAAACAAAAAGAGACAAAACGATTTTTTTTAATTAAAGACTTACTGCATTATTCTGTATCACGAACAAGCACACCAACGATGAGAAAGACACGAGAAGTAATACAATTTTGTATGGAAGAGAATATTGCTTCTCGTGTCTTTCTCCTCGTTGGTGAGCATCTTCGTTATACAGAATAATGCAGTAAGAATATGTGTACAAAATTAAGACTGCCAATGTAGATGATCACTACAAACAGTTTTACACGAAAAGGTCGATATTTCGAAATTTTGACCTGTGCACTTCTGAAGTGGGTGTGCGATATGTTTGTCACTTATTAATTTTTTAAAGGTTTTTCGGTTCATTCATTTACTGAAAAAGTAACTTCCGTCGTATTGTTTTTTTTTTGTTGGTGAGAGCAAGTAACTCTCACAACATATCTTATTTTTGACGTCTTGTACAGAAACTCCAGCAATGCATTGGTATACACAAAAATCCTCGTTAAAATAACTCAGATATGATTCTTTTATATTTTATGTAAAATGATACAAAAAGAAAATAATTAAATACTTTCACTTTTGAAGTGGGTGTGCGATATGTGTTTATGTATATACAAGAAATATTTTTAATCTTAGTATTTAGTATTATTGATCTAGAATCTGGACTACTCAGCATAAAATAAAAAATATTATTTTGTATTTTAAAAAATATAAGTTTTTCAATCAATATATTAACAACTATCGTGTCATGTGCTGTAGCGGAGCTAAAATTTTCAGTTTATCCAACGAAATATTAACAATTTTTGTATCTTTTGTTTTAGCAGAGCTGTAATCGTCCAAAGTTAGAATTTAGAAAACAACTGTTGATTAATTAAATATTCTTATTATTAAAATTTTGAAAGAAAAATAACTCTCAATAAATCTGTAGCACAACTATATTTTAAAAAATTTTGAAAGAAAAATAACTCAATAAATCTGTAGCACAACTATATTTTAAAAAATTTTTAATAAAAATCGGACCAGTAGCTTTGCAGTAAAGTCGTAACTTCTAATTTTCACTTCAATTTTATATAATAGTATAGATAAACATTAAAGACCACTCCCACCAATTAAGCCTCAGTTTCGGTCTTAAGCTTGGTGATGTAGGCGGCCTTGTGCTCTGCTTAGACTTCCTTTCAGGGTTGGTAAGCTTCTTAGGACTAATTTTTCAGTGCGAGTTTAAACTCTAGTCAAATTAAACCTAGCTTAACTCACCAAAAGTGGACGTTTAAACTCGGTTTATCTAGATATTTTAGCATTCGTTGATGTTAAATTGACTTAAAATATCGTGGGTATAATGTGTTTCTTTTTTGTCTAAACGGAGTTCAAACGTCCAATTTTGGTGAGTTAAGCTAGGTTTAATTTGACTAGAGTTTAAACTCGTACTGACAAATTGGCCCTTAGCATTTCACCGTTTCTTGGAAACTCCTGTCCGTCTACTCCTGCTGCCTTTTGAGTAGGATCGGCACGAATTTGTTGATGAGCCTTTTTGTAAATTTCTTCAATCATTATCATCAGTGCGGATTCCCAACTTGATGTAACGGCTGAATTGGCGTTTGAAGGCTTCTTCCTCAAGAGTGCGCATATAATCGGCAACATGTTGACCAAAGATATGTGAACGATGAACATCGGCATTGAAGCTTTTGGTCTCTGCATAGTAGCCAGGGAAACGCTTGACGGAGTGTGGAATATTGAAACCACCATCGACAGCACCTTTCATGGCACCGAATACACGGCACCAGTAGTGGTACGTGCTAAACCGACATCCAAGTAACAACGGAATGCACCTGGTCCATCATCGACAGGTTCAACATTCAAGCTAGTGCAGTAGGCGGCAGCGTAGTTGGCAAGACCGACCTTAATGCCGTATTTGGAAAGCTCATGCGAGTAGGATATGCAGACAAAACGGTCTCCTTCAATTCTGGCATAACTCTGTTGAGAGACAAATGAATTAAACAATTAATAATACAATTCTTCGCATACATTATTTACAACTTACATGAAATTCATTTATTTATTTTCTTTGTTTGACACAAAACATTTTTAGTGGTGAATTTTATAAACAGTGAAGTCGAACAGTGTTGCCGCTACGAAGTTAAAAAAGTACCCTTGAAAAAGTCCCAAATGTATCCACTTTAGAAAAAAGAGCACCCACATATCAAATTCGAAATATCAATAATATATTCATTTTTTTAACATAAAAATAAAATTTAAAATTTGTCAAACTATGAAACCCAATTTTTGACACTTAAATAACAATTTAACAAGAAAAAATCATGTACACATAAAAACAATAAAAACTTCTAACACTGGAAAATTTTATGTATTTTTAGGATTTTTTTAATGTTTAATGAATTTTTAATGTTTAAAAAACGATATTAAAACTTTTAAGGTATATTGCATGATACAAAAATGTATCAGGTAGCCTTGACAACAACCTATTTTCTCATGAGCTGCGATAAACGAACGTCAAACAAAAGAAAACAAAACGAGCGTTCAATAACAGTGTTTTTTCAATACTTTTTTAAAGCACCACCGCCTCCGCTGACATCGTATCGTGGAGTTTCAGTTTCTATCAACAAAGACAAAGATTAATTATGGAAATTATTAATTTGCATACATTATTTACAAATGCAATTTATTTATTTATTTTATTAATGTGACACAAAGCATTTTTGATATCTCCATAGCAACCATAGCACGCTCTCGTTTTGATTTTCTTTTGTTTGCCATACGTTAATCGCAGCAAAAACTGCCGCTCCTACTTTAAAATAATTATACTATTGTATATTGTAACACTCCACATAAAAAATTTTTTATTTAGATAAATTTTCAAAATAAGAGCCTGGACTCTGTTGTAGATTTTCACTCTTCTATTTGTATTCAAAATAAAAACAAAGATTTTTAATGGTATTCACTACGTCATTTAAGCCCTGCTAATTTGCTAAACTTAACAAATTTGTTAAGTCCTGTCAAAATTTTGTATGGGAAAAGATTCAGCAAGTTAACAAGTTCAGCTGCGTGTTTTTGCTTAGCCGAGACCGTTTGTTAAGTTGGAAGTGTCAAACTTATTGAGTGAAGTGATAAATCGTTTTTGGAATGAGTTCTAATAAGTACCATATTATTTTTGATATGTAACTTCGAAGTCTAAAGACTGCTCTTTATTAATAAAAAATAAAAACTTTCCAACGGGGTTGGTAGAGATGTAAAACATTTCAAAGGTTCTGAGTAGCAAATGTTTAAAAAGGGTTAACGAACTGTAATATAAAAATTTAAATACATTTTTTTACAGGTTAGACGAGTTATTAAAACAACATATTTTTAGTTGTAGAAGTCTGTCTTTTGATTTTGGCATATTAGTTTAGCACTTCATTGTAAAATGTCTTAGCAGGTTCATTCACATCAGCAGCTGCTAACTTTAACAATTTAGCAGTTAAGCAGGACTTAACAAATTTTATTGAATACTATTATTATTAAATAATGATAACAGAAGGACGTGCTTTTGAAATTTACGTTTAAAAAAAAGGGTTTTTAACCGGTTTTAAGTGTAACATATACGATTTTTTTTTAAATAAAACTTTGATAGCGATAGCAACTGATGTAGTGAATTACATATTTCAGATGTCTCGGTTGAATAGCTTTTGTTTTTCTACAACACATCGCCGAAGAAAGTATTTTTGATATAAATAAGTGTTAAAACAGTGAGTATGGATATTTGTACTGTGCGCTCGATACCTTCCAAAACGGCTGTAGAAGCGGAAATAACCTCAGTTTGCTTAAAAAATTTAACAGTAATTTAAAAGCTTATACTTTTGAAATATTGGAAAAAGTAGACCACCCCATGCCTTAAAAGGAACATACATTTAAGTCTTTTGTATAAAAACGTGTTGCTATTGCCTTTTATTTACATTCATTTTACAATAATATTTATACAAAAAGCAATGTACAAGATAATATATAATTACATAAAAAAGGAACAAAAAATGGAATAGCTTATTAAGTTTCATGTAACGTAAATTATATGGGTAGCTATTGCCCTTTATTTATACAAAATTGAAAAGTTCAAAATTTTTCGTTTCTTAGTATATTGAAAAAAATATATTTTCACCTATTTTCAAAGAAAATCTATTAGTTTTATCGTTTACTGTAAGTTTAAATAAGAAAAATTAAATTACATAAAAAAAAGCAGCTGAGAAAACCTTAAAATGTTTATCACAAAATTTGAAAGTTAATTGTAAAGAGGCTTGAATACATTTTTTGACAAGAAAATATTACCCAAAATATCTCAATGTTATAATTTGTTTTATAGTTTTTGTCGAATTTAAGGAACTACCAATTTTTTTTATATTCTTGCATACAAAAATATATATTCATATTAAAAAAGTATCCTTACTTACTCAAAGACTTAAATAAAATATTCATCCATTTTTAAAGGAGAAAAGTATCCAAATTGATTTATTTGCAGCCAAACGGCAACACTGAAGTCAAAGATTTTCAACATGGTCCTCATAAATTCAGGGAAGTTTGCCCGTGCTATTATGACTTCTTTTTTTTCATACCTTACATTACATTTTTGTATGAAATAATACAGCATGTTACTGCACCGCATTATTTCCGATTTTCTTATTCACCTCAAGAAACCAGGGAAGTTTTCCGGTGCAGTTACTAACTTTGTCCTCTACGTTAACATTTTGTATGAAGTAATACAGCATTTCACTGCACCGCATTATTCTTATTCACCATAGGAAATTACGACCACATATAAACATTTTCAGATAGTATTGGGGCAATTTGACGTAAAATCGTACATCGTGCCATCCCTTTCTACAACTCGCCCATCGAAGTTTCCTATCTGGTTATCTGTGCTAATGGGCCACTCTAATCGGTTCAGTAGTATTGTTAAATACCTTTTCCTTTTAGCAACCTTAAGAATTTTTTTAAGCTTGCTTCTTCCCGATTTAGCATCTCATGCCGCAATGTTGGCGATTGGCATTCCGCAATAATTTCTTCAATATTCGTTGCTTGCAACATGTATTTAAAAGACTGAAGCCATTTTTGCCACAACTGGCCGCTGTTTTCACCAGCTGTAGAGTCACATCGGTTTAATCTTATTGGCCCCATTTTGGCTGAAATGGATTTGAAAAAATATTTAAAAATCACTTAAACTTTATATAAATACCATTTAAGCAAATCCCAATTTTATTCACATTTAAGCGAATACTACTCAATTTACATTTAAGCAAATTTTATTCACATTTAAGCGAATTCCAAAAATTATTCAATTTATATTTAAGCAAATTCCGATTCTATTCACATTTAAGTGAATACCAAAAATTATTCAATTTACATTTAAGCAAATTCTGATTTATTCACATATAGGCGATCGTCGTGACTTTCAATCGACAGAAACCGCCGCGTATTTAGAATACATACTTTCCATGTCCTTGTATACATCCTTATTTCTTTTTTTTCATCGTCGCCAATGTAGAATTGTTAAATATATTTTATACGTTTGCTTGCTTGCTATCAAATGTCGATTCTTTATTCAAGAGCTGCTTTTGTGTTTTATTCGAACAGTATTAATATAATATTTCAACAAGTATTTTAACAAGATACTACAAATACTAAAAATGTAGTTCGTTTTAAAGATAAAGAGATAAGGCTTAGATGTTCACGATAAATCAAAACCACGAGTTCTTTGATTGAAATTCATACAATAATTCCCAAATGGTTAAAAATAACTCAACAGAATTCAACAAACCCATCTTTTCATCAATTTAAACTTTTCAATCTTAAATAAACAACTTTTTTCACAAAGAGCATATCCAATGAAACCTTTCCATATCAAACTCAAAAGTACTCTACTTGCACTTATGTGTTTGAGCAACTTAAACATTGAAATGCTTTTCAAAATTAAAAATAGTTTTACAATTTGTTTTTCAGAAGTCAAAGGCAAAATTTAAGTGAAGAAAAATAAAGAAAATTCTAAAAAAATATAAATACCATTATATGTGGAGTAGTTTATGGAAAGCGGTCTTTATCTTACTCAACAAAAGCTAGAAAAACAGCCACAAAAAGAGGAGGAATCACAAGAACTGTTTAGCGATCCTTGCGAGACAAATTCAGGCCAACAGCGTCTTATACCATTAACAAAGGAGATTCAACGTGCTATGATGGATTTCAATGGATCACAATCGAGTACAAGCTTATCTGACAAACCTTTCTACAACACATTCTCAATAACGAGTTTGGTGCGTGAAGAGGTCCACAACATACTTAAAGAGCTAACCATATCCGACCAATTTATACGCAAAGAAGAAATTGACGATCTAATCGAGCGATGTCTAAAGGAAAAGGTAACAGTTGTACAGGAAGAAGAAAGCAAAACAACAACCACTCCAAGTGCATCGGATACTAATCAGGAGATTGAAGTTACCGTTGAAATGCTTAATGAGAATGATAAAAACAAACTAATTGTGGAAAACTTTCAAATACTTGAGCAACGCATAACGAATTTGGAAGAACGCATTTCACAGCTATTACAAGCAATACCCAAGCTAAGAAGTTCGCCAGCCAAAAAATTCAAAATCAACACAGAAGCAATAAGGGAGGAGCTAAAACAATTCATGGACAAAATGGAAATAGTTCAGGTTATGAAACCACGTAATGAAAAATCACAAAAGGATGATGCCCAGCAGCAACCCCAGCATCATACAGATAATATGAATGCTTACGACTTGATCTTTTATGAGCAGCGACAGCACAAAATGAATCTGTTGAATTACAAAAAGTCGATCGCTTCAATTGAGTTAAATAAGCGTGCTATTCTTAATCCGCTAATTAAACCATTGAAATCAAATCGTTTATATAATTTTCAGCCCAAATTGCGTTCAATGTTCGTATGTAGTAGTAACCAATAATGATAAGTGTTTGTAAAAAAATAATAAATTAACTAAGAAAATAATTTATTGATTAATTTTTATTTACAAAGGTAAATCCTTTAGTACGGTATCACTTATATTAAATATTTCATTTACATCACCATGTTCCATATCGAACACAAACTTTATATCGGTAGATGAAAAATTTGCATTATTTTCCTTCTGATCAACTTGGGAAGGTTTAACCGGTGAAGTGAGATACGTTGTTGTTGTTGAAGTCTAAAAAAAAACAATAAAGCTATTGAAAGTTATGAATATAATTTATAAGAAATTAGCATCATTGTTATTATTAAATAATTAAAAATCAATGGTTTCCACGAAATGAAACTTGACTGAAGGATGCTCTGAGCTCAGCATCCATTGTTAATTAACAAACACAAATTTCAATCATGCAGCCAAACTGTATCTCATTCATTGTTGGCACAAGCAATCAGACGCACATATCTTGTCGGTAAAAGTTAAAGGGTTGAAGTTGAATTTAAGTTTGCTTATTCTTTTGAAGCAAGTAAAAATGTTATTTTTGCATAATTGCTTTAGTTTAAATTAAGTACATAGCGTATCAACGCATCAACGCAGTTTAATGATTCAATTCTATAACAACGCAGCGTTAACCATGTCTAAATTTAGTAAATTATTACTCTGTTGATATTCTTAGAAATAGTATAGTTGAGAAGTTTTGGTTGATAAGCTTCCGATAGAGCTATAAAAGACTGCAATCATTTGTGATTTTAAGATTTTAAGTCATGTGATTTCAAGTCATGTGATTTCAGCCTTCCGACCAATTCAAAATAAAACACACTGATGCATTGCATGAATTCATTTAGGAATTCAGCCATATTTAGATAATAATTTGGAATTCACACATCAATTGAGTTAGAAATTCTGTATGAAATTCAGAAAACTTGAATTTAAATTGATTCCAGAATTCTATTTAGAATAAAAAAACATCGTTCAAATTTTACTCTTAACTTACATTTAAACTGATATCATTTGTAGAAATATATTCATTTATGGTCACGTCATTTAGAAGTAATTTAGGCACATCTCTTTCCTCCACAGTAACCAAAGGATCCAAGCGCCCTGATGGACTTGTGCTCAAATTATGGCAATTCAATAATGCATCCTGAACTTTTTTAACGGCCGAAAGCTTTTTTGTATATATCAGGCTCCCACCACCACCAACACCACCACTACCACCTCCACCATTGCTTGTATCGTGCATTTGAGTTCGTGTTATACGTGTGCGTTCATTGCAATTCAACGGTGTAAAAGGTGAGGACCCCGTAGTAGTGTTGGATAATTTTTGCTGCATAGGATCGGCAACAGAAATCATAGCGGATGCTTGGTTATTATAATCTTCACATAAAAGTGGTCCCGGAGTGTTTTCAATATCTTTACCAAACAGACATTGACGTTCTTTCCATTTAAAACCCAAAGCTGAGCGATCATTTTGCGCAGATGTTTTCGATGCTTTAACAGTATCCTTGCTGATGGTACGCAGCAATTGCAATGAATCAATTATTTTTGACTTGTTAAAACTGCTGTTTATATCTATGGAAACGTCTGCATTTTTCGCTTTACGTGTGGATCGTGGCAAAGCTTAAATAAATATAAAGTCGATTAAAAATTTTTTTAAAAAACACCAAGAAAACAGTAATTAATGCAAGCATATATAGGTTTAGCTCGCTTAACTAACAATATTTTAAGAGTTAGTATAACTTAAATATGTTACTACCTAGAAGACTATTCAAGGAATCCATGCCTGCCTTTGCACCAGCAACCATCGAACGTTCGGCATTTAAAGCGAAATCATCTAGAAGTGGCAAGCGCGTGTTTGTTTTGCGACTTCCCTCGACCATTTCCAGCATAATCGGTGGAGTCGCTACAAATTTCATGAGCAAAGTGTTTTCCTTATTATGATCACCGCCAACCGCTGAACGCATCGGTGTCATTTCTTCTATTTGCACAGTGCATTGCCGCTTCGTCATTTCGGAATGAAGTTTCTTTTGAAAATCCGTTATTTGTGTTTCAATCTGATGCAGTTCAGTTTTTAGAGCACCCAGCTCTTCCATTACGAAATTATTAGGACGAGGTTTTTTATTGGCAGCTGTTAAATGTTCCTCGATTGATTCGTGTATTACATTGAATGCTGATATAAGCGAATCAATTTTTATTGTGTCATCAAATGGAGTTGCTTGAAACTCTAAAATAAAGAAAAAATTTTATTCATAAATATATCTAAACTGATGCAAAAGGGGTTAGACGGATTTAGATTGAATGAAAATATATGCGCACCTTCATCGGCAATATGCAAGCGATCTGGATACAATTGCTGTATTTTAATGATGGCACGTCGTAAGGCATCCTTGTCAATTTGAAATTCTGCTTTTTTATTTTGGAAGCTATCAATAGCTTCTTTCAAAGCTGCAAGTGACGGTTCTAAGGAAGCAATACTTGCGACTTGGAACATGAATTTTTGCCTAAACAACTCACGGTTATTGGCTTCAAATTCTTTGACAAATGAGTCATCCATCAAAAGCGTAACATCCTGTGATATTGCCCTGGATATATCTCGAAAAATATCTCGAAAAATATTTTGAAAAATCAGAGTTTTTGCTTTTAGCTTTGCTATCTGCCTATCAGCATCGCTAATATAGGCGGATGCGTATTCCTTGAAGAATTCATTCTGTTTGCGCATGCGCTTCATATTTAAGTCAGTCACTTGACCTGATTCAATGTCGCTGGATAATTGTTTTTCTCGATGCTTTATTTGTTCATGCACCACAAAACTGATCAAATCTAGCAAAAAATTTATAAACTTCATTCCGCCTGGCATTTGTACTAGATAGAAATTTATGTAAGTCCAATGTAGATGATGTCGCTCATCCAGATACTTCAAATATTCTATCGTTGATGAGCGAAAGTTGGCTTCGGCTTTTTTGTCGGTTATGGGCCAGTAGAAGCGTTTCCTGCATTCGGCAGGATCATGTAGTTTGAAGAGATAGTGCATTACATGGAAGAAGGCCTGTTGATTGGGCTTGAGAAACATTTCCTCGCAAAAACATTTGCGAAAATCATCAGTTGGCGGGTACAACAGCGTTAAGCCATAAAGTTTGTTATACAATTTTTCGCTTAGATCTCGCTCCTCAGCTTTCCATGGTCCGATCAAAGTGCGATCCATTATTCTTTTGGGAAACGGTTCTTAAATTTCTGCCATACAATTTTTGCACGGATCAACGATTTATTTTCAAATAGGAATTAATTTATTTTTTGTTCGGTAACTTCGAACTGTCAAAAGTTGTTATAGAAAATGGCAGCACTTTTAACAACTGCTTCAGAGGCAATTTTTTCATACTAAGTGCAATTGTAGAAACAACGATACCATGACCAAGGCATGATTCAATTCAATTCAATTCAATTCAATTCAATTTTATTGAGACTTTGCTTTTCTAATGACATAAATTTAATACAGTACAATGTTTATGCTAGGCATATAAAGATTTTAGACTATAATGTTTTATCTAAAATGAATGACTTAACTAGGGATACAAGCTTCATGCTTCGATATGAGGTGATTAAAACAGGGTTGCTGTTAATACAATAGTTGATTGCAAATTAAAATTTATATGAGTGTTGCTCAAGACTCAACAATGACTTTTAGAGGAATTATCTCAAATTCTTACAGCTATCTATATACATTATATTCCTTAAAAATAAATAACCAACAAGTAAATACATTGAGAGGTATTTTTACTAAAATATTGTTAAGGAATTACTTAACTATATGAAGGGCACAATATGGATTACTTTAAAGAAGATTTAAATTTTGTAATTAATGATTAACATGAATATGATAATGGTATTCACTACATTTGTTAAGCCCTGCTAACTTGCTAAACTTAACAAATTTGTTAAGTCCTGTCAAAATTTTGTATGGGAAAAGACTTAGCAGCTTGTTAGCAAGTTAACAAGCTCAGCACCGTGTTTTTGTTTAGCAGATACCATTTGTTAAGTCCGAAACGTCAAACTTATTGAGTGTAGTGATGAATCGTTTTGGGAATGAGTTCTAACTAGTACCAAATTATTTTTGATTTGCAGCTTCAAAGTAAAAATACTGCCTTTTAATAATAAAAAAAATACAATTTTGTGATGGGGTTGGTAGAGACTTAAAACATTTCAAAGTTTCTGAATAGCAATTGTATCGAAAGTGTTAACGCACTGTAATATAAAAATTAATATACACTTTTCGTTACTGAGTTCTGGTTACACGAGTAATTAAAACAACAGATTTTTAGCTGTAGAAGTCTGTCAGCTGGTTTTGGCATATCAGCTTAGCACATGATTGTAAAATGTCTTAGCAGGTGCGTTCACATCATCAGCTGCTAACTTTAACAATTTAGCAGTTTAGCAGGACTTAACAAATTTTACTGAATACCATTAATATGAATATGTAAAATATATCGTTAGCCTCTATGTGTATTAGGAGAAGTGCTATTATAAAAATCGGGCAAGGACGGAGCTTCCGTCAAGTTATCCAAATGAATGATACCCATTGGGGATAAATAACCCGAGTCAGACCAATGTAAATCCAATTCTCGCCTATATATTTCGTTCAAGAGAATGTTCTCGTGATATTCTAAGCTGTTAACAAATCTCCTTTGAAGCTGAAAGGCATAATGACAAAGGGGTGTTACGAGAGCTCTATTATAAATGTAGTTATTAGAAAATCTTTTTGTTCGTGATTGAAAACTTCTGTCGACGCAAAGTCTAAGGACTTTTCTTTCCACTATTTCAAGCTCCTTAGCTACCGTTGGCGAAATCGTGAACCAAATTAAGAACGCGTATAAGATGGCAGATCGAATACTCACTTTATAAATCAGAAGCTTAGTCTTTTGACTTAGAAATTTACTATGAAACAATCTAGCAAAAAGTGCTTTTATCATATTAGCTTTTTTTATCACCAATCTGGCATGCTCGTTGAATTTAAAAAGCTTATTAAAATTTATTCCCAGATATTTGATACTATTTTTAAATGGAATGTTTGCTCCGTTGAGGGAAAGAATTAAAGATTTACTTTCAGGAACAACTTTTTTGTTGCATTTCCCAGAGGCATTTCTAATACATATGGCTTGGGATTTTGAGGCGTTAATATTGATACCCCACCTAAGGTAATAATTGTTAATAGAATTTAAATGAAGCTTAACTGAATGCAAAGCATCAATCGGAGATTTATTGTGGGCATAGATTAAGGAATCATCTGCATATAGTATACTTTTACTATCATTTAATTCATGTGGAAAGTCATGGATGAGAATATTATACAGAAACGGCGCAAGAATGGACCCTTGAGGTACTCCACTTTTAATAATACCTATGTCTGAATTGACTTCGTTAATATGAATTTGGAAAGTTCTATCTGAAAAAAAACTGAAGAAGATTTTAATAATAAAAGGATCGAAACCAATGTTTATTAGTTTATATAAAATACCTTTATGAAAAGCCCTGTCAAAAGCTTTCTCAATATCAAGTGAAACAATAACGGTACAAGATTGATCTCTCAGATTGCAGACAACATCATCATGAAGCTTAAGAAGAGCATTAACAGTTGAATGGCCTTTTTTGAAACCAAATTGATGGTCTGGTATGAAATCAAAGTTTATGTTCTCATCCATCTTAATTTTGATAATTTTCTCAAAAAGTTTACCCAGGTTGGATAACAAAGATATTGGTCTGAAGTTATTTAATTCAAACGAGTGTGGGTTTTTTTTTATGGGAAGAATAAAGGCTAATTTCCATTTTACAGGAAAATATCCATTATTAATACAATTGTTATATATGATTGCGAGCGCTGTAAAAACTGAACTAGGGAATTTTTTAATTATAAAATTAGAAATTAGGTCTGGGCCAGATGATTTTTTAGAGTTTGATAACTTGACAATATTTTGAAGGATTTCTGGATTTGTGAAATGTGTATTCGCAGTATTTTGAATTGAATTAAAATTGGAATTGAAAATAAAAATAGGATTAGCACAAGAAGAGATTACTGAATCAATAGAAGAGTCAATGACGTCAAAATTAGCTGTAATTGGAATGTTTTCTCTATAAATGTTTGTATATCGTTCCCTGAAGGCAACAGCAATTTGAAAGCTATCTTGAATAATATTATTATCGATGACTATTTTGCTGCAGAATTTATTATTTTTTTTGTTTAAAAATCTATACAGCTCTTTGTATGCGGTCGGACCAGGGTTAATTTTTTGAAGTTTTTGATTTAATAAAGTAGCTTGAAATGTTTTAACTTGATTTTTGATCATGTTATTTAGTAATTTTATTTGAATTGAAATAAGATTATATTCATAACTTTTACGATTAAAATCACGGTGATAGATTCTTTTCAAATTCTTTTGCCATTGATACTTGGTTCTATAAAGTATTTTAATATTATCTGGTAGAAGAAATTTATTATTTTTAATAACTAGATCTTCAGAGTGATTTTTAGTTACAGAGTTAATGTTGTGTGTTAGAACGTCAATTGCGTGATCAATTTCCGAGTTAGATAGATTTCTGTCAGAAGGGGGCGTTATCGCAGCTTGTACAGCATTTAAGTCTTCACGGAAATTCTCCCAATTAGTGTTTTTAAACGAGGTGAAAGATCTTGGAGTATTAACTACAAAGTCAAAGGTGGGAATAGAGAGTTTAAGGTGTAAAGGGAAATGATCTGAGAAAGTAGGAAGACTTGAAATTGAGAAGTTTGTATTTATGAGATCAACCAAGTTAGAGCTTATCAAAAAGTGATCGAGAAAAGAAGAACCATTTGGATAAGAGGGATTTATGTCGCAGATTCTATGAAAATCAATAGCTGAATCTTGAGTCCAGTTATATAGTGTTTTTCCATTTATATTTTCAAGTGAATCGCCCCAAGCGATACTTTTGGCATTAAAATCGCCGCCAAAAATAGTGCCATGAAAAGTACTGGAGAAATTTTTTATTACAGATAGAGCTTGGTACATACCCACAAAAGGCACATTTGAAGGAAAATAAACGCTACCTAATAGAAATTTTTTTAGGTCAGAGCCTACATTTAAATGTAACAATATAAAAGTATTTGGAAAATTTAAATCAGGAATTGTGATAGGGGAATATTTGAAATGAGATTTTAGTAAAATACCAACTCCCGGAGGAGAGCAATGATGAATAAAGTTGTAATTATCCATATTGATTTTGTTTTTATAGGAAATATGCGTCTCTTGTATGAACGCTATATCTATATTATTTCGAATAAGAGTTGAAAGTAAGTCTACCTTACGACTTTTGTCAAGTAATGACCTAACGTTGAAAGTGAGGATTGACAGAGAGTTATGGCCCATAAAACATAAGAACTTCTTTTAATAAGAGCATATACTCGGATTTAGCTTCTTCTTTTGGAAGTGACTTAAATTTATATAAAAAATTTCTTATTTTTTCTTCAAGCGAAGTTAAAGATGGCTCTTGAAAGTGCCGTGCTAGATTAAGGAATTCATCAATGAGTGGCGATTTATGAGAAGATTTTAAAGTATTGGGTTGCGAATAAAAATGACTAGCATATGATTTTTCAGGAGTTTTGCGATTAAACGTTGCCTCAACAACATTGCGTTCTGCAGTAAGCAGTTTTTTTTTGTTTTCAATTAGTGAGTTTTTTTCTTTTGTAAATATATTTTAAAAGCTGGACACCCTCTATAATTGGAGGGGTGGCCAACATTTTTACAGTTGACACAATAGGGTTTAGAAGGGTCATCCAGAGCTCTACCACACGAACCTGGTTCATGTTCCTCATTGCATTTGACACACGCAAATTTTTTGTTGCAGTTTTTTGCGATATGCCCCCACTGTTGGCAACGTTTACATTGAATCACTAATCTATTAGCTTTGGGTGCTTCCCAAGAAATTACTTGACTTAAAATGAATTTAACTTTTAAAAGATCTTTTATTGACCCGCCAGGGACCAAGGTTATTAGAAATAACCCAGAGTCAATATTATTTGCCTTGGAATTGCGCGTAATAAATTTGTTAACTCCTGCAACTAAACCCGGAACTTGTGATTCAAGATCCTTTTTAATGTCTTCGACAACAGTTTTGTAATAGAGCCCTCGCAGCACCATTGTAGGCTGTCTAAATTCAGGAGGGGTAAAAGAAAAAGAATCCACACCCTTGCTTTTAAGTAGATCCATCATCTCAGTGTAAACAGCAATATCCTTAAACAGAATTTTGCTTTTATATTTATTTTTATTTATTATTTTGAATTCAATTTTGGGGGTTTTGGAGTTCAATTGACTGACTAAGCTGTCAATATCGACATTAAATAAAAAAATCTGAGGACAAAATGAATTTTTGTTTTGCTTGACAGATAGCCCAGTGTCTCTACCCGAAGTATTTATAACATGACTATTATTATTTAATAAGTTAGAATTATTAGTAAAATTGACATTAGAACCAGTAGACTTATCAAGAATGTCCGCGCTAGTCCGGGAAGGAATTGTGATGTCCAGATCTCCGAGAATTGCAAATCGATTTTGAGATTCAAGCGTTAAATGAGTAGAAGATTTAGAATAATCAGATGATCTTTTGAGCCGCTTTTGTTCAACTTGAGTGAATCCATCGGCATCATCTGAACTCTTTGAAGAAATGTTGTTGTTGTTGTTGTTGGTGTTGAATTGCATCAACATTTCAGCTGCGTTTATCGTACCAGGCGACGATACATTTGTATAATCCATGTTGGACGGAATATCACTAGTGACTCCTTGCCAAGAGCAGCCTGCTTCGAATTCGGAGCGATGTATTGATGTTTTGTTTAATGTTGGGAGGTCGACGTTATTTGCATCGCTCAGTGTTTTACGCGTTAATAAAGATGGCTTTGAAAAAGCGACGCTGTTCTTTTTTATGCCGCCATTTTGTAAATACCGACGATTTTCGGGAGGCTTTGCTTTTTTGTGTACACGCACACTTGAAGCGCCGTACAGTTTGAACATTCGAGAATCACTTTATGCTGAATCGAATAGTCCTATGACAAGTTTATTATTTTTAAAGATATTATGTTCTTTTAAAATTTTTAAACACTTCACTGAAAACATTTGAAGTTGTTTTATCAAATTTTTGTTTGTGTGTCTTTGGCTTTGTCGCCGACACGGCACTTTTTTTAGAGTTAAAAATTTTCAGCTGCACTTGTAAGGCACTTTAAGTTAGCTGTATTAGCTGCGAAGCTGCTGAACTTTAATATTGGCATAAACTATGCACAACTGCTTAAAAAGAACATGCAGTTGAAGAATAATGATTTTAGATCACTTTTGAATGTTTTTTAATTTTCACTTGGCGAAATTATTGAACAGACAAAAAATTTTTAGCATCCAATCGCAATGGCTTCCACGAATCGAATCAAGGCATGATTCAATTATTATAAGGTTATTCGTATTTTTTGACATATGCTTTTTTATATAAACAGACATATTTTGACAATCTGCTAACAGTGTTTTGTGCTGTTGGAAAAAAAGGTATGTTTCAGTGTTTCGTTGTGTAGTTTTCTAGTGTAGTAGTTTTTCAATGATTAATAAGAAAAGTTAATAAGAAAAAGAAACTATGTAGGTGTTGCGTCGTAAGTGCATGCTATGTTGTAAGTATATTCTAGGAATTTAGAAAACTCCTTTGCATATTTAAAAGTTATTTTTGCCATTGCTCAAAACCTAATTAGTGAATTTTATTTATTGAAAGTGTAATTTAGAGGAAAGTTAGTTAAGGCAAAAAAACAAATTATAAAGAAATACTAGTGGTATTCAATGAACCCCGTGTTGTCGATGTTAACATTGCAACAATAAAATTGTAAGGGATTAAACATACGCAGCTTGGGGCACAAAAACGTGGTGTATACATAATGTGACCAACATTCTCAAAGCAAAAAGAAGTACACGCACAGACTTTAAAAAGAGACATAAAAGAAGTACATAGAATAAATATAGAATTACAAAATAGAAATATCCAAAATATATAACGAAGATATTAAAAGATGCATGAATTAATCCATTAGGCAAACATTATAATTTATAAGAGATTTAAAATTAGATTCAGCTTACAATTCATTGCTTATTAAAGTAGTAGTCCACCAGTTTGACAAATTCAAAAAATAAATTTTTTAATTTTTCGCAATAGAATATAAAAATTAAATCTTAAAAATATACTCTAAAAGTCTTAGACCTAAATTGAAAAGTTACAGCCAAAAAAAGAGAAAGTGTCGTAACGTATATTAAAGTGCTGTAAAAACTTTAAACAGGTTTTTTCGAAACTACGTTTTCGAAACTTCGGGGAAGCACTAACTAAAAACTATTCGACCGATTTGGCTAAAAATTTCACCTGTTATTTAAGGCATACATAGCTAGTTCTGGAATTTGAAAACAATCAATTTTTCAATAAGTTAATTTTTTAAACAAATTAGAAAAGATAGATTTAAAAATTTTTTTTTCACAAGTTCGTCATTTTTTTATTTGTTTTTTTTTAATATACATATTATAGGGTAGTGCACTACAATAAAGCCTACAGAACGATATTCTCTTTGATTTTTATATTTCAGATGAACACGTAAGCCTGGGTGCTTCCCCCAAAAAACACCCCTTCTTTCGAGTACTCTTCTTTGATATAGATTACTATAAGCAAATTAATGTACAATCAAGTCACAGAAAATTCTTTGCACATTTTACGACATCAATAATAACATGTTAAAATTTCAAAACGATCGCATTTTATTTTCTTATTTAAAAAATTTATGAAAAAAGTCAACATTTCGGTCGTCACACTGGGCTACTACCTTAAAACAAATAAAGTTACTTGAATCGAGTACAGAAACAAACCTTAAATAATTTTTTTCAGTAGTAAGAGAAGTGTATTTTGAATAGATTTATGAAAAAATTGTCAAAATGATGTCAAAAAGAAGTACAACAAGTAAAAATAAGTACTTTTTAGCGTACTTCGATACAAGAAGTACAGTAAGAAAAAAAGAAGTAAAACACTTCCAAAAGGAGTACGGTTGGTCACATTATGTATACAGTACGTATAATGCGTATTATGCGACCGTGGTTTATTTTTGTTTTAACGAATTTTTGTTTCTTTTTTCTTTCTTAATAATTTAAAAAAGTATAAATGCACTTAACATAGATCTAAAATTTTTGTAAAGTTATGCAAATAACTCGGTTAATTAACTTATTTAGAACGCGCCACTAAACGCTCTTTTTTTAGGTTTCAAAGTTAGGTTTAAAGTGTTTATTAAAATAAACGAACAAAATTATATTTATTTTTGTATTTATATTACTTATATATTTATTAACATAGTTTTCATTGAAGTTAGTATAAATAAAAATAATTTAAAAAGTTATTAATGCACTAAGAAATCGGAGGAATAAAAGTACTAGAACAAAATTAATAGTAGTCAATATAGTACCAATTAGTATGATATTTGGGCAACCGTGTGCATTTTTAGCTCGAATGAAATTGCTCTCAAGATTTTTTTCTACTCTCATTTTCAAATAAGCATACCAAATTGAGAAAACGTCAAAAATACGAATAACCTTATAATAATTCATGGCAGAATTAGAGAAGGTATATGCCATGGCAGAATTAGAGAAGGTAAATGCATTTTGGAGAGGGAGACTGCCGCAACTGTCAAAACGAAGTTGACAGCTCATACAAAATCTGAAAACGATGAGAATGCGATAAGAAAGCGAAAATAGGCAAGAATAGCAAAATGCTTGAGTTTAACAATTCTGGCAATGAGAAAGAGAGTGCAGTCTGAAATGCATATACCTTCTCTAATTATGCCATGGTATATGCAATTCAGACTGCGCTCTCTTTCTCATAGCCAGAATTGTCAAACTCAAGCATTTTGGTATTCTTGCCTATTTTCGCTTTCTTATCGCATTCTCATCGTTTTCAGATTTTGTTTGAGCTGTCAACTTCGTTTTGACAGTTGCGGCAGTCTCCCTCTCCAAAATGCATATACCTTCTCTAATTCTGCCATGTAATAATTGAATCATGGGCTGTATTTCTTTATTCATTCCAGACGTTCGGAATGTCTGTTTTTGTTTCTTTATTCAGTTGTGATTATCCGGAATATTCTTTTTGTATTTATTTATTCTTAAGGAATATTCCAAACGCGTTCTTTTTATACTATCAGCTAAGGTAGAATAAAAAGAATATTCCTTGTGTGTGAGGTCATATTCGATTGTTTGAAGTAAAATGCCGCTAAATGAAAATGGAAAAATTTTTTAGTTTAAATGTTTTAGATTGCTTAGTTGCATTTTTATTTTTTAAAATTTTATCTGGTGTATTTGTTGTCTTTAATTAGATACGAAAAATATGTTTCTGGTTTTAATAAAAAAAAATGTTCTTTCTTTTCCAATACTGTTTCTTTATTCATTCTGTTCTGGATAAACAATAATCTATTCTATTCGTTCTATTCTTTATCCGGAATGAATAAAGAAATACACCCATGGACCAAGGCATGGTATAATTATTTTACAAGGTAGCCGTGACAGTTTTTTGGCGATTGGTAGTTGTCAAAAACAGTTAAAGAATGTTGTAGTTTGCTGATGTTGACTAGCAATGTGCTTATTTTTAACTTTCCTTTGATTCATTAAATTTATTCGCGAAGTTGATTGAAATGTTTTTAGTTTGTTGCGGTTGACTAGCTATGCTTAATTCATTGCTTATTTTTTCATTTTTCTTTGATTAATTGCATAAACAGCTAATTTTGACAACTACCCATCGCCGCTCGTGAGAAAAAAGCCAGTCTACGCGGCTACCTTGTCAAATAATTGTATCATGGGACCAAGGCTTATTTATAAGGTTGTGGCACTTGGACCCCTTTTACATTGATCAAGACTTGAAGTCAAGTTTTTTTGACGTTCTCTTTTGAACTTGACGAAAGCTTTCACATTGGTCAAGACTTGAATTCAATTTCTTGTCCTCTTTCCTTGTTTTCTACAAATAAAACGAGATAGGTAGCAAGCAAATGAATTATAATTTATAGAAATTTGCAAACTGAATTTTAATTTTCTACCACGATGGAAGTTAACAAAATGTTTTTTTTTTTAATTATATTAAGAAATTATTTTTTTTTTAGTAATTTATTGAAAAAGAATATTAGCATACAAGAAAAAGCTCTTTTAAATGCAGCAATTTAGATATTCTAAATAAAAATTACAAATAACAACAACTGGCATAACAACAGCTTAAAAAGAAAAAAAAATAATAAACAAATTTTTATGATTATGTGGCTAAAGATAAAAATTAAAAACTATTGAGATTTAAACGTAACGTAAGAGGAAAAACCAGCAAACAAATTTTATGCAAATGATTGTTTGGCTGAAGATAAAAATGATTTTAATTTGAAAGTAAGTAATCCGTAAAATAAGAAAAATAAGTAAATGGGAAAAATGAGTAAAAAAGAGAAAGTTAAGGAGGAGTTAAGAAAAGTATTCAAGAACTGATTGCTTAAAGTTTGTTTCGTTGTTAACGCGTTTTAAGTTATTTGGTAGGGAATTCCAAAGCCTTATTGCGTTAATGAAAAACAGCCGACTAGATATATTATATCTGAACTGGGGAACTAGGAAGAAAACATTTCTGATGGATCTGCAGAATTGGAGTTTTTCAAACAAGTAATTAGGACTTTTCGAAGTAATAAGTCTGTGCAGAAAAATACAGTTTCTTGCATTAAGAAAATTAATGATATTGCAACCAAGAATGCGATTACTATATTCAGATATATGATCAAATCTACTAATACCGTAAACATATCGAGCTGCGTTGTTAAATGCTATTAATAGTTTATGTGATGACTTTGAGTCTAGCTTGCTATATACTACTTCAGAATAAGTTATTATTGGCACGATTAATTGTATCACCAATTTTCGCCTTGTTTCAGTGGGAACAAACGAAGCAGTTTTTCTCAAATTTCTTAAGGAATAATAAACTTTGCTAATCACGCTATTAATATGGTCTTCACACGTAAGTGAAGTGTTCATAACAAATCCTAAGTTAACGACTTTGTGAACAAGTCCAAGTTTTGTTCCGCTAAGAAAGATAGGAGACAGATCATTAAACGGGTTTCTGGATTTCACAATTGGTAGAACATACGATTTATTAGGATTCAACCTCAGTTTATTTTCTGTTGCCCATCTGCTGATTTCAGTCAAGTCTTCGTTTACCCTGGCACATAGGTCCTCAATAAGACATGTTGGTCGGGATAGATAGAGTTGCAGATCATCTGCATACGCATGCATTGTAACATTTTTACATATTGAAAAAATGTCGTTGAGAAACATTGTGAACATAAGGACAGAGCCTTGGGGTACCCCACTACAAATAGATCGGAATCCCGAGTATCTATTTCCTACCTTAACCCTTTGAGTCCTACCGTCTAAATAGCTTTTCAGGAGTTGAACAGCAGTATCCGAAAAACTGAAGAGTGTATTTAACTTTTTATAAAGCAAAGGGTGGCTTACACTGTCGAAGGCTTTCGAGAAATCTAAGAGACTGACTAAGGTGATATGACCCTTATCATAATATGCTCTGATGTCTTCTAAAATTTTTACAACAGCAGTGGAACAACTGTGTCCGGGGCGAAATCCGGACTGTAGAGGCGACAAAAGGTTATTTGCATTAAGATGGTAAGAAATCTGCTCAGCCATAAGGGATTCAAGAACTTTTGAGAGTGACGAGAGAAGACTGGTAGGGCGAAAATCACAAGGTATAGCTGCTGACGGTTTTTTGGCAATAGGTATTATCGTCGCAATTTTCCAGATTGATGGAAATTTAGAACTTGTTAGGCAATGATTATATATATGCACGAGAGGGCTAATAACATAAGGCAGAATAAGCTTGACAAACCTGATATCTATCCCGTCTATGCCGATAGCATGTGATTTTATCTTTAAGATGCATCTCACAACATCCACCTCATTTACCGCAGTAAATTGTAATGACTGCGACAAGGTAGGGGTGGATATACTAAACGTACTAGATGATTCGGTGAATGGACTAGACACGAAATATTCATTTAAAAGATCGGGGTCTAAGTTACAACCTCCAACTTTAATGTTTCCTATCCCAATTTTTTTTAAGTTATTCCACAGTATCTTAGACGGTAGAGATGAACTTAGCTTCGATAAAAGGAACCTTTTTTTTGACAACTTAACTGCGGATGAAGCCTCGTTTCTAGGTCTCCTATACTCTTCCCAGTAAAGCACAGTCGGATTTCGTTTCCATCTAGAGTAAGCCCTATGTCGTTTTTTTAGTGCCTGCTTTATAGAACTCGTGAACCAAGGACAAGAACTGTTTGAGATTCGGGATGTACGAAGAGGCACGTGAATGTCGAAAATTTCAGATATTTCGTTCAAGAAGAAGTTAAGTTTATCATCCACTGTATTAGAGAACCAGCAGTGAAAGAAGAAATTTTTTGCTTAAAAATTTAATGCAAATTGAAATTAAATTAAATGCAAAACAATTTTATTGCAACCGAAGTCTAACAAACTCACATTGATATGCGAAAAATAAAATAAAAAGCACTGCCAACAACGCGAAAATAACAAAAGGAATACGAAAAATTGCCGGTACAGCTTCAAGTTTCTTTTTCCCTTCCGTCGCTTCCGATGTGCGGCGAATTGCCTACAAACTCTGAAACTTGACTTCAAGTCTTGATCAATATAAAAGGGGTCTTGAGAGCGAACTCAGTCCAACTGTCAGAATGAATGAAAAGAAATGAAGAAAACGAATGCTTAGACCAAGGAAAAGCACAGTGACAGTTCGAGCAAAGGTGGAAAAAGAGTGCAATTCTCTCAAGTGCCACAACCTTATAAATGAACCTTGACCATGACGATTTTGTGTTCGTGAGAGAAGCGATTTTCGCTTCCACACACTGACACTTTTTTTACAAGGCAATTATTATAGCTTTAATTTTAGAGCCGTCAAAGTAACGGGGCGTCTCGACAAGCAATAATTCATTGCTTTCCATCTGTCAAATTCTATTGCAAAAATAATTGCAAACAATGGTAATATTGAAAGGGTGGGTTTTCTCATGTTATGAAATCAACACATAATTTTATCATTTATTATATAAATAAGTTATTTTACACATTTCTTCTGCACGCTACTTCATTTTTAAGATATACAGTGTTGCGCAAAACAATAGCAACAAAATCAGTGCGCTGCTACAAAATCGTGTATCTTTTTTAGTATTAGAGACACACAAAAATTATTATAGGAATCAAAGCATATATTTATACATCATATTTAAAACAAATCATATTCAAATTTGATTTTATTTTTTTTTTTATTAAATTTAAAATTTATGTGACTACATTCAATTTGTCTGAGAGCAAAACAAAAGCAACAAAACTTGATTCTCATACAAATGTAAAAAGAGAAAAGAAGTTCCAAGAATTATCGATAAAAGTTCCGTTGCGTGTAAAGCACGTGTTTCTTGTGAGTCATAAACATTTAAGTTTGGTTTTGTTTTTGCACTAGTTGTGAAATTGACTGTTCCATTTATAATGGCACGTTTTAAATACTGTGGAGCTCCAAAATTAAAAATTATTTCCGAATATAAAAAGAAAAATTCGCAAATATCTAACGCAAAACAGTTTGATATTAATCGGTCAATAGTTTGCAGATTAATAAAGAAGTATAACATCACAAAAGACGTAACAACGGTACATTAAAGAGGGTGGCCACGGAAGACATTACTGCTTGATGGCAGGAACATTTGTAGCGTGTTCAAATGAAATCCATTTGCCACATCCAATGAGGTTGTTCGGACGCTTGATTTAGATATCCATCACGGCACTGTTCGAAGTCGAGCCGTTGAGAACGATTTAAGAAGTTACAGATCGGCAAAGAAACCTTTGCTTACAGCTAAGCATAAAAAACAAGGTGAGGTATTATAATTTAAATAATTTTGTCTGAAATTGTGACAACGAGTTGCAATTTATTATTTTTAAGACTCAGTCTTGCAAAAGAGCACCTAAATTAGACCGTTCAAAAATTAAGAACTGGTTTTTAGCGATGAATCAAAATTCAACTTGATTAATTCAGATGGGATGTGCACAGTACGGTGCCTCCCAGGTACACAACTTGAAGCCTGAAACTTAAAAATAAATTTTCAGCACGGAGGTGGTGGTATTATGGTCTGAACTTGTTTTTCCTATAATGAAGTTGAACCATTTCAAAAAATCAATGGAATTATGGATCGATTTGTTTATAAAGACATTTTAGAAAGCAAGATGCCACCACATGCAGAGTGGAAAATTTCGCCTCAGTAAACGTTTCAGCCCGAGAACGACCCCAAGCACACTTTAAAGCTCATCAAAGATTACATTAGAAGCAATGGGATTCAAGTCCTTGATTGACGGGCACAATTACAATGACTTGAAACCCATCGAAAATCTTTTTGGGATTTTGAAGGTAAAAGTTTCTGGTCAAAGGTTTTCCAATAAGACTGCAGTGTACGAAGCCCTGAAACTTAATTGGGAACAAATACCTTATACCAACATATCTAATTTAATAGAGTCGATGTCGCTCAGATGTGCAGCAGTTATCTAGAATAACGTATTTTACACCAAATATTAATTTTGTTGCTTATGATTTGCTCTCAGATAAATTGAATGTTGTCACATTAATTTTAAATTTAATAAAAAAAAAACAATACCAAATTTGAATATGATTTATTTTTTATATGATGTACGAATATATGCTTTGGTTCCTATAATAATTTTTGTGAGTCCCCAATATTTAAAAAGATACACGATTTTGTAGCAGCGCTCTGATTTTGTTGCTATTGTTTTGCGCAACACTGTATACATCAAAAATTTTGAAGAAAAATACAAAATGGCTGTCAAACAAGAAAAAATACAGCTCATTGCCAACTCCATCTTGGCAATCTATTGCTTGCAATCTTGCATGCCATGTATTGCGAACTTCGGCAATTGAGTGGTCTCCATTGGCAATATTTGATGTTTGACACATGGCATGCAATGAATTATTGCTAGTAAAGCCCCTATAGACGAGCAACTAATTGCAAAACTAGTTTACGAAATGTTTGCTGGTGTTATTTGCGATTTTTAAACTGGTTTGCCAATCCTATTATTAAAGTAAAAAAAATTTTTTTTTATCAACTGGTTGATAAGCGTATAGTGACAGCCGTCGCATAATGTTTAGAGTGCGTGGCCCTTATGAACCGCGATAGCCCGGGTTCAAATCTTACCTTCAGCAAAAATATTTTTTCGAGTGAATTATTATTTCTGTTCGGCCGTCACCTCTCTGCAGATAATGGTAAACGTCAGATAGTAAAAAATACCATGAAAAGCGCTTTGAGAATATAAGCCGTTCAGAGTCGACATAAAACTAGTTGGTCCACTTCTCAATAATTTTGTGTTCAAACATTTAAAAAAAGCACACAAAATTGATCAATAGAAGCTTGGTAAAAGTTCTTTATAGGACTGAAATCACCAATTCGTTTGTTTTTCGTTTTTGATTAATATGCTTGCACTAGTTCTTCAACTGGTTGATGTGTTTATTGCTAGATCAGCAACCAACCGAACAAGTAAATAATTATATCTCTCGTATATAATAACATCCATCAAAAAAATTTGATTTGCATAAATGTTTGTCTTTTTTTCACCATATTTTCAATCTAAAAAATAGTGCAAACTGATATTGATCAACTGATATTGGTCTATATGTCTGTCTATGATTATCAACCAGTTATTGAAGAAGTTATGCAACGAGCTCCTCATCTATATGGAGCTTAGTATCTATTAACAATGTTGCCTAAAAATCTAAAAATGAATTTGTGCAATCTATAGGTTTGTTTTTGTACTCGTTTCAATGACATTAGTTACTTGAAAGCCTTTATTTACACATATTTCAAGCTCGAAAGAGAAGAAAAACAAGCTTGAAACTAGTTTAAAATTTACCAAAAAATTTCTTCGGGCACAAATCTCTAGCTTCAAACAGCTGTTTGTCCAATTGGCAGGTCAACTGTGTGCGAGTTGATCTTAATACGACCTAAATTAAATTGTGTCAATAAAATAGAAATTTTCACTTCCATCACGACCATCAAAATTTTTAAAATTAAATAAATAATAACCAGAAAACGTTGGGAGAGGATTTAATAATACTTCGACTAAATTTTAATGATTTTTTATTTATATATATATTAAAATGGATGTACATATGTATGAATGTGAATGTCTTTGTATATCACGTTTGGACTCTAAAACCGCTGAAACGATCCCTATGAAATTTTCAAAGAGACTGAAGCCACATCTTGAAAGTGTTCCTGTAACAAGGGGGCCCACAAATTAGGAAAATGTAACATATCAAACGGTTTTGATCGTAAAAAACTAAAATTAAGTTCTTTTGTTCAGATGGTTACTGTCGGCAACTGTAAAAAATGGGCGTGTCCGCAATATATATCTGCCCACTTTTTCGAAATTAGGCCAATTCCGGAGTTGTACACATTTTTATAGTGAAACTTTCTATGCAGGTGCTTTAAGAGGCGGTCACTGTATATAAATGTAGCCATGCCCACATTTACGGCCCACAAATCAATAGAACTTTAATATATCTGACGGTTTTGATCGTATAATACTAAAATTCGTACCAGGAAAACCTCATTGTGTGTCAACTCAATCTACACCATAGTAGGGCTGCATCAGCAATGATGATGCGTCGCATGGAGGAGGATGGAATTGACATAGCAATGCTTCAGGAACCTTGGATTCTTCACAATAGAATTAAAGGTCTCTCAGAGCGAAAGGCCACGCTGTACCAACCAGTAACAGATGGCAGACGACGAACTTGTATCTTGGTGAGACATGGTATACTAGCGGTACATATGCCACACCTATGTTCCCCGGATCTCACCGTTGTGAGAATTGGGGATGGTACAGGTGCTTGTATGGTAGCTTAAGCGTATCTTCCCTACAACTCTCCAGACCAACCACCTTCAAAAGAGGTGGAGAATCTGGTAAAGTACTGTGAGGAAAGGAGCATTGGAGTGATGATAGGATGTGATGCTAACGCGCACAATACTGCGTGGGGTAGCACCAACAACAACGACAGAGGAGAGCAATTGCTTGAGTTTGTGGAGAGGTACAATCTGTTGGTAGCAAATAGAGGAGCACAACCGACTTTCGTTGATGCGAGGCGAGCGGAAGTGATTGATGTAACTCTCATCTGCAGGAAGATTCTGAACAGAATAAAAAATTGGAGGGTCGTGGATAGGCTAACCATGTCGGACCACAGATCCATACAGTTTGAATTCAAGTACGGAATCCGACGCCAGCGGAATAGCAGGAAGGTCAGGATTCCCAAGAATACAGATCCTGTGAAATATAAGGCGAAGTTGAGGGAAACACTGACCCAAAAAGCGATAAAAGTACCAGGGAATACGGTGGAAGTAGAAAGTCATGTCAAACACCTTAGCTCGGCCATGGTCGAAGCCTACGAGGTGGCATGCCCAATACTTTCAGTAGACGATGGTGATCCAACGCCATGGTGGTGCACGGAAATCAAATCTCTGAAGAGGAAAGTTCGGAAGGCCTTCAACCTGCACATGAGAGGGGGAACCCCAGAAACATGGGCAAATTACAAGGCACGGAAAAGGGAACTGAAGTACCTCATACGACAACGGAAAAGGCAGTCGTGGAGAGACTTCTGTTCTGGGATGGAAACTATATCAGAAGCATGTAGGCTTCAGAAAATGGTTTCAAAAGACCCATTCTCCAAAGTGGGACTGATCCGAAAGAAGGATGGAACCATGGCAGAGAACCTAGAGGAGTTAATGGAAGTTCTGATGGAGGTGCACTTTCCTGGAAGTTTTAAGTCTGATGACCCGTGGACACCCTTGAAGAAAGGAATGCACAGGGTTGACAGGCTGGAAGCCGAAAGGATGATCACTATGGACGGGGTGAGGAGTGCTATACGCTCATTTGCTCCGTACAAAACATCAGGAATGGACGGTATATTCCCTGCTATGATGCAGTGGGGGGAAGATCTCATTGCACCTAGGCTGTGGGGTATATTCGTTACTTGCCTAGCGACTGGGTATGTTCCGAGAGTCTGGAGAGAGGCAAAAGTTGTCTTTCTTCCGAAGCCTGGAAAAAAAGATTATGCGGAGGCGAAGTCGTTCAGACCGATCAGCCTTACATCTTTTCTCTTGAAAACGATGGAAAGAGTGATGGTTGACTGTCTTGAGAGCACCTCGCTGATGCAAAATCCTCTGAGTAGATGCCAACATGCATATAGAGCAGGTAGGTCTACGGAGAGTGCTCTTCACGAATTGGTAAGAGTGACTGAAAAGGAGGTATTTTCAGGAGGCATTGCGATGGCCACATTTATGGACATCGAAGGTGCTTTCGACAAAATATGCTTTGGAAGGCTGCGGCAAGCCCTGACAGAACGCAATGTAAGCCCAATGATAGCAAATTGGGTGGACAATATGCTCAAACACAGGGCTGTCAACATGCAGAATGGTAGAGTAAAGACTAGAGGTAGAGTAAGTAGAGGATGTCCCCAGGGCGGGGTGTTATCGCCAACCCTGTGGAACATAACTGTAGACTCACTACTGGTTAGACTGGATGAATCGGGCATACACATGATAGGGTATGCAGATGACATTGCGTTGGTGGTCCGCGGCAAGTTCATTGACAACATCTCTGACATCATGAAGGGAGCACTCCAAATGGTGGAGGAGTGGTGTCGAGAACAAGGCCTTACCGTAAACGCAGGCAAGTCAGACAATATTCTCTTTACTAAAAGAGAGTAGGCCTGAGTACAGAACCACTCAGACTTTTTGGAGCTGAAATCACCATGTCCACGAAAGTTAAATATCTAGGGGTAACCCTTGATAGCAAACTGAACTGGAACGAGCATGTAGAAGATAGGATTCAAAGAGCCAAGAGGGTTCTGTTCCAGTGCAGACGCGTTTGTGGTCTCAAATGGGGGCTAAACCCAGAGGCTATGAAATGGGTTTACACTATGATGGTTAGACCTGTCATCACGTACGCTTCGGTGATTTGGTGGACAAAAGTCAGCCAGAAAACCATTAAGAAGAGACTGGACAGAGTCCAACGGCTGGCGTGTGTTGGAATAACAGGTGCAATATGCACCACTCCAACAAGCGCAATGGAGGTTCTGTTAGGTATGCTGCCGTTGGATTTAGAAATAAAGAAAACAGCGGCGCTGTCAGCCCTCAGGATGTTGCGAAATGCTACGTGGCATGGGGCAACGGCCCTGCATGGTCATATTCGCATCCTTGATATTGTACAGAGAGATGTCAGGGAGGCGTTTATGCCTATGGATGGAAGGCAGAGAGTAAAAATAACAGAAAAATGTTATAAAACTCTTATAACGGATGGAGCCGTTTGTGAAAAAATCGCTGGTAGCGATATCAGTATATTCACAGACGGCTCTCTGATGAATGGCCGGGCTGGGGCAGGCGTGTACTCAAAAGAGTTAAGCCTATCCTGTGTACTGAGGTTGGGGAGGTTTGTGTCTGTATACCAGGCAGAAATGCTTGGCGTAGTGCATGCGCTGGACCACCTGATAGATGGCCAGATCAGTGGCAAGAAAATTGTCATCGCTCTCGACAATCAGTCTATGATTAGGTGTATGCAACGGACAGACATCACTTCCAGGTTGGCCATAGAATGTCTTACAAAACTCAATAGGTGCGCCCAGACGAATGAGCTCACACTTATGTGGGTGAGAGGACACTCTGGCATAGAACAGAATAAAGAAGCTGATTCTTTAGCAAGAGCAGGATCAGCAGAAGAATTCTGTGGACCAGAACCACGTATCGCCATAGGCGACAATATGGTGGCAGGCCTTATTAAACAATGGACGGACTCGGAACACAGTACAAGGTGGGAAGAAGCTGTTAATTGCAGGCAATCAAAGGCGGCCATAAAGTGGTCTCGTAGTGAGGCAGCAAAAGTTATCCGATACAATCGAAGGACTTTAAGCTGGCTTACTGCACTGGTCACAGGACACGGTCCCTTCATGTACCATCTCGGGAAGATGACTCTGACCGAGGACGATGCGTGTAGGTTATGCCCTAGAGGAGCCGGAAACAGCAGCACACATTCTGTGCCAGTGTCCGGCGCTGGCAAGCATAAGATTGACCACTCTGGGACGCCCATTTATTGGCGAAGCCGAGATTGGTCAACTAACCTATAAGGATATGCTTGAGGTGACAAAGGATGCTTACACGAGGAGCATGCTCACGTACGAGTACTCCGAGCAGTAGTACCCTTTGTCCAATGGGGGACGAAAAGGGACCCACTGTGGTCTGCTTCGGCGAATCCCCAACTTATTATATTATTAATACTAAAATTTGGTAATTTAGTCCATATCTAAACCGATTTTCATAAAAATATAGGAAGTTATTAAGCACATACAAAGCAGGGTTTTTGCATTGGAAAAGGGGCCTGGGCTCATTTAATGAGCGTTGGAAAATGGGGCGTGGCACCTCCCATACAAACCAAATTCGCGATATCGAATAGCTTTGGAGTTATAGGCTGCACCGCCTTAGAATTCAGTATTCGACTACGGTTTACACGTACCGTTTCACTGATAATATTTTATGGGCATTATACAATGGGGCGTGGCACCTCTCACAGCTCAAACTTGCGATATCGAATAGCTTTGGAATTATAGGTCGCACATCCTCAGAACTCGGTATTCGACCACAATTTACACGTGCCGTTTCACTGATAACATTTTATGGGCGTTGGACAAGGGTAGTGGCACCTCTCATGCAACCCAAATTTGTGATATCGAATAGTGTTATGTATTGCAACAGAGTGAACACATACACTCTCTCTTTATCTCTCTCTTATGTTATTAATTATTCATTCCTTCAATGGCTTGTAACTATTGATAAATAATGTGTAAGCAGTTGGATAGCGACCGTCACAAGCCAAGGCTGTTTTTTGTATTATTTTAAGTTGAAACAATAAACTGAATTTTTGCATAGAATTTATTGTTGTTATTTTGACATACACTAAATTGGCGCAGTCGGCATGGTAGTGTACAACAACAACAACTAAGTACTTGGCTTGCGGTTGTTTAAGTAAAAACAAGGAATGTTCTTGGTTCCGTTAAAAAACCATTGTTTTTTTTTTGGAGATAATTAACGTGGTACAGGCGCATCGAAAAATTCTAGTTTTTTTGCGTTCGATATAATAGGAATTGTTTTTTTTTCCTTGGACTTAATGGAAAAAGTTAAAATCGAGGAAAAAGGAAAGAGTTGCGAATCAAGTCAGCCAGAAGGCAACAATTAAACAGGTGCAGCAGCTGAAAAAATAACTGGAGCGTCAGCGGATAATTCCACGACAAAGAAGCAAAAAGATAAATCTTCTGTTCAACTTCATCAGAAAATGGCTACTGTTGGTGGGTTGGAGCCATTCGACCTGGCTCATCCTGAGAATTGGACATCTTATTACGCCCGTTTTGAGCTGTATCTGTTAGCCAATGACGTGGAGGGGGACGGTCGCCAAAAAGCAACATTTCTAACGTTAGCTGGCGCTCAACTGTATGACCTTCTTTCGTCATTGGCATCCCCTAAGCAGGTGAGTGACATGACCCTTGCTAAAATCAAAACCACACTCACAAACCATTTTTCTCCACGCCCATCGGAAATTGCTGCTTTCTATAAATTTCATAAGCGCGACCAACAACCCAACGAGGGGTTTCCGGACTACCTGGCAGCTTTGAGAAAACTAGCTGTAGACTGCAATTTTGGTGAAGCGTTAGATCGCATGTTACGGGACCGTCTTGTTTGTGGCTTACGCGATGAAGCTCTTCAACGAAGCCTACTTGCGGAGAGTGACCTTAGGCTGCAAAAGGTCATCGATCGTGCTACAACTGCAGAAGCAGCATCGAAAGATGTGTTAGAAATTCGTCATCCAGATCAAGTGCACTTCGTCGCTCATCGTGGGAAAGGTCACAATAGCTGCCATCCAAAGTCATCACATTCTCGTGGTGTGGCGGCAAGTATTCCGTGCAATGGGTGTGGAGGCAATCATCCTCGTCGTCAGTGTCCGCACCAAGAGGCAATATGCTCGTCATGTGGGAACAAAGGCCATCTCCAACGCGTCTGCCGCGGCGCAGCTTCATTTTCATCCAACTCAACTGTCAAGCGCCAATCAAAGGCGCGTCGTTCAAACAAATCGAGCTCACAGTCCGTCAATCAGATCTTGCCGCTCGTCAATTTTAAAAAGTCAACCACCATCTTCGTGAACGGTCGCCCTTGTCAATTCGAAATTGATTCGGGCTCGAATTATTCTTTAATGTCGGCACACTCATTTCATGCTGTTTGGCCAACAGAGAAGCCTATCATGCATAAATGCGGCTTGCGGCTCATGGATTTTCAACACAACCACATTCCGATTAAAGGAGTGGTAGATGCCAACCTGACTTATAATGAAAAGCGCGTCAATCTGCCAGTTGTCATTGTCGATGGTCAACGCACAAACGTTTTGGGGTGTAACTGGTTTCAGCCTCTCGGCATCAGCATCCAGGGGGTCAACGTCATACAGTCAGCGCAGCCCATTCAAGATGTTCTCGCGAAATTCCAGAAATTATTTTCGTCGGATTTAGGGCGATTCACGGGTAAGCCTGTGTCACTTCATATTGATCCCACAGTTCCACCAATTCGTTTGCCTCCTCGTCGGATTCCGCTAGCAACCAGAGGACTTGTTGAATCGGAACTGGATCGTCTTTGCACTCAAGGTATTCTCGAAGCTGTTGAGTACTCTGACTGGGCCACGCCTATTATACCCGTTCCTAAGAAAGATGGCTCTATCCGGATTTGTGGGGACTACAAGTCGACGTTGAACAAAGTTTTAAAGCCACATTGTTTCCAAGTACCCGCCATTAGTACGCTCCTCTCGTCTATTGAGGGTGGTAGCATTTTTGCAAAGCTTGATTTAGCGCAAGCTTATCAACAGCTGACTGTTGATGAGGGTTCATCTTTTCTGCAAACTATCGTGACTCACAAGGGTGCTTTCAGAGTAACCTGATTACAGTTTGGAATCTCAACGGCACCAGGTATTTTTCAAAACTTCATAGATTCACTACTTCGTGGTATACCAGGCGTTTTACCGTATTTTGACGATATTGTTATAATGGGAAAAACGGAAGCAGAGCTAGCTAATCGTCTAGAATCCGTCTTTTTGCGTTTAGATAAATCAGGCCTGCGTCTCCGCAAGGATAAATGTAAGTTTGGCGTTTCAAATATTGAATTCCTAGGATTCAATCTAGACCCACTAGGAATCAGGCCTTCAACTGGAAAGCTTAAAGCCATTTATGATGCACCAGCACCTATAGATAAAAAACAGTTGCAAGCGTTTCTTGGGCTCCTGAATTTTTATCACGCATTTTTGCCACAGAAAGCAACGATTGCTGAGCCGTTGCACCGGCTTCTTGATAAAAATTGTCATTGGATATGGAATGCCGACCACCAGATGGCGTTTGAAAAATTAAAAAATTTGATTACTTCTGACCGTGTGTTGGTACACTATGATGAAAAACTGCCCATTGTCGTCGTTTGCGATGCCTCACCATATGGAATTGGTGCTGTCATAAGTCACCGTATGCCTGATGGTGTGGAGAAACCGATAGCGTTCTACTCCAGAACGTTGTCCAAAGCAGAAAGAAATTACGCGTAAATAGACAGGGAAGCGGTAGCTATAATATCCGGCTTAAAAAAATTTCATGATTATTTGCACGGACGAAAATTT